>JAQJVL010000021.1:2380069-2737639 GCA_035578905.1 Stictocephala bisonia
ACTGTTTTGGTCCAATTGATCCCATTCTTTCAATAAAAAATCAAGTCATATTTAGAATTGACCACAGCGCTCCTTTTCAAATTTTTGGGGAAGTTCTTCTAACATAGGGGCAAGCCAGACCCAAATCACGCTATAAATCAGGGTTTTCAACTGGACATAGAAACAGTAAATGATCTCCCACTGTCTGCCCCAAGAAAGGCATGGATTTATAACAATGTGCTTGTTTCAAAGCTCTCCTGGCCACTAATGATCTACGAAATCAATAAAACCACTGTTGTTGGTCTAGAAATGATGGCCACCGCTGCATTGAAATACTGGTTGGTCTGAGAAGATCCATGGACCCTAGTATCTTGTATAGGAGTGAGAGAACTTTGGTTTTGGCTTGAAGAAGATTTACAGACTGAGAAGACAGTTTTTGGTGACTAGAAGTTGCGTTTTGTCATCATCTAAATATGCAGTTGTACATGAGGCAACTTCAGTATCCCGAATGAAATACTGTACTCTTGCTAAGTACAGAAGAGTATCATATAGTATTTTCATATTAAAAACCTTATTCAGAAGTATGTATTCACTAATTAAAACAAAGCAATTTGAAATGTTTTATTTGCACCAAGGTGTTTAATATAAAATTGAAATTAAGTATGTAATGTTATGGATTAATACTTGTTTTGTCCAGGATCATCGCAATCTTTTGGAAGGAAAGCAACTTAAGAAAAGAGATAGCAATGGTGAATGAGATGATCTGAAAGTTGCCAATTTGAATATTATAATATTCATCCAATCATGTCATCCAAATCTCCTGTCAGTAGAGACGAGAGAGACATGGCTGGATCTTTTCAGAGCACGTCCTGGCCCTCAAGTGCTCTCTTCAAGGCTGCCACGTCTCACAGGATGTTGGCATTTAATTTACCTGAGGCCAGAAAAAGGGAAGTTCATGAATATTTGTAAGTACATTTCCATTTTTCTCAAAATGATTTTTAAACTCTAAAGTCATGGTGATTGGCACTTGTAAATAACTGCAAACACTAGTGATGAGACGAGGCGAGTACAAAGTACTTGAAGGACTCGAGTCCAGCAAGTACTCGTATGCACTCGAGTCAGTTCACACCAGACTCGAGTCAGAATGAATAGACTTGGGTGGGCACGATACAAACAATCCTAGGTTAGGTGCGTGTGTTTGGTCATTGTTGACTCGATATTGAGTACGAGACCGAGTCAAACCAAGCTGTGTGATTGGCTTAAGTTTTTGTAGATCAGCAATCATATCTTGAACTCGGTCTGAAATCTCCCGACTATTGATGGAGTATCACGAATATGGAAACCCTGTCCGTGTTATGAGGGATTGCCTCTCATCTCTCATGAAAATACATGGATATTTTTGTCCCCTTCTGAAAAACTGGCATGAACTTCCTATAATTCCCCCCCCCCCCCCGACTTAAATGTATTTGTTTAGGTTTCCATGAAGTAATTAATTTTGTATTGTAATCTGAAGTGGCTAACTGTTATGTTTGTTGTTTAAATGGTTGGGCCGATAAAATAATAAATTACATTCACGATCTAGAATTGTTACATACATACTTTTCCTCAACTCATCAGTTTTTAAAACTAGGATCATTAATATCGTATTATGAATCTAAAATGAAGTAAAGTGTCATATTAGTATAATAGTTAATGTATTGATTACCACACAATTATATACTAAACTAACAACATATGTGGAATCGTTTAGAACAGTTTTATAAAGTTAATAGATTTAATTAAATTAGATTAGGTCTGCACTGTACTTGCACAAGATTTTCAGCTGTGGACTCACTTTCATGTATGATTTCATAAACAGAGCAAGCGTTCCAAGACTCAATCTCATCATTACTTGTACTCGGACTCAGTCTCTTTTACAGAACTAGAAATGGGGTTTCCAAAATCCATACTCGTACTAGAACAGCGCTAAACTCCCCACCCCCCAGCCACAAGAACACCGAGTAATTTGTACTCGAGACCAGTACTCGAGTTAGGAGTATACTCGAGTACGATTGACTCGAGTCGCTCTTTTACTCAACACGTCTCATAACTAGCAAATACTATCGCATAGCTAACTACTGATTTATCAACATCAATGTTTACTAAGTAATATGTACCATAATTAACACAAATAGCCATAGTTAGATTTGTAACTGCCATCATATTGTGCTAGAATACCCAATTTCACAAACAATAGCTTTTAGTTTTTTGTAAAAAATATTAGGCAAAGATTATTTTTTATGTAACTAAGTTTAGATTGGAGTTACAATAAATGACAGTCATAATTTTATAATGAATTGCCTCTGGACCAGTGTCTAATTATACCAGAGGTTTATATTACCTTATATTCAGTCAATACCTGACGACGTGTTGGGCCACTTGACTGAATATAAGGTAATATAAACCTCTAGTATAACAGTCATAATATTTAAACTAAAGTTGAAGTTGGACAATTTGGAACTAAAGGAACAAGTGGAATAATTTGTATTATCCAGAACTTTGAATTATAAAAGTTGTGACTTCCAAGTTTTAGGCTTTCAAAAGTCTAAAACTAATATCCGCATATTGATTTGCACCATAAAATGTTTTATTGTTTAGAATTCTATTTAAAAAAATATTAGTAACAACTTTCCATTACTGTATATTTGTAGGCCTATACAGTATACAGTACAGAACTAAATAATTAAAGTTTAGCAAAATATGTATGCACATACAGCATGTTCACAAATTAATGCTGGCATTTTGTAATGTATGATTGCTTGGCAGAATTGTTTTTTTAAGGTTTACAAAGTCCTCAAGTACATCAAGAGATTGGAAAACTGCTTCACTTACATTAGTTTGTCTTTCAATGCAAACTACCGCCGAAACTCATGCAACTGCTTAAGTGCCTCTGATGTTGAAGGGGTTGGGGGCTGTTCATATTTTTCTTCTTCTTAATCTGACAGTTCATTGTCATTTTTGTTTTTCACTTCCGCTGTAATGTCTTGATCAGGAAGTTCTCCACAAACTGCTACTTGTTTGTCTAAATTAAAATATTCTTCAAAGGTTATCGCTTCCCATCCGACAAGTGTAGAAGGAACATGTTTTAAAAGTTCATTTGGAATCAGGTCAGATTTATTGACGAATCCAGCTTTTTTTGAAACAATTGGCAATTTCTACTTGAGATACTTGGCCACATGCACATGTGACACATTCTTGTTGCTTGGATGTCAATTTTCAAGAACATGTTGTTTTTTTCCAGTGAATCCAATAAGAGTGTTTGTATATCTAGTCGCCGGTAAAAATGCTTAAAATATTTGATAATTTCATGTTTAGGCCTCCGGATTACTGAATTAATCTAAATGTTGAATTACTTGACGGATCACAAAGGTAAATAACCTACTATATAGTATTTGATAATGCTCTGATCTATTGGTTGTACCACTGAATTCATATTAGGTGGAGAAAAAATAGCCTTGTCACTGCCCATAGTTGGAATTGAATTATTTTCAGTAAAATTGTTTTACGGAAGTAAAATAAAATTGCAGTTCTATTCTGTTTATGGAAGTTTTTGTCAAACTTCTACAGCCATTCTTCAAGTAGATCTGATGTCATCCAAGGTTTTTATTTGATTTATATTCAATGGGTTTGGATTTGACGCTTTTAAAACATCTTGGGTTATTAAACTTGCCTATCATCAGTAAAGGCAAATTTTCGCTGCCACTCCAATTAATAAAGTTACTTTTTCCTTACTGTTTTTCCTCCGCTGCAGTGATCTCCTTTAAAAGTCAATGTTTTATCCAGAGTGCATTTAAAAAACAAACCAGTTTCATCTATGTTATAAATGTCGTTTCTTCAATCATTTGTAAAATGTCGTTTTTCCAAACATTTGCAGCTTCTTGATTTACACTACCACTTTCATCGCATACAGACTTGAATGTAAGGTTGTTTCTTTCTTTAAAACCATCTAAAACCATCCGACATTCTCTTTAAAGTCACATTTTCATAAACTTACTGCAAATTCTTCTGCTTTTGTATGAACAAGGGGCCCAGATAATGGAATGTTTTTATCTTGGGCTTGTTTAAACAACTTTAGCACACATTCATCAACTTCTGGGTTATCTGGTTCTCTGGCTCTTTTATGGTTCTTTCCACTCAAAGCACTGTTTAATATTTTATCCTTATTTTTTAAAAACATAGACACTGTATTGGGCGCCATCCCATACTTTTTAGCAATGTCACATTTTTTCATCAAACCCTGTTCTACTTCACAGCTACTTTTTCAGAAAATGTTAATGTTACATGAATAGCATACAGTTTTCAAAGGACTAACTCAAAACCAAATAAAGGCAATTTCGAATTAAAGACGTTCGAGTTACCCAAGTTGTACTGTTATTAACAATTATCTGTTCTATCACAGTCCAGTTAATTAGGTACTGCTAATGTTCCCTTGGTTTATAATGTTTAAAGTAATGTAGGTAAAGTGAATATTTCCAAACATTAAGAACTAGGCATTGTTACTTTATTAACTAGAAAACTGTTTATTTAGAGAAGAATGCGCACTGAGAGCGAAAGTGAAGTTAATGGTGTCTCACATGAAGGATGCAGCTCTGTTAGAGCAGATAGAGGAAGAGGAGAGAGCACTTACTCCTGAGCCTGACTATCAACTCATTTTGAAGAAATTTGCTGATATTGAACCTCCACCAATCGGTCAATCTTGGATTGATAACATAATTAAGGTAAACTAAAGTTCCAATACGGGGCAACAGGTACCCTCCTGATAAGTTTCATGCACCTGGTACAAGTACGGTTACTATTTTGACGCACTTTATGATTTATATACTGCCAAAAGAACATGATGCTTACGTGTAAACAGAATTGTTCACAAAAATATTCGGCAAACATAGACATTTGATATTACATTAGAACAAAACATTATAACAATCCGTACTACATTTTGAACAGGTGCTCTGTCTGCTAATAACTAGAAATTTAGATTGAACATTAAAAATATAGAATTATTGTAATTTTTTAATGAAATGACTATTACATTTAAGTTATGGGAGACTGGAAAACTCAGAAACAGAGTAAAGAGACTTGTCGATAAGCATTGGTCTATAACCTCTCCTTAATAGACAATAGACTTTATTTTCATATTCATTAAGAACAGAGCTTGCGTTAGTACTATTATTTATGATAGAAAGGTTAAATATTTTGGTAAAATTGATTTAGATCAAAAGTGGTCATGAGATTTGGAACTCATTATTCAGTTTCATACAAAAATACAGAGGACCGTTGGTTGACCTTTTTCAAATATATCCATACAATGGGAAGTCTGAAATAAGAATTATTTTTGGTTTTTTACTGTTGATCAGATTTTAATTTATATTTTAAATTTGTTTTATACTATGCATCCAAATCAAGATATTATGAATGTATAATCCAAGTAATTTAGGAAATTTTAGATTACTGAGTGTGAATGAATGAATAAAGACTTTTTTCCAGATAAATTTCCTGTGATTTTAACAATAATAACAGATTAACAAAAGCTTAAACAATATAATCGTAGCTAAAGAAATAAATTGAACAACTCAATGCACTATAACATTTGCAATATTAAAAATTGGTCCTAGGAATCAGCAGAGATAGGCATAATAGCCTGTGCATCTGCGGCGTTGTTGATATCCTATCCTTGTTACTTCCTAGAAAAATAAATATAAATTCTTTGCTTTAATAATTATTATTTTGAAGTGTATTAAATTGAAACCAATTATGTGAATGGTGATGAAGTAGAAGAAGGTTTATTGTGTTAATTACAATACATCATATTGCATCCCATATGACTCAATTTTAATGTTGAATCTGCTCATCTTGCAATATATCCTGAAACATTACGAAAGAAATGAAACAACCTCTTCAACTAGCTTTCCAGTACTCACCAAAAATCAGATGGACGTCAATTTGGATGTGTTAACAGTTAGAATAAGTTTCTGGTATGAGACCCTATGAGTGTCGTAGGTGGAATGACCATCCTAGTAAAAAATGTACTATTTAGTCGCTTTTGCACAAGTGGTGGGAAATAAAAATTATTATAAATGTAAACGGTGTAATGGAAAATGAACAGTAATTGCATGGTTAAAGCTCAAAGTAAATTATTGCTTATTACTCTATTTTCAGAGGGGATTAGGTGGTCTTTATTCAATTGGAGAGGCAGGTATCAAATGGCTGTGAACACTGGGCTTAGCTGTCATATAGAAGATCAATATTTAAACATTTAACACTAGTATTTAGTAATAAAGTTTTTATTTTTGGCCGTATATTTTTAACTAAATTAATTCCCTTTTCAATTTATTTTGTTTTTTGCAGAGTAGGAAAAGAATATAAATCTTACTTTTCTAAAGACTTCTTTAGAAAAGTAAGATTTTTCAAAAAAGGATTCACCCCCCGCTCTTACGGAGTTAAGAGTAAAGATGGCACATTAATTACGGAAAGCCAAAAAGTCCTTGAAAGGCGGAAAGAATATTTCAGTGATCTACTTAATGTCAACAGAGGAGATGAAACAACAAAACAAGACAGTGAATGTAGCTATTACCATGTACAACCAAACCTGGAACCACCAACCAAACAAGAAGTGGAAAACGCAGTAAAGACACTGAAAAATAACAAGGTTCCAGGAAAAGATGAAATTACAGCAGAATTACTAAAAAAAGGAGGAAATGTAGTAATTGAGAAACTGTGGAAGTTAATACTTAAAATATGGGAAAAGGAAGAAGTGCCAACTGAGTGGCAAGAGGCAGTAGTTGTACCCATACATAAAAAGGGAGAAAAAGAAGAGGCACATGTGGAAACTATAGAGGCATCTCATTGCTAAGTATCCACTATAAAGTCCTGACTAAAATTATTCTAAATCGACTTGAATGCTACTCAAACGAAATAATTGAAGAACACTAGGCAGGCTTCATCAAAGGTAGGTCCACTACAGACCAGATATTTTTACTGAAAGAAATTGTAGCCAAGTACTGGGAATATAACAAAGAATTTTATGCCATCTTCATTGACTTCCAAAAAGCTTACGACAGCATTGACAGAGAAAGATTATGGGTACAGTTAGAAAAATTTGGGGTCCCCAGAAAACTGATAAACCTGTCTAAAATGAGTGTTACCGAGTCAAGATGCTCCGTGAGAATAAATGGACAAAACAGCGAAACCTTCAAAGTAAACTCAGGAATCAGACAGGGGGATGGCCTTTCCCCAATATTATTCAACATGGCTCTAGAGGAGGCCCTTCAGAAGACAAAAGAAATGAACCTGGGTGTTAAAGTCGGAGGAAAACTGAACATTCTAGCATTTGCAGATGACGTAGCTATAATGGCAGAAAAACTAGAGGATCTAACTACGCTGACCAAGGTCTTCATAACAGAAGCAGAAAAAATAGGGCTGAAGACAAACGATCCAAAAACCAAATTCATGCACTTTACAAGAGACCAAAATTACACCCAAGATCCCCTACGAGTTGATGGTCATGAATTCGAACAAGTACCGGAATTCAAATACCTCGGAGTCACAATTTCAAATAAAAACGCAGAAGAAATTGAGATACAGCAAAGAATAAATTCAGCCAACAGATGCATTTATGCATGCAATAGATTACTATCTTCCAAGTCATTGTCACACAAAACAAAAATTAGGTTGTACAAATCAATAGTTATCCCAGTTTTGCTCTATGGATCTGAAACGTGGATACTAAATAAGAAAGAAGAAAAAAACTAATTGTCTTCGAAAACAAAGTCTTGAGAAAGATATATGGGCCCACATATGACCAAGGGGAGTGGAGAAGGAAACATAACAGGGAGATTAGAGACCTGTATAACGACGCAGACATTGTGAGTAAGGTCAAAAGTAGAAGACTAAGGTGGGCTGGGCATGTGTTGAGAAGGAGAGAAGAGTCCCAACTAAAGAAAGTTAGTAAAAATAACCCTGAGGGAAGGCGACCTCGTGGGAGGCCAAAACAAAGATGGTGGGACCAGGTTAGGCTAGATATACAGCGAGTTGGAGCCATGGAAGAGAATGCAGAGGACAGGTCAATCTGGAGAGGCTTTGTTGGTGCGGCTAAATATCACCTGCGATATAGATGGCCCTGGGAGTAAGAGTAAGGAAAAGAATATACAATGCTCTCTTCATCAGTTCATATATTATTTGAAATAGTCACTTAAATATGTTTACAGTGTACACACTTACCATGTGTTCAATAATCTTCTATTGCTGTCAAAGCTCACAGTTATCTGTTCTAGATTTGACAAATTGCTGTCGTTTTTACGTGCAGATAGGTCAAATGACAGTGTGTGTGTCAGTGCGTTTGCGTGCGTTGGAAAGTATGCAGGTCAGTTTGGGTCCCAGAGTAAGATGTATGGTTTGTTTGTGTGTTTGAGCGCTGTTATTGAGTGGGTGTAGTAGTTTTTTGCTAGGGTAATATTTAAATTAAGATAAAGCAGTAAATAAGTAGAGTAAGTCTAGGTAAGAACACAACAACGGCTAACTAATCAATGTTCTATACAAGTATACAGTCTTTTAATTCTTATTTAATTAAAAATGATTCATTGTTTATTTTACATCAGAACATTAGAAGTGTTGGTAAGAATTTTGACCTTCTGGTTGTTTCGCTGAGCTCGATGGTTGCTAAACCTGATGTTATAATACTAACCGAGGCGTGGTTGAGTACGAGGGAGGAAGCCAGCCTTTACACAATGGAAGGGTATGGCATGTTATCAGTAGCGAGCGATATCCGGAGCGGGGGCATAATTGTTTACTACAAGAATGATAAGCATATCTCCTGTCAGCTGATTGACTCTGCCGTCTATGGGGCAGATTATATGGCGATTCTTTTAACAATTGGGAATAACTATTCATTTACACTATTAGCAATCTACAGATGGCATAGTTGTCCAATAAACGAATTTCTCGTAAGTTTTCAGCAATGTTTGGCTAGTTTACGTAGTAAGACTGTAATTTGTGCTGGAGATTTTAATATAGACATAAATTTGGAAAATAATTATGTAAACAAATATCTAGAAACACTTAGCAGTTTTGGTTTTGAAAACCTAATAGATGTCAATACACGAGTAACTGATAATAGTTCCACTTGTATTGACCACATATTGTTTAGAGGTAACAAACCGTTGCAAACCAATCCCATAATAATTGATTCTCGTGTCACTGACCACCGCAGTGTTGGTCTGTGTGTCTCCATATTAAAGTCAGCAGTGAGTGATGAGGAATGTAAAATGATTATTGATTACGACAAAGTAAATCAATATCTAATTGTAGAACGATGGGAAGCGGTATTTACTGCATCTAGTGTTGATGAAGCGTTTGAGAATTTTGTAAACATTTAAAAAAATGTAATTAACCAATCGAAAAAAAGGGTGACTAATTTAAATAATGGGCAAAAAAGTAAAATGTTAAAGCCGTGGATGACTAAGGGTCTCTGTCAAGCAATTGAGAATAGAGACAAATTATATAAAATAGTGGTTAGATTCCCTAATGATACTAGTATAAAAGAAAGGTACAACGTTTTTAAGCACAACATAGAACTGTGGATAAAGATTGCCAAGCACCGTTATTATGACACTTTGTTTGGTAGGACTAAGAACAATCACAAAGCTCAGTGGAAAATTATTAATAATTTAAGTGGTAGGGGTAAACCTGATAGAGGCCCTATAAAAATCAACATAGGAGATGCAGTTATTACAAATCAAAATTCTGTTGCAGAAGAGTTTAACAAGTTTTTTGTGGATGTCCCTTCTTCTCTTGCTTCATCTCTTAGTGTGGCACAACCGGAGCATGAGATGTCCTGTAATAACCTGTTTAGATGTAAGGCGGTAATAAACTCAATTTTTTGGACTCCAGTGACTGAAAATGAAATTAATAAGTTAATTCTTGGACTGGCCGTAGGGAAGGCACCTGGGGGTGATGAAATATCTGCAACTTTTGTTAGAAAGGTAGCAAAAATAATCTCACCTGTTCTTGCTTTTATTTTTAATATAAGTTTAGCAGAGGGGATCTTTCCTCAGGAACTAAAAATTGCACGAGTTGTGCCCATCTTTAAGAAAGGTTCGGCTCATTCAATTGGGAACTATAGACCAATATCGTTACTGTCAATTTTTTCAAAATTACTTGAAAAGGTTGTAAAGTTAAGACTGGTAAATTTTTTAACTCTGAACAAATTTTTTTCACCTTCTCAATTTGGGTTCAGGGAGGGATTAAATACAGAGCTGGCACTGCAGGATTTTATTGCTCAGATTCACACTAATTTAAATTGTCAAAGTAAAAACAAAGTGTCTGGATTATTTCTAGATATTAAAAAAGCCTTTGACACGGTCAATCATAATCGACTATTGTCCAAATTAGAACTAGCGGGTATACGAGGGATTGCACTAGGATGGTTTGCATCATATCTACGTAACAGACAGCAGTATGTTGATCTTGGCTGCAACAGAAGTTCAGTCCAAACAATTCGTTGCGGTGTACCTCAAGGCTCAGTACTGGGCCCTATTTTGTTTCTTATATACATTAATGATTTATATTCTGGCCCATTTAAGGGGGAAATTACAGCATTTGCCGATGACACAGCACTTTCATATGGGACATCAGTGGTAAATATGCTAAGATCAGATGTTCAGCATGATATCAGGCTTCTATTCTTGTGGTTCTTATGTAATAAACTATCATTAAATGTGGAAAAATCAACTATTGTAAATTTTTCATTGTATCAAAGCTTTACATTTGATGAAACTTTAAAATTCCATTGTGTTGACTGCAACGAATATTTATGCTCATGTAGCATTCTTTCTCAGAGCAACACTGTAAAATATCTAGGTCTTATAGTTGATGAGAAACTAGTATGGAAAGATCACATAAACACAGTAAAAAAATATCTTTTAATGTTTTTGCGTAAATTTTATTTCCTTAGGCCTCTCTGTCCTGATAATATTTTGTGTCAGGTGTATTATGCTTTTGTTCATTCAAAGTTGAATTATGGTATTTCTTGTTGGGGCAGCACTTATATCACGCACATAAATCCTTTGTTGCGTATTCAAAAATGTTTTATTAGAATAATTAGAAGGAAACGTATGCGAACTGAGTCTCTACCATTATTTGTTGACCTTGGTATATTACCCCTGAGATACTTGTTTGTTTTCAAAGTGCTCTTTTTATTTTTTAAAGTAAGTGGAAATTTTGGTGCAACTATTGATCTTCCTGTAAATAGACCTAACACTAGGCAAAGTGATTTTATTAGACCACCTAAAGCAAATAGTGCGTTTTTTCAAAAAAGTTTCTTGTTTTTAGGACCAAAATTTTATAACCAAGTACCACGTATGGTAAAAGATTCTCGAACTTTACAATCAATTAAGAATAATTTAAAACGGTGGTTGCTGAAATTGTCTAAGGCATATGTTGAAGACCTATTTTTAGTGCTACAGTAGGCTAAGAAAAAAAAAAAAAAAAAAAAAAATGTATTCTTTATTATCAAAGTCTTGTGTGAATCGGTGCATGTCGTGAGAGCCTGTGAGAAAGTGAGCGTGTGTGTGCGCGTATGTGTTCAAGTTCAAGTCCAAATAACTTTATTTATTATTATTCAATACAATTTGTACAACTATAACCATGTGTTGTACAAACACACATACGATTACCAAAACGTTATGCTAAGTTATAATTAACTATTCTAATCAGTCTTGAATGAATAGTGACAAACTTAAAAATGAATGGGTTCTTCTAACTCTCAATGTGTGTGCGGGAGTGGGTGAGTATGTGGGTGTGCAAGTGTGTTTAGGTGCGTGAGAGAGTGAGCGTGCGCGGGTGTAGGTGTGCGAGTGTGTGTAGGTGCGCGAGATAGTGAGTGTGCGTATGTGTGTGGATGTACGTGAGCGCGCGTGAGTGTAGGCGTGCGAGTGTGTGTAGGTGCGCGAGAGTATGTGTGGGCGTGCGCGCGTGTGAGAATGTTTGTATGTGGGGGGGATGTGTGTGTAGGTGTGTGCGAGCGTGTGTGTACGTGTGGGTGTGCGTGTGCGCGAGCGCTCGTGTGTAGGCTTACCTGGCAATGACTGCATGCAAGTTATTTTTGTTTTCCTTTAAATAATATTATATTTTTACAGTCTAAGTCCAACTGAGCTCCTGCATGCAGACAGGGGACATTTCTGATCCCCTTGCATGTCAGTATATTTCCCTGCAGCAGTTTTGGTAGTTTTTAGTTTAGTTAAGATAAATTGCAATGGTACATATATATATATATATATATAGTTTTTATCTTGAGCGTCTTTTTTTTATACTGTTAAAATAAGGAAAACATGTAAATTTTGTATGCTGTGTGGGAAAATAAACAATTTTCAATTTCAATTTTCAATTTTTTTCCAGACACTTATGCTTAAAGCAGTTCAGAAACAAAGTCCTTTGGTAAAGCTCTGCTTGGCAGAAGTGAAGAAAGAGTATCAATTTAATCTCCTAAAATTAAGTGTCTATATGAAGTTTGTTTCTGTAGCTTCTGAGCAGAGGATTCAGTACTTGATCCCATTAAAACCTGAGTAAGTAGTTTTTTAACATATTTCCTCATTTAACATAGTTTTTTAACATCATCATTTAACAAATACGTAAATGATGATGAGATATAAGTAGGGACATTTAAGAGCTAAACAAAATGATGAAGAACTCACTCATGGTTCTGTTAAGTATTTAAATTTTTATTCATATTTAGTAACTTGTAGGTTAAATATTTCCAAATCTGTAAATATGAATAAGCACACAACAATTACTAACAAAAACTTCAATAAAAAACCTAAAGATGTTTTGAACATTCAAGCCTGATTGTTTCTAAATGGGCATTAACATCTTTATTAATCATTTGAATTAGGAAGCATGGCGAAATGTGACCAGACTAACACGGCTGACTAAATAATATTGAAATGTTGTGTCTCGTAAGACATACATTTTTAAAAACAAATGTGTTTTACTCATTTCAAATTCTGACATTATATCTTAAGTTATATAGTATAATTTCAGTGATTTTAAAAGGATATACATTAACTACACCCTTTAAATTAGCAAGAATATGTTTTCACTCCGCAGCAGTAAACAAGACTGACAATTCCGAGGGTGTGTACTCTTCCACTTCCCAATATAAGATGACTGAAGTTATTAATATCACTGTACGTATATTTTAATACCACTGTACGTATATGGGTGGGTGGGTGGGTTAATACCACAGTACGTGTATGGGTGGGCAGGTGGGTCAGTACCACTGTACGTATATAGGTGGCCGGTGTGTTAATAGCAATGTACGTAAATGGGTGGGTTGCAGGTACAACTGTACTTGCCTATACGTGTATTATAGGGTAGGTCAATACTACTGTACGTGTATGGGTGGGAGGGTGGGTTTTCTACAGAATATATTACGTAAATATGAGTTAAATGATCTACTTGCTGTCTGTTAAACTATTCGCAATTGTTAATGGTGCTTATAGAAGTGTGTGACGCTTAATGGCTGCGCTATTACAAAAGTAAACAAATTGCCAGTAATCATTCCAACAATTTTAAAATTATTATCTTTCATTTCAGTCCATAATTACTGATTCATGAAGTACAAGGTACAGTATTTGTGACTAGACCAGTACAATTGTATCATTGAAAGGACGTAAACAAACATTACTGACAACAGCACACTGACCTAGCTATTCACTAACGCCAGCTGAATTGTGTCGTTCTCCAGGTGGAAACATCAGCTGATCTTTTCCTTGTTTACAAAGTCTCAGAACGCAAAATAAAATAAATTTTGGTTTTGTTGTGTTACTATGTTTAGTAAGCCTAAATACCTTTCAGTAACTTTAATGTGAGTAAATATTAATAACAATAACATAACTAAACTGTTTGAGAGGTGATCGTCCACCGGTATTTTTTGCTCCAAGCATGGTTGACGATTGATCTTCAATCAGTAGCCAAAGGGTTAATTAAGTTATTTATAATAATAATAATCATTTAATACATTATTTAACCATGTTTTAAATTAAGGAGGCTTTATTTGGAGATTATTAAAAACAGCTGCTTTATTTTGTTGACAAATTAAAATGTAGACACACACAATTGTACAAACATACAGCTGATTGGAAGTCGAATATTAGATTTTATCAAGCAATCCTCAACCGGAAATAACTACTCCAGTCAAGAAGTCAGTGAGCTGATCCAATTTAGTAGTTATTAACTATTATTTTACACTTGGCTTCATAATATGATAAGATCCTTCATAGTATCTTAACTAACTAGAAATTTCTACTTCAAAATAAAAAACAGTGTCTTAGGCTTATTTTATATGTTGTTTGATCTTTACACAGTTTGCTAAAGATAACATGCAATATTTACAAGATATTTTGTTAGTAAAGTAAATATTTAAAATAATCCACAGAATGTAGAAATAAAACAATACTTATCAGTTCATTTGGTAGAATATTCTCTGAATTGCAAATTAAAAAATATAAACTTGATATACTAACAAATTTTTTTTAATATTGATAATATTTTACCAGTGTTAAAATAAGACGTTTTACACAAGTGGCTTGGACTTGACTATCACTATTGCTTACACCTTAAAAAACAATAACCAAACTAAAATGTGATTTTAGCAGTTTTTGTACTGCTAAAAGGGGAGGAGAGATCCGGCTCAAGATGCTCAAATGTATACTTTAGCAGAATACATTTTATAAACTATCCATATTTATATTTATTGTATATTTTCTGTTCTAATAACTTTAAGATCATAGTTTCAGTTTGTAAATGTAATTTGAATGTAGTAATATTATTCTATCAAAACCTTTTAAAGTGCTGTAATGTAGTTCTATTTTGTTTTGAGCTATATTCTGTTATTTTAATATAAAGAAAAAAATTTAATTTTAAATTAAGAATTTTAAAATAAGAAAGGTCTTTATATCTCCTCTCCCAATTGCAAATTCCTTAGGATCCAAGTTTTGTTTTTGTTCAGTTCTCTTTGATAGTTCTAAATTATATTTATACTTCTTGTAAAAATTATTTATCCTTTGTTATTGTTTTAACTACTTATATCCCATTTGAATTTTGAGATTTTGTTTAATTCATCAATCAACTTTTCCTAATGTAATGTTTGCTAGATATATACGTAATGAAAAAAACTTTTGTTTGAATTAAGTACAGTAAACCTTGCTTAACCAACGTGGTTCGGATTCCACGTAAAGCTGTAGGTCCCTTAGTTGCCCTGGCTGTTGGGCTATTAATAAATTGCCCTTTCTGAGGAACAGTTGAACTCAGTTAGTAACCAGACTACACTCATCTACACTCATCCTACACTCATAAAACCATTCATATTCGCCTTAAAATACGCGCAACGTTGTGTCGGCGTCTCATATGTAAGAATGTATATGGGCCGTGATGACGTCGGATAAGTGAAAATGTTGGATAATAGGGGATTGCAATAAAAACGCTAATTTTTGTATAACTAAGTACGTTAATGCATTTTACTAAGAATTAACACTTTAGTACTGTTTAAACTAGGGGTGTGCGAGTACTTGAAACTTAGAGTATTTGATCGAGTATTTTACTACTCGAACTCGGCTCGAAGCACCTAAAACTACTCGAAGTTCGAGCGAGTAGTTGTATTTCACGAAATATCAGATTTACATCTTAATTTAGTTTAAAGAGTAAACAGTTTTATAAGTTATCAATAAAAAATGTTTGTGTTTTATTTTACCCTTAATCATATGTATCAGTTTGGTACGCGTAATTATGAACTGAACAATATGCCTAAGAATATTGTACACAACGACAATTGCCTAAGTACACGACGACAGTCAAATGAACTAGTCGACGTAGTGAATGAGTTTGTTCATTATGATTTGAACTAGTTCAGTTCAAAGTGATCAACAGAGCTGAGAAGGTAGCGATCACTGTAAGTAGTTACCATAGTAGCGATCACACATGTTGGTTGTCGAGTCTACTAGTCAGTCAATTGTAACCTAACCTAAAATAGCGTGAATAAAACAGAAGTGCTGGTTAGTGTCTTTATGACCCAAGAAAGGGGAGGAGAGATCCGGCTCAAGATGCTCAAAAAACCTGTTACCAATACAAATCTAATAGTCTGTGCACCGTGGAAATTATGCATATTTTCGTTCATATCAATAATAAATTCAATCAAAAGGGTCCCGAGAACGGGTCACTTTACATCCCAAGAATCGAACTTCCCATCTTTTCTAGGTGAAAGTTCATCTCGGTTGTAGTATACGTACGTGCAAGGAACCGTTCAGGTCCTTTTCGGAAATGAAATATTCCGAATTTCTGTATACTATGTACAAATATGAAATAAAGATATTTTGATTGATTGATTGAAATTATCGTATATTTCTTGCGAGTCGATTGAGGTCTATTTTGTTTTTTAATCTGAGCAGGGAATCGATGAATGATTTGACGTAAGAAAATACTGTATTATATCATATAAAATATGGTAATGGCGTTCTAGCAGCGTGTGACACAACATTATTGATTTATTTTCGGTCAAATAAAAAATAGATATATATCCGTGGCGAACGTCTATTAATTATTATTCCAAAAACGCCTTAGATCGCCAAAACTGTGTTAATATTTGCGCATACAATATTTTTTCCTGTCAAATTGTTGAACGGTTTTCTGGCTAGATTAGACAATAACACAGTTGTAGTGTAAAATGTGGTAAAGTACGATAATTTTGATTCGTAAACTCACTGAACCTGTTCACATTGACATCGATATCGATGTAAACTGTAAAACAATCACGAATCAACCAAAGTGAGGGAGAAACATGTTGGAAGACCTTTTCTAAACAAAATACGACGAATGTAGTGATTCGGAAAATAATTTTTATTGAAACGAAGCCTTATCAAACGTCTCATTTTTTATGCATAAATTTATAGTTTAGCTGCCCAAAATCTTCACTGTATCACTAGTTGGCACTTAGCTGATATTTCAGACTGCATCTCATCGCCAATATCGGGTAGACCTATTATATTAGCCGATTACGTCTATGGTTTTCATTCGATTACACCAGGTTTAAATGAATTTATCGTTATGACATAATTATTTATAAATTGTTCAGTGTAGCCTCATGTATCGAAGTAGCTTCAAGTTGCACATATTTCATTACCGATCATAATTTAAAAACTAATTCATCCTAAGCGACTTTAAAATTTATTTTTAGTAAACCTGCTTAGTTATTATTATCAATTGATTGAACCACAGTCTTTGTTATCCAGATGTTCAAATTTGATTATATAATTCAAAGCTTATTTCCGGTTAGTTGTAACCTTGTTATTACTGAATTAAATACCCATAGAATACAGATCCACTCTTCTTGGCGTGTATACAATCAATTTTCGTTGAGAGGAGGCAAAATGACCACATTTGGCGATAATGCCTGAATTTAAGCATCAGTTTGGTTGGATGCAACTTTTGCCAACAAGCTGCACTACACTTTGAACTGAACCACCAGATTAACATATCGGCCGGCTGTGAAACAGTATAATTGGCTTACATAGAAAATCTGATTTGTGATATGAGTGAACAGATTAAATCTTTATAATCCACGTTGTTTCAATTAATAATATACTTTCTTAATTTCTTACATAATATTAGTTCTGAAAAAAGGAAAAAGGTTAAACAAAACAATGCCACATAAAAATGTAGGAAGGCAGGAAGTAACAAGTTTTATTTATCAAATGTTATAGTTACAAACAACAATTCAAAATTATTGTGTTCAGTTTAGGTGTATATATTTACGAATCTGGCAAAACTTGACATAGGCTTAGGATGGTGTCTGCCTTTTACAGTTGTCTTGGGTGAACAGGAAATTTTTCTGTAAATACTCGCTCGAAAAATTCTCGATACTCGGAAAAAATGCCAACTACTCGACTTGAACTCAAAAATCACTACTCGCACAGCCCTAGTTTAAACAATCATTACTTTAGGTTATAGAATACAATATAAAACTGATAACAATAAGAAATACAACATAATACAGTATAATTTATAAGTTGCAAAATACAGAACAATACCTAAAATGAAAGGTAAATGAACAAAATGTACTAAATATAAAATTAAACAATTATAAATTAACTTTATACAGATAACAAATTACTGTATTATTTATTTAGTTTAACAAGAGTATAAATTAATTAATTAAATTAATTGCACATGAGTATAAAAATCCACTTCTTAGAAATAGTGTACGCTCCGCTCACATGGAACAGCCCACGCTAAAACTGAACATAAGGTAGGACAGTAAGCAACAAAATTAATTACTGTATCTGCTCATTCAAAAATACAATAGCTGACCAGTTTCTTATTGCTGTATTGCATTGTTACGTAATTCACGTAATACAGTACATATACTACACAATCGAATTCTATAACAAATTAACAGATTTTCGTTGTATAAAAGTTTGTTCCGGTCCCGACTATCTCGGAAAATCAGACGTCTTTACGGTGGCGATTTTGAGACTGGCATGTCAGTTGAAACGGAATGTTGAATAACAGCATGTCGGATAACGAGGCTCTACTGTATACTATATAATACTGTCAACTCTCAACTAGCCAATTTGACTAGAGGGTTTATTAAGGACAATGCATGTATGAATTTGATGCAGTAATTGATTGAATAAAAATAGAATTGAATTGAATTTAAAATTTATTTTGAAATCTGTGAACTACTGATCTAAGGTCAATCCTTCCTTTACTTTACAAGCTAAAATACAATATATTTTATATTTGTGAAACTTATATTTTTTCAATCTTTATCATATTTACTTTTCATGTGCTAATATTTCACAGTGTTGGTGGGAAAACATTCAACTATGCAACATTTATTGGATGCAGAAAAATAATAGAAAATGAGTTGTTCTTAACACATCCTTTAATTAGAAAAATATTAAGTTCAAGCAAGCTTGCCATTCCTGAGGTTTTAGTCAACTTCAAAAACTACAGGTGCGTTTTTAAACCTAGAATTCCATATAAGTAAATAAATTGAGAAAAATTACAAGTTCCAAATAACATTAATCAATACCAATGAATACGAATCTCTACAAGAAATGCAGATTCGATTTTAAAATTAAGCCTGACGCATAGCTTGGAAACGCTAGTTCAATCAGTAGTTGATAGATCGCGTGGAACATCTCTACCTTCAACTCAATGTGTCAGAGAGAGCCCATCACACCTCTAGCCATTTTTTGTCTCCCTTCACCACTCACTCAAACCTAACTCCAGGGCTCCAAAGACCTGAGATGTACAGTTCTGTTCTGCCACCACTGACCAAGTGGAAACTGCTAAGTCTTCCTGAACTGACTTAATATTTCACATGTTCCCTCATTACAGTCCCAGTTAGAACTATACTCTTATAATTATACTTTATTTATAAACTGATATTACCAGTAAAGTACATAAAATTGTATAATTTATTATCAACAATCATTTTTACTGATGTGAAAAGTCAGTAAATCTTTCAACGATATGAATTTTATCGTATAATTATAAGTTTCAGTCAAGTAGTTTATTACTATTATAATTTTGATTGTTAATTTTGTCTTGTTTTGTAAAACAATACATTTTTTGTGGGGTAAAGTGGAAGATAGGACTTTATAGTCCTATCATCGCCCCTAATAAAGACGATTTTCATTTCATAGTGGTGGCAGCCTATTTGGAAGACCGCGATACAAGCTTTTCTCAGCCTTCCTATATTTTACAAATGAAAATAAATGTCAGTTTTGAAAAAGATCTACTGTGACTAGCAGATCAATTAGTTTTGATGTCACAGTGATTATAAAATCTTCAAAAGAGCTACATAACCTTTTTAGATAATACAGCTTTTATCATTGGAACAATTATTCCATTATAGGTAAACATTGCTTAGTTTTTATTTATAATCATAATATCCCTAATTTAACCTTCATTTCCATTTTCTGGTCATGGAGATTCCACAACATTGGTGACACCTTTGCTCGACACTCCAATTGATACATGTGCTTTCTGAATTGAAACCAAATGAATAATAATCAGTAGATTTTGCTCTTCTGCATGCTTACTTGTAGCTATTACTTATTACAGGAATGAGTCCATTCTCAGTTGTAGGAATCATAAAGCGAAATATATTAGAACTCTGTCTTGCCTTTTTCCCCTATCTTACATTTTTTACTGTTTTTTTGATAATTATTTATATCTCATGCTACAGAAAGAGAGGATGGCTACATTTAGACAAGTTGGTGTCCCTAATTCAATCCGACATGAAGAAGGGAGAACATCAAATATGCAAGAATTGGTATCCAAAATTGATAAATATGATTTCTGTGAAGAACTCACTAGAGAGTGTGCCACGAGAACTGTGGCCCAGATTTGTTAAATGTGCATCCACAGTTGTTTCTGTACAGGTACAAGAACTTCATATATTTCAATATTTATTCCAAAATCGAAATCAATATATTTTTCTGAAGTATTGAGTGAGATTATACAATATGAATTTTGAGTCAGATTGTACAAGTGATAAGTGCTACTCACATTCATTAAAAAAAAAAAAAAAACTATACAGCTAATAATAACATAAATGTTTTTCGAAATTACAGTATAAATTTTGTTTTAAATTTAAGATATAAACTATTTTTGGTCAGTAAATGTTAAGTCAATGCAATTTAAAACATTAATCCTTTAAACAATTTAAAAATCATTAATCAAATTTAAAACTTTGTAAGAAGAAAAAAATAATTAAAATAAAATGTAACTATTTTAAAGTAAAAATGCTTAAAACTCACTTTGTTTAGTTTTGGCACAATATTATCTTAAACATTTATTTTTCAATCCAATTCCCTAGGTTTTGTATACATTGTTTCTTGTTACAAGTCTAAATAAATAAACTCTAATATCTCAAGTTCATCATAAAAAACCAGTTATTTAACAAAATACACAATAAAACTAGAAGCATAGTTAATTTCAGAATGTTAGATGAGTTATAAACAGAATGGAATGTTTCCACAAGTGTTTTTATCAGGCAGGAAGTGAAAAGAAAGGATCACATAAACAACAAGGGTGGAGCTCAGGCAAAAAGGAAGGAAAACTGGACTCTTCAACAAAAACTGAATGGCTTTAATTCACTGCCTTTATGTGTGAATTCCTATTCATTAATGTTATCTGTCTCTTTTAACGTTCTGATAAGGAATTGGCCAGACTATGGCTGAATATTTTCTGACTTAGATATTAACCCTTACGATCCCAAGGTTCGTATATACGAACCTGAAAAGTATCTGCAAGAAATCCCGGCGTTCGTATATACGGACCTGACCTGAAGGGTATCTGCAAGAAATCCTGACGTCCGTATATACGAACCTTCGCAAAAAAATTTTTTTCTAATATTAAATTATGATAAAATTACATATGTTTTATACTAAGCTGACCGTAAAGAATCATAGTTTATGTATAAATTATTTCTGAACTTTATATAGCACATTGAATTATTTTATAAGCTATAATCAACTGAGCATTGCAATTCGCGTCGATCTCTATGGCGGTCAGCTGACAGCTTTACAACTATTATTGTCTATTTTATTTTTTGTGATAAAGTGATGAAATTTTATGAAGTTGTTAAATAAACAATGGGCTTCAAGGTGATACAATCATATTTGTCATATCTAATTTTTTACTACTTCCTTCATGGACAAAAAGTGAAAAGTTTTCGGCAAAAAAAATTTTTCGGTAAGTACTTTTTTTTTTTTGAATTTGTTATTTGAATATTTATTTTATATTTATGTAGTTTTGTAGTACACTTTATTTGGAATAAAGTGGTAAAAGAATCATGAGGTTTTATTAAAAAACAAGCGAAAAATTAATTTTTTAGTAAAATACTGCGAAATTGGCAAAATAGACCCGGGATTTTTGGCAGATACCACAATAAAAATGCTAGGATTTTTGGCAGATATTTAAAAAAAAAATACCCGGGATTCAAAGGGTTAAGGAAGTGGCCTTCTATGGGCAGATATTTTATGACAAAGATATATTGTTTATCTTGTGACCTACGTTGTTTGATTGTTCTGTTTATCAGCACTTTTCACCCCTGAAAAATTTCTTATATGAAAGCTATCTCCCCATTTACGTTTTTCTAGAACTACAGAACCGAGATTTTCCCCTTGGTTCCAGTTCTTTTTTTGATAACCAATAGAACCGAGAACCGACTTTAGGGATGACCCATCCCTAAAGGTTTTGTTAGTAATTTTCATTCAACTTTGTGAGGATACTTTTAATGCATCATCTTGAAGAATTATATTAAAATTGTTCTTGAGTTTTAATAATACGTTACAGCAAAATAATAAAAGATTGTATATGCACAGGTGCCTAAACAATACATTATCAAGCAACATAAAACCATTAGTAGTCTGTGAGAGAAGGATATCTCAGAAAGTAACAACATTTAAGTTTTTGCCTAGAATGTTAGTTAAGTTCCATTGAAAAAAATATATTTCTCAGTATTTATGTTTAAAAACGTATTTTTTCGTTCTCTGTCAGAGATGTTTGGTGACAAATCAGATAGTGTTTCATCCTCTCCAATTCCATTAGAATGGTCCTCATCATGATAGTATAAATTGTCTTCTTCTGCTTTATCTGGGTCTTCCACACCAAGAACACTTTCGGTGTCATCCTCTGTTTCTTTCAGCCAGTGATGAAACTGCTCACTCTTATGGTGTGTCATTTGTATTTCACTAATTTACTCAGGGAAATAGCAATATTATGCCACAAAAACTAATATTTACAATATATACAACAAACTTTACATATATTTACAATATATACAACAATCAGTCTGACGTTCACAATAACATAACAGTAACATGAGTTGTCACTCGGAGTACGACTACTCCAAAACAGAAGTGATTCGGGAAAAAGACTGTCATTAGCGAAGGTGTGTGCGACAAACAATGAAATTGCACTGATGAGTAGACAAGAAGGCGGGGGAAAGGTAGATGACGCCTCAAGGTAATAGGTGTTGCCAAGTGTTATGCGTGAGCAAAACAAATTACCTGGAGTATACCTGTACTCCGCGCGACCTCTGAAATGGTATAGAAGTTTTTTCAATTCTTATAAACTAGTAAAAATGGTCTAAAATTGTGAAAGAAATGCAAAGCAGTCAGTTGGAAGGGTTAATGTTCGTCATATTTGTTAACACAGTTTACAGTAAGCCTATTTGTTCTAGATTACTCAATTGATGCAAAGAACTATCAATCACATAATTGAAACTTTGTCAGACATTAACTCATTCCCTCAGCTAAGTGTTGATGCTTATTATGCTGGAAACTCAATAGCGATGATTCCTTCAGAGGATGAAATTTTTACGAGCTTTCACAGAATCATTGATACTGTAAGTACCTCCATTTTTAATTCATCTATCAATATCCAGTTGTAAAGTATAATTTTAGAAGGTGAATAATAGTTATAACCCTAGATATGCCATCAATGTCACTTTTAAATTTATTCACTAATGGGAAA
This sequence comes from Stictocephala bisonia, assembly GCA_035578905.1. Taxonomy (NCBI): domain Eukaryota; kingdom Metazoa; phylum Arthropoda; class Insecta; order Hemiptera; family Membracidae; genus Stictocephala; species Stictocephala bisonia. The sequence continues at coordinate 2,403,626 of JAQJVL010000021.1, forward strand.
TTTGATATAGATTGAAGATCTATAGCTAAGCACATTGTTTATGATGTGTCACTGCATTCTTTGACATCACAACAATTCCATTGTAGACAGTTTTTATTTATTTTTTTTTAGATGTTTCAGTAGCAAATTTTACAAAATTGATAATTTTGCATAGGTATGACAATTGGCCATACACAATATTGTGGTAAAGTTATACTAATCATTATGATCATAATTATTATTATAATAATCATAATCATCATCATTATGATTATCTGATGTGTTATTATCATTATGATGATGACACATGTGTTATTAGGAATTTTTGTAGTCACATATTTGCATGGTAACAAAGAGTCCTTCCGTCTTTTATCTTCCCACCTTTTTCTGTTTTTACCTCAACCCTCTCTTTAACGACCCAAACTTAATCTTCCTTGGCATTTGTCTTGGTCTTCTTCATTCTATTCTTTTCTAAAAAATATTTCTTTGCACTGTATGCCCCTATTTTATTTTCACAAGACCATCATTTTATCTTTTTGCAATTCTTTTATAGGACCGGTTCTTTCCCTACTCTTTTTCTAGCGATAGAATCCTTCCTCTCTCTTTTCTTGTCACTCTTGACACATCTTCTTAAATATCTCTTTACATAGACACTAGACAACATCTTTATTTACACGATCATTGAGAACAGTAAATGGATAACATTGTGTTATAAGAAAATCTTTAAGTATAATACAATAACATCAAATGTTTGATTAATCAGAGACTATTTAATTAAATTCTTCAAGTCTTTATGTTGACTTAGCCAGCAACCAGTCTTGAAGTCCTTTATTCAGCATTTTTGGATTGCAGATTTTTAATTCCGCAGAAGTTTGTTGTAGAGGAGGGCTTCAGTAAAAGCAGACTTTCTTGTAAGCAGTGTAGTTCTATGTACTGGCAGTGGGTAGTTTCTTTGCCTTGTTTTGTAATTGTATTCAGCTTCATTTTTTAAAAGTTTGTGCTTTGTGACATAGAATATTAGTTTGACTATGTATATTGATGCCACTGTGAGGATTCCTAAGTTCTTAAATGAATCCCTGCAGCTGTCGTGAGTTGAAGATCCGCTAGAAGCCTCACTGCTCTCTTTTGTTGAGTCATTACACTCTTGAGATTGCCCAGAAGAACCTCCCCACTGTATAATACCATATCGAATATCAGACTCAAACAGAGCATGGTAAGGAATTTTTAAAGTTTATGTTGTTCCAGTAGCTTTGATTCTGCCCTCAATCTACTCTTGCCCTTTTGACATATCATCCAAAACTCTGCTATTTTTACTTATAAAAATTATGTCTTATGAACTTCTTTCTTGCATAAAAGTGGAAGTTACTATATTTCATGTTTTAATGAACAATCCTATTTACCGTTTCTCTCATTTACCTCTTAATCAAACTTTCCACTTTGTATTTTATAAACTATGTGGTGAAGGCTCAAACTTGTTGTTGGCTACTATCCACCTAAAAACATGATGAAAAGCGTTTATATCCAGACACATATCACATCTGGCATATGTTTCCTAAACCATTTATATTAGAGGAACCACATGTTATCTCTCTATCATAACTCTGTGGGCTTGAGATTTAACCTTCAGTCTGTGGTTTAAACTTTGTTCAGTTTTTCTTCCTTGAACAATAGCCTCTTTACTTCTCTTCCTGCCTTCCTTGATATTAACATAATACTCACTTTTGTTAACATTAAATTTAACTTACCATTGTGACACTATTTCCATTCATGGATTTATGTACTCTTGTTCATTCTTCTTTCATTGCTCCCATAACAAATATACCAGAAATTAAGACGTAAGCTGAGATGGCAGCTAGATTTGATCGGCACAATAATAATGGTAATGAAACTCAGGTAGCAGCAGTGAAACTTAAGGCTTTGTTTGATAAGACTGCTGTGTGCTATTCGGTCCCTAACTGAATTAACACTGTTCTGTTATCAATGAGCTGTACAGAGAATCAATTGATCTTTTTATCAGTGTTCTTAATAATGGGCAAAGATTTATACTTACAAATCAACTACTTTTATTTAAATATGTTAGCCTGGAATTCTCAGAAAAATTCCCCCTTTTATTATTAACTTCAGAATGTTGGGTATATTACATTTAATTATTAAATAAACATTGAACAACAAAATATTTAGTTCTTGTTAAAGGCAAGGGTATTAGTTGCAGATAAGGGGGGTTTAATTTACCCCCACCAGCATAAAAAGCCAGTTTTCAGAGTATTCAAATTACAAAAGCAAGAGATTCGCATAATTACAACTATGCTTTTTTTACCAAACACTTACAAATTTGCTGATAGAGGACTTCTCGGTACACCCACAGTAAAAATACTATGCACTTTTATGGTATGCCATCCAACCTTTATTTGGAAATTTTTGTGATAATATTTGTTTTGTAATTATATGAATTATTTTGCTTGTTGTTATTCATTTTTAAGAGTATTATAATATTGCACATTAACAACTAATTATTGGAAGAGCATCCAGTCCAAAATGATTCTTAAAGGGTTGATTAATTTTTAAAATGCCATTTCCCTCCTATGATCTTTGGCAAACTTTATCTTGATCTTGGCAAAAGTTACTGCTAGCAAACTGATGGTTCAACTACAATGTGTTGAGCTAGACAATGATTTAATTCCTTTCTTCAGAACACAGTAGAGTCCCGCTAATCCAAACTTCAGTAATCCAAAAATCCGCTTAATCCGAAACAGAAATCGGCAATAGATGTTGGAAAAATAAAAATGCAGTTGCAGTAACAAGCACTACTTTATAAATCTGAAATTGACAAGACGATACTATTTAATGTACTTAACTGTTAATAAACTTTTCAACTGTTACTTTGGTTTTAAAGAATCCCTCTCCATCAAATCTAAATTACACCAGTGTCTCAAAAACGTAGTATCTATTGGGGTCACGTCGGAGTGTTGCTCTACGTATCCTATTGCGAGATCAAGACAGCCACATCACCTGTGTGTGTTATAACAAAACTGATATATGTAAACACACGAGTTCAAACTTTTGATAAGAGACTGACAGTGGGAATTGGTTACAGTGCTGTCTGAGGTAGCGTGAGAATGCCAGAAATATACACATGACTTCCATCAGCTGATACAGATCATTGGTTGGGCCCGGGATCAATTTCCGCTAGTGACTAACTTTTTGTCTTGAAAAACTGAGTTTTATCGTACGTCTCAGATTAATGTAGTCTTCGATAAAAGGGTTCATTATTTCTTTCTTAACATCATAGGAATAATGCTAAAAACTGAAGTACTGTACTAATGTTATGTATATCATTTATGTTATTTTTTTATTAAAATAGTGTTGAGAAAATCCGTTTAGTTTGAAAAACTTGGTAATCCGAAATGGGTTCGGTCCCAATTATTTCAGATTACTGGGACTCCACTGTATATATACAAACGAGGTACAGTCAAAAAGTTCCTGGAATCGATGTCCAGAGACACACAGCAAAGTTGCTGGTGGGAATTTTGTTGTGTAGCAGCTGGTACTACTCCTGGAGAAAGCATATTGCCAACATGAGAATTGCTCAGCCGCCATTGGTCTCCTGTGAAGAGCGCTTTTCGTGTATTTGCTTGTTTATATTTTCGCTTTTTGAAAATTGTCTTAATGAACAGTGAACAAACATTAAATTTTGTGTTTTGCTTCGAAAGTCATTGTCTGAGAAACAGAAAAATGTTAATTTAGGCATATGGAGTTTAGGCAATGAAGAAAAGCCAAGTTTACGAATTAGACAAATGTTTCCGAGAAGGCTGTACAAACATTGAAGATAACCTTGTAGTCGATGCCCTTCCACTGCAACCACATAAGATAACATTGAGGGAGTTTTGCAAATTGTCCATGCAAACAAAAGAATAATGATCGATTAAGTTAATCGCATATGAGGTAAATTTATCGCATGGTAGTAGCTACACAAAATTTCTTAGGGGCTAACAAGATGCCATTAGTAAGAAACAGCCTGATTTCAATTGTAAAAATTGCAGCCCCATTAGTAAGAAGGGCAGAAAACAATTGGAATTTGCTGCATGGCAATACCCCCTATACATTGATCCCTTTTAGTACGTGATTACCTAGTCAAGCTTCTCGTTACCGTGTTAGAACATCCTACATACTCGCTTGACCTCATGCTGTCTGATGTCTTCCTGTTCATACGGTGGAAACATCAATAAAAGGAAAACTATTTTCAGGAGCTGAAGCTGTCAGAAAAAAAAATGTGACAAAAGCATTGAAATACACAAAAAAATAAGTGTCAAGGGTGTTTTTGAACAACTGTATGACCGTAAGGACAAGTATACTGTTGCAGGAGGAGAGTATTTAGTAGGAAAATAGGTTTGTAGGTTTTTATCTTTGATCAATAAATATTTTTCAGCCAATTCCGGGAACTCTTTGTCTATACCTCGTATATCGTGTGGCTTTCAAAGCCAGCTATCAAACTAAAAGAAGGAGAAATAACAATTTTAAATTCAGACCATTAAATAATATCTAAATAAAATCTAAAGTACAAAGTACTTGTTTTATACAGAACTAAATCTAGGTTTCGTAACCATTCAACACCTCTTTGTTCAAATGAATGAAGCCAAAAGGGTCTACAGCCCCTCTGAAAATAAAGCAATGGGCAATCAGAAACTGGTTGTGATAGGTAAAACCAATCAATTTAAAAACTGGTTGTTAGCGAATTAGTATTTTTAATTATTGCCTAAGTAGCCATAACTATATATGATGTTACCATAACAGATATCCTACATGGCACAAGATATGCCAGCAATGGAAGCCTGGTTTGCTGTTCCTTGTCCCAACAAATTTATCTCAGTCAAGAGAAGTGAATCTTTTTTAAGAAACTCTCATGAAACACTTGAGAAGAATTTGTGGGAACAATTTACTCCTGTTAGGAATTATCTGCAATCTCTAGGTAAATATAAGCATTCAGTACACCAATTTCATCTAAATTCCTTAACAGTTAATTAAAAATGTGCTTAAACAACCTATGTGATGTTTTTTCTTTATTTATATCCAAATCTGTTGGTTTATTAATAAAAATTAAATATATGTATACACAAAATAAGAAAAAATATTTTGTGTATGTATACTGTAGATAGTAAAATATATACATGTACATTCTATTAGCTGTCCAAACGTAAACATTTACAAAAGGGTGATAATATTTTTCAATTCCCTAAAATTATCTGTAAATAGCCTGTTCGTCTTTTTTCGGAAAGTCTCACACAGGCGGTAATAGCCCCTGTTGTTTTTGGCACTACGGTGCAGCTACAAAGGCTCATACTGTAATGGTCAAAATCCAAAGAGAAATTGACAAGGTTTAAAATGTGTCAAAGAAATACTTGTTAAGAAATTCTATGTATTCATTCAATGAATTTTTTAAATATACATGCCTGTATAGTTTTAATTAATACATTTCTACTAATATGTAATGTATATTTATCAGATATAATTTTTACTGTTTTTACATATTATTTGGATCTTAACTATTGATTAACATTGACACTTATAAAATCTATTGTTGTACAGACGATGAATAAGGAAGTTTTGACTTTGACTTAGATTCTAGACTGTCACTAGTGATCTTGAAACACCTTATTTGGATTAGTAAGTGCTAGATTGTATATTGTAAACCATAAATACCTGAATTTTGAGAAAAAGATAGTTGCAAAAACAGAGAGTTTACTATAATTATTCTTCCCTTTTTAAAATCATAATTAACAGCCACCAATTTATACAATAATGTACAAAAGCATCCCATTGTATAATAATTATAAACCTCACATAACTTATGCATGTACTCAAAATGATACACTTATACAAAACATTAAAACTATCTATGTTTATTAGTTCAATCAATAGAATATATGTACACTGTTATCTATTTACAATATCAGGATTATAAAGATATAAGTCTGTTTAAAATCAATAGGTCTCATGCTTCGGTAATGATATGATCAATATTAAATTAAAATATACACTTCAAGATTGTACGATATTGGGATGTAATGATAGCAATAGCTGAAATCAGATGTCATTGTTGAGGAGGGCTTAGCATAGAAATACAATACTAGTTAAATGAATCTCTGTGAGTGTTGGAATATACTAATTTGAATAGTGTCATGTAGCAAGATTTTCATCTGAGCTACCAAAGCTAATGTTTTAATATTTTTGTACAACCTTGTAAAGTATATAGTTGGCTTTCAGGAGACGAATTTCATGGGTTAAGCTCTGAGAAACAACATTCTGATATTCAGAAATTTCTTAAAGATAATCACACATTTGATGAAATGTTTGAGAAGGTTTCTTATATTAAGACATATTCGAAGAAAATAAAACGGATGGTTTACAAGGAGTATTTTTCCATTGTGAGGTAATAAAGAATAATTCTATGTATTGCATGCTACTCTTTGCTTCTGTTTTTAAGCTAACAACAGAATATTTCCATGATTACATGCTTAAATTAAACACCAGGCTATCTTGTCTGAAAATGCAAAGATTTGAAAACACTTACTTTATTAATTTTGCAAGATAATTTAATTTCTGCTATCTGGCCTTTTACGATACTTTCTAAAGAATATAAGTGTACAACATTTTAAAATACAGACACAACTAAATAAATAGGTCACCACTGTATGTGTATGAGTAGGTGGGTGGGAAAATACCACCATACATGTTTACATAGGCGGATGGGGTAGCACCCCTGTACGTATGAAAATATTTCCATATTTTCAAATATTTTTTCTGTTGAGAGCATAGCATTATCCATAAACTTAATAAATTTGTTTACTCATATACATTTTCATTTATTTTACTTATGTACTAAAACCCACTCTTGCCCATCTGAATCCGGCAAATAATGAGAAACAAGAGATCATCACAAAATAATAACAATAAGCCTAAGTAAAGATTAAAAAAGATATATATGTGTTTATATTTTTCTCCTTTTTTTAAAGAATCTAAATCTAAAAATGTATGTAAAGTTTATAGCATAGAGACTGACACGCCTGTCCGCATAAAACTTTGCTAGCTCAGGGAGAAGGGGTGGGGTTCTTCTAAGAGACAGGCCAAGTATAAGGGAAACGTTTTTAGTAGTTATCACCCAAATAAATGTTTCCAAGTTCATAAATAGTAGCCAGGGATTAGGGCGCCACCTTGTTGACCTAAGAATGGCAGGACTCCAACAAGGAAACTTTCCTGCAGGTGTAAGATGTACTGATGATTGTAAAAGTTCCGTTCTAGCACTATATCATGAATTATGTAAATAAATAGTTCTCCCTGTGGTTAGCCAGGAGTTTAAAACAAAAGAAAACTGTTAAACTAAACACAACTACCAAAAAACAAAACAAAACAAAATAAATACTTATCCTCGTCACAAAATTTAAAAACACAACATGTTAGTGTGAACTGAAAAACTGAACTGTTTTTATTCCCAAAACAAAACTTATTGTTGAACAGAAAACAAATGTTAGAAACATACATATGAATAAATTAAGTTAAAATAAATAACAGCTGATCGTCTGTTTACAAATCGATCGTTCACACATAACAACTGTTTACCTCAAAGTCTTGACTGTAATACAACTCCATGCACAGCAAAAATTGAAATGTCACAAACACTCCCCTTCCTCCAGAAAATTTCCTAAATTTTCTAATCCTGAACATACTTCTTCAGATCAGTGGCATGCCAGTTACCAAGTGCTTTTCCTTTTAGATCGGCCAGAGAATATACTAAACTTGAGATTTTCCGTGTCACAACAAGTGGTCCAATAAAGCGGGGTGCCAACTTCGCCGAAAAATGTTTAGAAGCATCCGACTGAGGGTAATTTCTTTTTAGCACGAGGTCATTAACTTTAAACTCTACGTGTCTCCTCCTAAAGTTGTATCTCTTGGCATTCTTCAGATGCGCTTCCTTAAGTCTGTCTGAAACTTCTTGGTGGAAACCTTTTAGCTCCTTCAATTTTTCCCCATATTGCTGACAATCTTCAATATCTGGAGTATCCCCATCTTGCAGAACCTCGAAACCCGGACCGGAAATGGCAAGTTCCCTTCCAAAATTTAGGAACGCAGGAGTATGCTTTGTGGACTCGTGATGAGCGGTGCGCAAGGCAAAACCAATCTGTGGAATATATTTGTCCCAATCACGGTGATTGTCCTTCACATAAGCTCGTAGCATAGACACGATGTCACGATTCACACGTTCAGCAGGGTTTGCCTGAGGATGTCGGCTGGCATTAAGCAGTATCTTACAGTTATAACTCCTTGCTAATTGGGTCACAGGTCTTCCAATATATTCTGAACCGTTATCGCAAATGATATATTTTGGTATCCCAAACATTAGAAATACATCATTTTCCAGGTGTTGCGCTACAAGTTTGGCTGTAGCTGCTCTAAGAGGACGTAAAATTGTAAATTTTGTAAATGTGTCCGTAACAACAGAGAGATATTTGAATCCTTTCATGGATCGAGGTAGAGGCCCAATGATATCAGCAGCCAACATCTTGAAAGGGGCATCCACACCACGGTAACTGCCCATCATGCCAGCTGGCCGTTGTTGGTCATATTTGGTACATTGGCAAACGTGACATTTTGAAATATAGGAAGCAATGTCCTTCCTCATCTTCGGCCAATAGAAACTTTGTTGCATCCTCTTGAAGGTCTTCAATACGCCTTGGTGTCCACATGTTGGTGGGGCGTGGCAGCCTTCAATCGCCATAGATCGCAATTCTTTAGGTAGTACCAGTCGCCAAGTATCTTCATCGAGTGATGGGTCAAGCCCTTCAACTTTCTTCCAAAGTTGCTTACCTTCAATACGCCACTGACGATAATTGTCACATTGCTCTTTAACTCTTTTCAACATATTGTTGTACCACCGATCTTTCACCTCATTCGGTATTTCCATAACTGCAAACACAGTAGGCTGTTCAGGGCTTTTCTCCTCTTCAGAAATAGGCATGGAGCGGGACAACATATCTGGGACAATATTTTCCTTACCCTTACGATGGACTAGTTGATAATCATAAGATTGCAAACGTGTAGCCCATCTAGCTAAACGTCCAACCGGATCTTTAAGGTTATTTAACCACAACAAACTATAGTGATCAGTGATCACTGTGAACCGGGTGTCTTCAACGTACGGTCTGAATTTCTCAATGGCCCAGATTACAGCTAGGCACTCGCGCTCAGTAGCAGAGTAGTTCTGCTCTTGTCTTGTTAGAGTTCGGCTGGCATACGCAACCACCACCTCGCCTTGTCCACTACTCTGGCTAAGGACGGCTCCCAGACCATAGCCTGAAGCATCGCATGAGATAATGAAAGGTTTAGTGAAGTCAGGGCATGTCAAGATTGGAGCAGAGATTAAACAAGCCTTAATGTCCTGAAATGCTTGGTCAGCCTCTTGGGTCCACTCAAATTTTGAACGTTTTCTGAGGAGAGACGTGAGTGGGTACATTCTGCTGGCAAAATCTGGAATAAATCTCCTATACCACGATGCGGTTCCACACACTTGGCGGACTTCCTTCTGATTCTTAGGAACTGGAAGGTCCACAATGGCCTTCACCTTCTCTGGGTCGACGTGTAGACCCTCTTTACTAACTACATAGCCCAGGTATTTTAACTCACTTCTACAAAATTTACATTTTTCTTGATTCAAGGTAAGTTTAGCTTCACGGACTCGCTTAAATATTTCAGACAATATATCTAGATGCTTCTGAAAAGTGGGTGTGACTATAATTATGTCATCCAAATAGACAAACACGTATGGCTCTAAGTCAGGACCTAGCACATTGTCCACGAATCTTTGCCATGTAGCGGGTGCACCACAAAGTCCAAAGGGCATAGTGACGAAATGAAACAGCCCTCTTCCGGGAATGGTAAAGGCTGTTTTTTCCTTGCTGTTCTTTTCAAGCGGAATTTGCCAGTAGGCACTGCGAATGTCCAGACTGGAGATAAATTTGGCATCCCTAAGTCTGTCAAGGATAGAGGTTACGTTTGGCAACGGATAGGCGTCCTTTTTACTTACTGCATTAACCTTGCGAAAATCAACAACAAACCTCTTTGAGCCATCAGGCTTATCGATTAAGAAGATCGGAGAAGACCATTCACTCTTAGATGGCTCTACTACACCCAATTCTAACATTTGAGCCAATTCCTTGTCTATAAGCGCTTGTCTGGCTGGTGACACCGGAAAATACCGTTGTTTAATTGCTGGGGAATCTCCCGTGTCGATAACATGCTGAACTCGATCAGTGCGGCCTAATACTTTAGGTTCGTCCTTGAAAAAGCCGTCCACAATTTCCTTCAACCTAGCCTTTTCGTCTACGGATAGATGCTCCTCTGATCTGATACCATCAACAGAGCTACAAAATGCTGTACGCAGTTTATTTGCAAAATGCCACTCCCTATTGTGAAAGTCAGCAACAATATGCATGGCTTCCCAAAAGTCAATGCCTAATATCAAGGACTGATGTAAAGTTGGCACCACTAAAACCTTCAAATGCTCCGTCCTTCCTTTCAACGTGATAGGTAAGACCACGAACCCACTAACCTCATGACGCTGTGCATCCGCAGTTTCTACAAATTTATCATTAGTCAAGTGAAGATGAGCAGGGTAAGTATCAATAATCCACATCCCATCTTTACCCAAAATGGTATGCGAGGCTCCTGAATCCAACAAAGCAGTAGTCTTTTTGCCAAACACTCGGACAGATAAGTACGGCCTAGGATCATTGATTTGGTTCTTAATCAAATAACTTAATTGGATAGTAGTGGAATGTTTCTGGGAATCAGCTTCATTTACTTCACTGATTCCCTGCTCTGCAAGTTTTTTGGACGGCAAGAAACACAGTCCCTTTTTAAGGTATCATCTTTTCCACAGCCATAGCAAAATCTCCTCCTGGGCCTATGACAATCTTTGAACCGGTGACCAACTGTTCCACAATTCCAACAGGTGATGTCAGAATGGCTACCAGAGAATTTATGTTGCACGGTAGCTACTCTATCTGTGACCACTCTTCTATTCCGATGAGGTTCCCAGTAAGCTAGATCAGGTTCCAATGCAGAATCAATCCTGGGAGAAGGTCTGGGCCTTGAAGTTCGCAAGCGACCTGCTTCTGCTCGACGTCCCATAAAACGCAGATCATCTAGACTCTTTATATCAAACAATGCAAGTCTGTCCTGCAGCTGTGGGTGCAAATTATTAAAGATCTGGGACAGACGAGTGGATTCTGGAATCTGGATAGATAGCCTACCGTACAAGCCTTCCATAGCTGCCATGTACAGGTCAATAGATTCTTGTTCTCCTTGGACTCTGTTGAAAATTTCTTGTTGAAGTCGGAAGTCGTAGTCAGGGGGCTGAAATACCTCTCGCAGTTCCCTAGATAACTGTGTCCATGAGTGAATCCTACTGGTAGAAGCTCTGTACCAAACAAGAGCGGGGCCAGAGAAAAGATCAACAGCTGATTCAAAAAGTTCACTATGAGTAACTCCGCGAGCTCTGCGCAGTTCCTCAACACGTTCCAAAAAGGCAGCAACACTAGATCCATTATTGTCAAACTTGATTCTCCACTTGTAAACAGGAACATACTTAGGACGGACACCAGGACCAGAAGTTTCCCTGAGAGGATTGGGATCCATTACTTCCTCAACATGCGCAGAATTTGAGCTGTTAACTACCGCAGACCCTTTCCTAATTTCAGTAGGTAGGCTGAGCCGCTGTACAGGTAAATTACGTTCCATATTAGCATCTGAACGAAGACTAAGATTACGAAGAGTGGGCAAAACATAGCCACCAGTATTACTATCGCCTTCCTTCCCACAATCAGTTGTGGACGGTGCAGACAGATGTGTAGAAGGAATGACAACCTTAGCCGTATCCACCTGATCGCCTTTCCCACCTGAAAACTGGGCCTTAAGAGAGTCTATTATTTCCTTAGTTTTAGCTTGTAACTCCGATTTGTCACTCTCTTGGTCGTTGTCAGCATCTGCAGCAACTGGAATCCTACCAATACGCAAATAAAGATGAAACAAGCGAGCAACTATACGGTGGTATTCATTGTCATTAAAATTACCCTCATAGTCAACAACACAAGTCAATAAGTGTTGAAGCTTTTCTTCACATTCCTCCGGCTCCTGCAAAACAACTAAGGAATTGACCACAGCTACGCTAATTTCCTCATTATTAGCCATGCTTTGCTGTAATCGCCTTCTAAGTTCATTTGCATTTCCATCAGTATTTAAACATCTGATCTTAAGTTCATATTCTACCTCCTGCTTGCGAAGATGATACACATTCATGTTGATAATTGACACCAAGTTCCAGAGTGAATCAGAAAATTGCATATACTTTTTACAAGACACTTATATAAAAACACAAGACACTTTATGCTTTATAAAATATCTGATAATATATCTTAATTCTTCTATTGTTCCCAAAACCTATAACACAGGCCCCACGTTCGTGCGCCATTTGACACGCCTGTCCGCATAAAACTTTGCTAGCTCAGGGAGAAGGGGTGGGGTTCTTCTAAGAGACAGGCCAAGTATAAGGGAAACGTTTTTAGTAGTTACCACCCAAATAAATGTTTCCAAGTTCATAAATAGTAGCCAGGGATTAGGGCGCCACCTTGTTGACCTAAGAATGGCAGGACTCCAACAAGGAAACTTTCCTGCAGGTGTAAGATGTACTGATGATTGTAAAAGTTCCGTTCTAGCACTATATCATGAATTATGTAAATAAATAGTTCTCCCTGTGGTTAGCCAGGAGTTTAAAACAAAAGAAAACTGTTAAACTAAACACAACTACCAAAAAACAAAACAAAACAAAATAAATACTTATCCTCGTCACAAAATTTAAAAACACAACATGTTAGTGTGAACTGAAAAACTGAACTGTTTTTATTCCCAAAACAAAACTTATTGTTGAACAGAAAACAAATGTTAGAAACATACATATGAATAAATTAAGTTAAAATAAATAACAGCTGATCGTCTGTTTACAAATCGATCGTTCACACATAACAACTGTTTACCTCAAAGTCTTGACTGTAATACAACTCCATGCACAGCAAAAATTGAAATGTCACAAGACATGCAATAAATCTAAACGATGCGGGGCACTACTTCCTGTTGATCCGTGTGCTGTATGCGAAAATAAACTAGTGGGTGGTTAAAAAGTGCTGATTTGCAATGCTTTTTTTAAATCCAAGTTCCATAGTCTGTGTGTAAACATAAGTGATAAAAATTTGATGGCCTACAAGTCCTAGACAATTGAGTGAAGTGGATGTGTGAGTGTGCACGGGGAAGGAAGACATAGATATTTTCACATATCGTGAGTGCTGTAGACTACTTTAATTTATATGAAATGCTGAGTAAACTAATTTCCTCAGTACAAGAAATTGGTTTTGATAACATAAAATTAAATGATAAAATGTTGGATATTGAAAATGGTTTTAGGTTAGAAGCTGGCAATGTTGACGTATCTGTTCCTGAGGAAGTAGTGTTGCCAAAATCTTCCATTCTAAGTAAACCAAAAACCAGATCAATGTCAAAGGCTTCCAGACCAAACTATCTTAATCTCCATAGAGGTACAAGAAATACTAAAACCGACCATAATCTGAAAAGTTGATACCTGATGAAATTGATAGTTGCAAAGAGAGTGATGAAAACCGACTGACAAATCCGAATGAAGGAGAAAAAAAGTTACCGCTTCAGAGGACGTTTAAAAATATAACGAGTTAGGTATCATTGACGTAATATCAGAAAGGAATGACGGAAATGAGGTGCACTCAGACTAGCAAAAACCAAACAGGAACAAAGAAGAACAAGAACAAAGAACACAGTAACATGGCAAAAACTAACCAAACCGTTCATCTTGAGAAACAAGGTCATGATTGTAATGATCAAAATCAAAAAAAAAAACAACTAAATCTCATGTTGGGGTTGTTAACAATATTAACCCCATTAATGTGAAAAACCAAAGTGATCAGCAATATAGGCGTTTTAGAAATAAACTACAGGTTATTATTGGAAGTGGGCAAGAAAATGATCTAATTGTTGGTGAAAAACGAGCATGGTTTTATCTTGGACAATTAAAGATGGGAATTACTATAACTTCAGTAGAGTGCTTTCTGGAAAATACTTTTCCTGGTAGAGAGTTTGTTGTCAAAAATCTAAACTCGAAGGGTCCTATTGAAATTTTTAAAGTGATGTAGATTTTTCAATGAAGGAACATTTTGTGGACAGCAATAAGTGGCCTAAAATCATTGTACTGAGACGTCTTTTATTCAAACGCGTATTCAGCCAGATCCTGATATATAGGCCTAAGTTTTGCATACATGCCTCCTCCTAAAGAAAAAACATCAAGTTTAATCCAAAATAATAATAGGCCTATTGAATTAAATGATAAAATCAAAGGGTTTAAATTAGTTTACTTAATTATGGAGTGTCTTCGGACAATTGAGGCCTAATGCTATTTGTTTTAGTGAACACTGGTTGACAGAGCCGGAAAGTGTATTTCATAGGAATATAAATAATTTGTTTTTAACTTCAGGTTTCTTTAGAGTTAATCTTAAATGTGGAGGTGCAACTATCTATTCAGATAAAAAAAATCATTATAGAAGTAAAATGAATAAATTTATTATAGTAAATATAAAAAGGACTAAGATAATTGGTCGGTAGCGTAGTTGGTTCTATCCCAGCTTCATGTGCTAGGGCCTTTTCTGTTCATAGTAGCCATAAATGATTTGCCATATAACAATACTAGTGTAAATACAATAGTATATGCGGACGACACCACCATTATGAAAAGTCATAAAGACCTAAATTATTTAAATGATGTAATTGAGGGCTCAACAAGGGATGTACTGAATTGGTTTCAAAGTAATAAACTACATTGTAATAAAGATAAAACTCAGAATTTGATACTTAGTCTCAAAAATGAAATTCCATACAATTCAGTAAAACTGTTGGGCATAAACATTGATAGTAAATTGTGTTGGAAAGACCAAATCAACAATATCTGTAAAAAAATATCCAGAACAGTATTTTTATTTTGGAAGCTAAAGCCACTTGTAAATTTAGAATACTTAAGAATTGCATACTTTGGCTTGTTTCAATCGCATATCACCTATGGGTTGATACTGTGGGGACATTCTCATTGTGTGCATGAGATATTATTAATACAAAAGAAAATTGTTCGCAATATGGCAGGGGCAGGGGCCCTGGAGCACTGCAAACCGCTTTTTGTTTACCTTAAAATCTGCACAATTATTAACCTATATATTTTTCAAGTCTTAATGTATGCCAAAGATAATTTAAATTTATTTCAAAAAAGGCAAAACATACACAATCATAAGACTAGAAATAGAATCAATCTGGATATTCCTCATCATAGGCTTACCCTTACAGGCAAGTCCTATAAAATTAATTGTGTTACATTTTTTAATAAGCTCCCCGAGATTGCTTGGACAATACCACGTAATAAATTTAAAACTGTCATTTATAACTGGCTTCTCAATAATCCATTCTATTCTATTTCCGAGTTTCTAGAGTCTGACTTGAACATAACTTTTTTCAATATGTAAATGTAATAGTCTTTTCTGTTTTCTGTTTTAAGTATAGATTAATTTAAATATGTGTATGTTGAAGAGTAATTTATTGTAAAATTTTAATATATAGTAATTTATTGTTGAATCTTAATATATGGTAATTTTATTGTTGAATTTTATTATGTAATTATTTATTGTTAAATTTTAAGATAATATAGTGATTTATTGTAGTTTTAATATGTAATGATGATTGATAAGCAAATTTTGACAGAGTGCAACTGCCTTGTTTTAGATTAGATTTGTAATTGTAGATTGACATGTCCTATTCGAACTTATGTTTGTCAATGGAATAAATAATTCTTGATTCTTGATTCTTGCTAAAGGTTCTCAGTTCGATCCCAATCAGAGTCAATACATTTTGAGAAGGATCAGCTGATAATCACCGGCTGTTCATTTGTCATTGGGCTATTAATTAATGACACTTTCTAAGGAATAGTCGGCCTTAGTTTGTAACACTGACTACATTCGTTCATCTACACTCATTCGAAATCCATATTCGCCCATATCTTGACGATTGGCGTCTTATGAATAAATAAAAAAAAAAAAAATAAAATAAATAAAACTTAAGTAATTTTTAGTCCTATTTAAAGCAAACAAAATGGAAGTATTCAAATTTATTAAGTAATGTATGACTTATCTCAATAAAAAAGTGCTTAAATTATAATCTAATGCATCCAAACATTTCTAAATAAGTTAAGTGCAAATTTGACATTTAAAATGGCTGGAAAACGCACTTCAGGGGCAACATACCCTCTCCGGTATCTTGGATCTTCCCCTTAGGTACTTCCTGGCTACGTCAATGAATATTACACAAACATGTGTCAACATTTTTCCTTGTATAGTTGTATTTAGAAAACAAACTATTTCTGCAACATCGCTTCCCCATAAAGTCTTAATTCAGTGGATGCATGTTCAAAATGATCAGTTCATATAGATCATGCTTACAGTTAAAATGTTAGACTGCTATAATTGTGTGATGAATTAAGACTTAAAAAGACAGTTTTTTGTTTGTAGTTGTATCGGTTTAACTTCTCTTATCATTATTCATTTTCAGGCTTTCTCAAAATGACATCATAACCCATCTGACTAAAGTATCAAATGGATTCATGTTTCAAATTCTCCAAGATATCTCTTTGCAGCAAATCAATGAGAATAAAAAGTAAGTTTTCCATCTCTAAATTTAAGTTACATTCCATTTTAAGGCTGAAGATAAACTGTATATAAACACAGAATAAGTTAAAATAATTATGAAGACAGTGTAAATATTCAATTCATTTATTTGCCAAAACCTTTACAACATGCGGTCCCAACAAGCCCACATGACTTGTGTCGTTGGGTGCCGATAATATACCCTATACACAAAAGTTTTACAATATAAGAATAAAAAAAAAGGAAAAGTTGTATATTAAACCAAGCAAAATACTAATTATAGTTAATGTAAATAAAACCAAATAGCGCTCTGTGGTAGCGGTGTACAATAACTAATACAATTAAAACAACTAAGTGGTGAAAACAAATCTATTCTTGAAACAATATAAATAAAATACAATATAAACAATAATATAATTGTTAAAAATAACACAATTTTAATCCAGTATTTAAAACTATTGGTGAGGCCTTTCGATAGATTGTGATGTGTCTGACGATGATAGCCTTGCTATTGAAAGCCCTCACCAATAAAGTTTTAAATATTGGTTTAAAATTGAGTTATTTTTAACAATTATATGCCAAAAAGCCAATACAGCTCCATCTTCAACATAAACAATAATAATTATTTAACCCATTGCGGATCGCTAAGCGTAGCGCGTGCCCGGGCCTAGCGGTACGAATTAATTCCGAAAACGGCGCGGTACCAGCCGACTTCGCGCGCTCGTCTGCCGGCTTAGTGCGCTCGCAATCTCTACACGTTTTGTTGTTACTTACGTCACATAAACACCTCACCGACCTTATTGGACTAAAACATAATTATATTATACTGCAAAATATTTAAAGCGGTTGAAGGGCCAGGTTGAGGGGATGAACAGCCAGGTTGAGCGGTTGAAGGGCCAGGTTGAGGGGTTGAAGGGCCAGGTTGATGTTCAACGATACGGGTTTCAGTGAAATTGAATATAAAACTTTGTACATCCGGCGGTGTCCCGGGAATAACATCGGAATCAATGTCACTCAAATTAGCACGCTCGTCACTATCAAAGTTAGTGTCCGAATAATTCTGTAATCGAGGACATAATCGCACTACAGACCCATCGTCACCCTCTATATCACTCTCAAGGTCACTTGGTTCACTTCCGCTACACATTAGTAGTCTGTCTAACTCAGACGAACGTAAGTTATCCGCCATTTTCTGGCAGTCACGCACTCGAAAATATATCCTACCAAACGCAACGACAGAACTCCTCAAACTAGTTCGAAACAAATTATTTATCGAAAACGAGGAATGTTTTGCGTAAACAGGAACAGAGATAAGATAAGCAGACAAACTGATAAGCGCCCCAGAACATCTGCGTGCCTTCTAAAAGTGGACATTGACCTTGAATGACGCAATCGTAAACAGCAGGTGCAGCGACGTGAACGTCACGTCGCTGAGCTTTCAGTCCACCCGCGCGCAGGACGTGAACGCAACGTCTTTGATCCGCAATGGGTTAACAAATGAAGTAAAGGAAGTATTACAACAAACAAAATATAATACAGCTTTAACAAATATTCATATGCATGCAAATATACATACATATACATACAGTATAAACACATATACCTACATACATACATAAACATGCACACATACTCACATAATAAACAAAAAATACGATTTCATTAAATATAGCACTATGAAAAAAGTATAAATTGTCTTATATAGAACATAACAAAAAGAAAAATTTTATAATCTTAAAGCTTTTTTGAAATTGAAAATCAATCGGTATCTCATTGAACATTTTTTTCTCACCGATCAGTGGTATTTTATACAGTTCAAGAAGTCCAAATTCATATGCATGTTTTATATTAGTAACTTTCAACTTATCACTATGGTAAACCTTTTGAAATAATTTAAGTTTGTAAAACTCATATGGATAAAGTGTATTCATAAATAATGATCTAATGTCATGGTTATTTATGCGACATAACCGAATAGATATATTCCAAGCCTTCTGCGTTGCAGCGTTTCAATTCGCATCAAAAACGGTGTGGGAGCTGTACCCCATACTTCCACATCTAAAGGATATGAGATTCAAAAAGCGAAGTAAATCCTTCCTTCACAACGAGCTGCTCGAGACATCTATCGTCCTTGCATCAGCCACAAGTCCTGTACTGAACGAGACACAACCTGCACCAATACAGTAGTATATCGATTAGGGTTTTATTCTTAAGTGGATGAGCTGCCTGGAAATCCTATTTCTTAAAATTAACGCCAATTTTTGAAGAAAAATTTTCCATGACGCTGGTGAAATTGGTGTCCACTTTGTCAGCATTCACTAATTTCTACATTAACTCTTTGTCCATACTGGTCAAGATAGTTAAGCCTAGTTTGTAATACTTCTATCTCATTGTTCTTTTCTGTTAGCTGTTGCTTCAAACCTTTTACCTCATTGAATAAGGGTTTGAGCCAATGCTGATAGGAGAGGCCAAGTACTGCCTCAAGATACCTTTTATCTTGTAATTTATCTTGTCACAGGGATAATTTGGTTTAAAAAACTGCCACCATCCCAATCGTAACATTAGAGAACAGGCTAAACATTTTTTTTTATTCTCCATCAGCATTTTCGGAACCAAGCATGAGCAAAACTTTTGGTACTTCAAACGTTCTGTCATAGTTTCATAAATCACACTTTTTTATGCTACAGGAATCTCACCAGATAACAATGAAATTGTAAAGTCCCTGTTCTCTCTGACTTTTCATCAACTTTTTGCACCAAGTAATGAGTGAAGGTCATCCACTTCGTTCCTCATCATGTACATTTGTACAGCCATATTTAAAAGCTCTCATACATTTCCGTACCATCCCATCACTGATCCTGTATTGTCTATAAACTTCATAGAACTCACAGTGAATGTTAACTGCTTTCACACATTAGGTGTTAAGAAAACATATCACAGTACGTACTTCACAGTCTGTGTAATTTTCAATGGGAGGAGGCATTTCAAGCACTCATTAGCAACCTTAAACACTGTTGAATGGATTCGTAATGGCATCTGCGGCTTGCCAACATATAGCAATATACAGCATACATGCGCCGAAAGCCAAACTCAGTGCTACAATGGCGAAATTCCAAAACGGAAATTATTTTAAAGATATCCTTATACTTCACATTAGTTGTATTTATTGATATTTTTATAAGAGGTTTGGTTTACACCTTTATTTATTTATACCTTGTTCCGCAGGAGTGGTGAAATTTTTTATAGAAATGTGATTACATTTGAAACTAAACAACAACATAACTTTATGAACGATTAAACGTCATGTACATAACGTGTATAACAATATGACGTCAAGTACAAGTTTTCTGATATGATTTGTGCTGTGTTTGGACTTTCTTGTTAAGTTTATCTATTTCCTATCATTCTAGAGGGCCTGAGTTTGGGTTGAGTGTTAGGTAAATTCATCCCGAATAATGAATATTATCTGTTTCATTTTCAGAATTTGCCATGACTTTGAGGTGGTTGCTGAGCGCACATTACATATGCCAGTGAAAACCAAAGAGTTAGTTGAGATGGGTTCTTACATTAATTACTGTAAGACAACATTCATGGACAAAACCAAGACCAGAATACTGAAATCAATTCAGCTGGCAATCCAGCTGATGGACTTCACCAGTCTCTCTGATGAACAGCTGCAGCTTAATGCCAGCGTTGTTAACTGGCTTAACAGGATCAAGCCAATCTTTGAAGAATACTCTGATGTGAGTTGTGATGTTTAATTGCATCATTTTTATATTTCAATTTGTTATGTATATATTGAACCCTTTTACACAAGAGAGTTACTTGTTACCACTTAAGTTATCTGACAACCACTTGTCTTAAGTTCTTAATAAAAGGTATCTCAAGAAGGCAATTGAAGATTTATGTTGAAATTATGATTTCACTCTTTAGAATCAACTCTAGTGTTAATCAGACTTTGAAACTATATGATGAGTTATTACATTTGTAAATTCAAAACTCAAATTCAAAATAATCTTTACTCACTATAAACTAGTAAACATGGTATACATTAGAATAGCGTCATTAACACGTTCACTGCGAATGGCAAACAGCTAGGTTAGGCCAGTGCTGACACACAAAATGTTATCATATATCCATATAAAGTCATAAAATGATAGTTTACTATATAGTAACACTACTTTTATTGGTTTTGTAAAAAAAACTTATCTACGCCACTCGGCGTCATCCGCACACAGCATCAATTATCGATGTTGTGTGCGGATGACGCCGAGTGGCGTCAAGTGGTATTTTGTACACTAGAGCTATTATTATACTATTTATAACTATGAAATGGAAGTGCGTACTTATCAATAGCTGTTCCTCTCATTTTCCAATGTTGTTGTATGTTTTGCAAAAAGTTAAATATAATATTTACAAAAAAATAGATGTTTTTCTAATATGTACACGTGTACGAGACGTGAGACGTGTACGAGAAATATTTGCTGATACAGTAGTATCTCCTAAATCACTATAGCTATCACTAACTTGACTCAAACTATAACTTACACCACTGCTATAGTCTTCAATATCGGAATCACAATCATGAAGACGATCTATTTCACTTACAGTAAGTGATTCAAACTCACGTGAACAACTAGGATTTTTATCACTCATTTTAAAATAACTTAAAACTCTAAAATCTATAACGATTATCACTTACATACAACTAAACTTATGACACACAAGATACAATCAGTCAAAACGGGTTTCGACAATCTTTTACTTGCAAAAATGGAGGGGGAATAGATGCGCGCGAATGACGCCACTAGGAGTCACCCGCATTCCTCGAAGATCTGCTATGACGCCACTCGGCGTCATCCGCAGGGAACGTGTTAACCTATTGACATATGTCATGTCATAGAGTTAAAAGAAAAGGATAGTCATATATTTCTCATCTTAGATAAAGTACATATAATACAACAAAAGATAAATTATAGGCACATAATTAACAAGAATTGTAAAAATATTCTTCCAGCAAGTACAGGTTTTACCTAACAAATATATTTTTTAAGAGCTTTTTGAATTTGGTGGTATTTTTTCCCCTTAAAAGTTGGTTTTTTCATAAAATTTCAGTCTATATCTATCCAGTACAATTTAATTTTTTTGCCTTGTGTTATTATGATTCAAATGGTTATCATATAAATGCACATCGTTGCATCCATATTTTATAGTCACTACAGTGTCCAAAATATATTGACCATAGACTGTCTGTATATTTTAAAAGTTGAGTTAAGTCATGGAGTTCATAAAAATTTCAGATGGACATCCTTAAATGCTTGACTATTTTTTTCATCATCCTTTAGAATATTTGGAAACTGATTTGTACACTGCCCACACTCATCTCATTGTAAGATTATCTCATGAACCCAGAGCCTGTGTAGGTCCATCATAACATATGATAGCACGTGTAACGTCCTCATTTGATTCAGAACTGTCCATGATTCTCAAACACAATGATCAGTATGAACAATAACAGATTACTGACCAGAAAGCAGGTTGTTGAACTTGTGGCAATGACTCATATGAACATTTAAACAAAGCACTCATCAGTGAGAATTAGGTTGTTAGCATCACATGACATTTTAGCTAAGTCAGTGTACGGTGCCATGTTCTTGTTTGAACATACCCTGCAATGACTTCTACTTTCATGGCAATACCCATTTTGTATCACTTAACTCTAACAAATATTTATAAGTTGTATTGATTTTTTTCTAGATATTAGTTAAAATAAACTCCAAAAAATAATATCAACCCTATAAATGTTTGCACACAGAATGTTACACCAGTACCCATGCAAGAACTCACGAGACTGAGTTAAAAAAAAAAAACATGGTTACATTTAAAAATCTTTATTATAACATCAAAGAGTTAGTTTATTATAGCAAATAAATGGTTTATTACATGTTTGGATTATTATATATGGGTTGTAGAAAATTAAAGATGAGTAATAATTGTTATTCCCACGTGTTGTATAACATTTTACTTATTACTATTGTATATAAATACATAATATTGTTAAAGATATATAAGAGCAACTAAAACATGAAAATATATAATCCTAAACTATATTATTCTGTATGACATGTAATACTGTGCCTAAAAGAGGGGGCACTAAAGGCAGAGTTTTAGACCAGTGTGCTCACCACAGATGTATTTCTTGCACCTGGCACAAGTGAATCTTGTTTTTCTGTTTCGTTTTGACGAACAAAATGCTCATCTTCCAGAGGGTCCTTTGACCTGCAGGTTGCTGATGCTCTGGAACTCCAGCAGCTCATTGAACTCTCATTTGCAAGTCTCAAGGACTTTGTTGATTTGACATCCAAAAGATTCTTGCACATCTTACGAGACAGTTGTTTTAAGTAGTGCCTTCTTGTTAAATGAGATTGTTAATTTGGCAAATATTGAAACTATTGATTCCACCAATATTGAGCATGGAAGAAAGCACCACTAATGGCCATCTTGTAGTAATCCCAGAAACAGAATAGGTTCCTTTCATTTTGTTCAAAGTATTGACCCCACCTTTTGTGATATTATGTAGACTGAGTATCTCTGATTTTATTGCATGACCTATTGTTTCAACAATAGTAACATCTATATGAGTGTAGATGACAAAAGAAGCATGTTGTGGTACTTTTTAGGTACATAGTATATGTATATAGTTGAATGCTCAGAAAAGCAAAAATACTTCTCTGAGGTGGCCTGGCTCTTGTCTGAACAAAGCCTTCTGGGATTTCCCATAGATTTTTCCTCAGTGTGCCAACAGCACTCAGATTATGATGGTATTTCAACTCTACTACTGAAGGGACCGACATGAACAGTATCCATTGTAACTCTACGACCAGTTCCCGATATAGGTGAAATTAATCGGAGTATAACTTGGTGCGGTTTGTTGTCTATATGAAAAGGACCTGGTTGCTGAGTTCCTGCGTATATTTACATATTTAATGCCATAACAAAATTCCATAACGGGCTGGCTTAGATTTGATATATTGTCTGAAGGAACACATTTCCCTAAATCCCTCCAACATTTCATTCGCTGTTTTCTATTTCCCTATACTGTAAAATGTGTTTCAAAGGTTATTAAATTGCCTGAAAACGTCTCTGATAGGTGATACCTTGTCAAATGCCTTTTGATCTAGTCTTGTATCATGATTATCAAATCTTAAGGCTTGAAGTAAAAATTGAAATCTATTTTTTGACATGACATTCCTTAACTCTGGTACTATCTTTGCATAGAGATTGTCTAAATTTTGATGTGAAGTACATAAAACTCCACTTAAGTACAACTGGCCAAAAAGCGTTTTAATTTTAGCTAAGTTAGTAAAACAAGCATCGCTCTCACGAGATTATTGATCTTTGTATGTCTCAGTCCAAGCATTTGTATTGGTTACAATTGATTAAATCATGCCTTTGGGGAAAAAAGCATACACATGTCAATAATAAGAGTTTTTGCATTGCTAGCCACCCCTCATACACCTAGTAAATGGGTAACTATGTTTTGTCGCTCAGTTCTAACACAGCGGTTGGAATTCTGTATACATACCGAACAGTTGATTTGTGTTTTCCCAAAATACCTGGTATTACAGCATCTGATACCTGTTCATCCTGTGATGCATTTGGAGTTTCGATAGTTCCGATGTACCTTTTTGGTAGGCTACATTCTTCTGCTGACATCTCTCTATTGGATTCGTGATCAATTTTAAAAATAAGAAACCTGAAAGATCTAATGTAACTAAACACCTTCTGAATTGTACCCACAGTTTGAATAAAATAGATGAAAATGTAGATAGTTTGTAAGAAGGGTCGTATTATGAATGCTTGGGAAGAGTTATTTATTTTAAAAGAAAAATGTAAGGATCGTGATAAATTATTGAACGGGTTAATTTAGATTCCGAAACAGTTTTTAATAATGTATTTTCAGCGACTAAAAGAACAGAAGTAACAGCCAAATGGGATTAACCAATAGCATCACAGCAGCCGCCATTTTGATGATTCCAGTCAATGGGGTCACGTGATCATAGGCCTATAAATTGAGTTGTTGGAACGCTATTTTCCATTCTTTTGTGAATATCTCTAGTCTAAGGAAGGTGAGCGTAGTTCACCGAAATCGATCACCATAATATTTGTGCATTTTGTTCTTGTATTGTAATATTTTTGTGTTTATGTTGTAATAGATATGTGTTATATGACGTTTACTTGTACTGTATCAATTTTTTCAAAGAAATCATTGTCAGAATCAGAAGATTCATCAAATATATCACGTTCCCTCAGCACTTGACATAATAGCTGCAGAATCCAATTTTCAGCTACAAATTCCAATTAATCTCACTTAAAAAAAATATTTATTATTATTATTTTTCTTTTTTCAAATAGACCTTTGAAAATGACCACTCATGTCTACACACAGATGTTTATCTATGTGGGCATTATTTTGTTTTCCATTGTTAAATATATTTGTTAATTTTAGAATTTATTGTTTGTAAATAGAAGTGCACTGTAAATTATTTGTTTTTTGTATGTAAATTGGAGGAATAAACTTATTTTAATTTGATTTTGATTCCTCATTGGTTTAATTTTTATTGCAAAATAATACATACATGTCACTTACAAAATGCAAAAGAAAAAATAACATGCACACCCAAGCACCAAACCAGAGTCCAGATAATTGTTGCATAAATACCCTGGATAGACCGGATTAAGGGCAGTAACAAAAACAACTCGCAATGTCACCTCAAGGTCAGACCCATAATAGAACAAAACCAAAGGTTCCGGTAGTGGAAATGCAAACTGAAGCTATACGGACTATCTGCCACAATTGCCAACTATTAGCAATATAATAACAAAAAATCCCATCATTTGTAATGAGAGACCATGTGCAAACACCGCAGGGTTAACCAGCTACTAGTTTGTTATTAGCTTTGGCTAGAGTTCACAATGTGTCCCAGTTTTATCTGCCAGGTCTAAACACCACTCCTTATCTATTCCAGTTGTAAATCTATTGTACGTATTTGTCAAAAAATGTATGTATATGGTGTTCATACGGAAGTTCTTATTTTATATGAATAACACAAATATATGTGTTTCTTCAGAATTTTGGAAACTTAGCTTTTTATTCTTAAAAGTCACTCAGTTATAGGAGTGTGCGATGCATCGAAAAATCAATGCGATTCGATGCATGACTAATCAAAATGTCGATGCATCGAAAGTGCCATGATGCATAAACAATATCGATGTCTCAGATTTTTCTGATGCGCCAAAATGACGAATTATTAAGAAACAATTTTCTTTTCATCTATAATATTTATTGGTGCGTCTTATAGACCTACTGATGTTTTAACATTCTCTACAGACAGTCTATCTATTTCTGTTAGTCGGCAATTATTTTGGGATTTGTGTATGATAACAAATAATACAAAGCGTAGATAATTGGAATAGTGAAATGAATGATGTCTTCAACTGTGTTTTCGAATATTGCTGATAACAGTCTGAATATTGCTGATAACAGTCGAATATTGCAGGTAACAGTCGAATATTGCAGATAATATCTGTCCATTCGTTATCATGACTTTTGTTATCATTTCCTGTCTGATAGGGTACCTGGCCTAGCCATCCCTCTAACAGAACACTTCCCAATCAAAAAACAGTCTTATCTTGTTTCCTTTTATAAATTCAAACTGGTTGCATTTTTAACGATAATTCACAATTCACTTTCTTCGATTTCAACAATTCAGTTAGTCCTTTGGCACTTTGTTCTAAAATACTTTACTGAAGATTATTTGCATTAAAAAAAAAAAGTATAATTGAACGTTAATTCTTAAAAACAACTCTATTAACATATATTTTCAACCTTTATATTGGAAAATATTTTAAATTAGAATTAATATAAAAACTCAATAAATGTATTCAATAAATTACATTTTATTGCGTTTGTTGGTATTGTTTTATCGATTTTAATATATTGGTAAAACAATAATGGATTGTTATACTTGAATCAAAATGATGCTTCTACTAAACAAATTCTGTGATATAGTAAGTTTATTTATCTATGCTTGTGTGACTTTGCATCAATATTAATTTCAGTCAACTCATTGTAAGTGAAAAAGAAATTAGTTATATATCTGACATAATTCTCCAACTATGATAGTGAATAACAATAATTAAGTTGTTTTCCATTATTTTATACATTCTTCTTTTTACCTGTGACATATATTATTTTAACTGTAAAATATTAAATTTTGATCATTTTAACCAGTTACTCTCCCACAACAACTGCAAAGTACAACTATTGGCATTTAAATTTAATGAATGTAATACAGAGCCATCAAATGTCTTTATTACTAGTTATTCCTATATTTGTCCTTAATTACTTAATTACATAAGCATGCTTAGTGCTAAACAACTTTATTAAGCCCTAAAATTGTATTTCAAAATAATTATGATTTATTGTGCATTAGGCCTACTGCATTCTGTGAATCCCTTTGTCTTACTGTACCGGGTCTTTGACCGGTACATTACGTTTTTTTTTCGTCGTTGTCTGCCAGGCTGCCTGAGATTCGCTTTTGCCCTGCGTTTCGCGTAGTTGGTGGCCGTTGACCCAGTTCCGTTTCGTTCCGGTTTCCTGCAGCTTCGGTCAGGTTGGCCGTCTTCTAGATTGTTCGAGTAGTTCGAGTTTCTCTGGAGCCTTCGTCTGTCAGGTTGGCCGTCATTTTGTCTTTGGCTCTGCCTGCTGAGATTACTATGTTAGGCTAAGGTTCCCAAAACTCCAGGGTCCTTGAGTGGGACTTTCAGCCCTCAGCCTGCCGTCCGGGGATTGCCGACCATTCTGCACTGCTAGCCTGGCCTGAGGACCATGTTGAAGCATAGAGTCGCCTGCTACCCGCTCTACTTCTTGGTGGTATAGGTCTTCTGTCCTCAGGTCAGTGTATTCCATTTTGTGTTTCCCGGCGGCTGAGCTGGGGGTGATTTGTGAAAAAAAAATAAATAAAAAAGAAATAAAAAAGAAGAATGGTGGTGGAACTATTTTATTGAGGCCTAGGCCTAAAGACTGAAAGTGACGAAACAGCCATGGGGACATTGCTAGGAATTATATATTAAAATTTAAGAAGAAAAAAAAAAAAGAAAAGAAAACGTTGATATTTATTGTTATTTATTTAATTAGTTTATTTTATTGTTATATTTTTTTAGATTTTATATTTTGTTAGGTCCCTATGGTTAAGTTATGTTATCGTTGATTATTATGTTTAGGCCTAGTGATTTAGTTATTTATTTATTGATTTCGTGTTTTGGTATTATTGATGTCAGGGGATAATAGATGTCTTGAAGTGACTTTTTACTACGGTACCGTGTTATATTTTCTTTTAAATTGTTTAATTTTTAAATTCTTCACCAAAAGGGGATTATTGTGCTTTTAGTTTACTTTAATTCGGAGCTGCCCAGGGATTCCGGCTTACTCCCTGGCCCGGTGGAATCATGGGATGTGGGCTGAATTGCCGGTTTAAGTGTTGTGATCCAAAAGTTTTCTAAATTTTCACTTTTATTTGGGGCTTAATATTTTTCTTACGTTTTGGGGTGTCTCAGGCTAAACTGCAGATAGGCCATACACCCTGTATTTGATTAATTGTTAAATTTTGGTATTTGTAGAGTTTGTGGTATTTATAGCGTTTGTTATTATTGTGTAGTATCTTGGTAATTTTAGTGTTTGTTATTATTTATTTAAGTGAGAATTTTTGTTGTGGCCTTCTGCCTGCCAGTTTGTTTTCTTAATAATAAATTAGTTTTGCTCAGCTGCCGAGTATTATTTTGACCCTCCAACTGCCACCCGTGATCCCATCGCTCGACTTGTTTTGAGCCATCCCCCGGTTGGCACGCTTACCAGCTTTGGTGGGGGGGGATGGGTCTCATTACATTCCTCATATTATATTTTTAATTGACTCTCTTACTTTGATTTTGATATAAAGTTAATTTTTATATTTTTATTGCATACATATCACAAGAACTAGCAAACATTTATATGATTTAAAAAATGTATGTTTAAATTACCTTTCTTTGTACTAGCAAGATACAGTACCTGTAACAAAAGGTATTATTGTTACTCAACTGCGTCTAAAACTTAATAAAAACCATAAATTCTTTATCTGCGCATCAAATGTTACATCGAATCGAATCTAAATTCTTTGAATCACATTGCTGCATTGAATTGAAAAAATTTGCTGCATCACACACCTCTTCTTAATTATTACTGGACTGAATATTCTCCTCTGCTCTGTAATGCTATCTGATAATCCACTGGTTTTAATAACTAACTAACCAATTGGTTATTTTTTCCATTAGTTAAATAAATAACCAATAACTTCAAACTAATATTTTTCTTTTTGCTACTTCACTAATATTAGTCTACATTAGTCCATGGAATTCATTACCACTACTATAATAAAATGGCACTTCAACCTATAAATTAAATGAAAACCAGGTCCTACAGTCAGAATCTGTTTGAAAAAATAAAAATGTTTAAAAGTTTAGAGAATGTACAATGACAACAGTTTTGAAACCAACGTTGAAGTTTTTACTCAGGAACAAATGATGAAAAGCTAATTCAGTTCAGTAGAGTTCACGAGTCTCACACCTGAATACATGGTTGTTTTTTTATTTACCAGTTAAGTGTTGAATTTTTTTCTGTGTTACATCTATATTTATAAAAGAGGATGTTTGTATATATATATATATATATATATATATATATATATATATATATATGTTTGAAGTTTATGCGCTGCCAAACCATCCAACCGATCGCCATGAAACTTTAGGATGTTGTCCTGTATACTCCCGAGATGGTTTCTGTGAAGTTTGATGCAGATCCGTCCACAGGGTCCCGCCCCACTGACTCCTAAAGATCCCATGTTATTCAAATGGAGAATCTGAATTGTTTACAAAAAACATATGACTGTGTGGTTTAATGTAGTTTCACATGCCATAAGCAGATTGAAGTTCTCACAACAACAGTACTGTATATGTTTTGATTTATTGTAGTTCTACATTTCACCTTGAGAGTGTAGCACACACTACTTTTACTTGATCAGGTGATCTGTATTTGGTGTTAATCTTTTTTCCTCGGTAATTAAAACATGTGGTTAAACGTGAAAATAAAAAATAAATAATTATTTGTTTTGCAGTTTACTTTTTATGACATGCCTCCTAAAAAATCTAATATTGGTAGAAGAAGCAAAAATGCTCGAATTCTTTCAGCTATTAGGTTCTAAATCAAACTCATTATTATGACCGGCGAAGCGGGCGGGTACAGCTAGTTTATAATAAAAATAGAAACTAATTAGGATCATTCTTTAATTGGTGGACATAAAGTCTTGTACAGTTAGAATGAAAGGATAATTGCAAATGTAAACAGTGAAAATACAATTGGTGTTACTGAATTGAATTTGATTGTACTTGTACTATACTTCAAAACTACTTGTAATATCCACTGGTCTACATTGTCAAACAACAGGACAAAACGCTGAGGACTAACTTGATGTTTATGTCATATTGATAACATTTTTATCTATTTTGTAGTTATTTGAAAATACTAAGTATGAGTTGGAAGAAAGGCTTCAGCGAGCCACAGAGAAGCTGAATAAAGAGTTGGAGGATGTTGGGCCCTCTTTGAGTTCACTTAGTAACATGGATGATGTTGCAAAGATCACAGATTACGTTCAGGTAAGATGATGTAAAGGATTTTTAAGATATCTTGTTAATTCAAATTTTTTTAATGTCAAAAAAGACATTTTACAGTAATAGCATGGCTGTAAACAGGTGACATCGTCGATTTCCTTCATCTAATAATATGCATAAAACAGAAGAATCATAATGAGCTGAAATATGTATGTGCTACATATAAATATACATTTATCAATCATACTTTAAAAACAATAAAAAATGTTAACCACTACCATTATTTAAATTTGAATACTGTCCAAAAAAGTTCATTGATTGAGTAGTAAGCTTTGTCAGTCAAACATTTTGTTCAAAATATCCTTAAAAGTGTCGAAAGAGTCAATTTTTTTTATATATTGAGGCAATTTATTAAAAAGCTCTTTCCTGTATAATGTGGCAGTCATTCCCTTAAATTGAGTCGGTGAATCTGGAATTGAAAATTGGATTTGTTTATAGTGAGTAATTATGAAAATGTTGGTTGTGATACATTAGATTTGAATTCTGCTTTACAAAAAGTAAACAATGAATGATATATAATGAGGGAAGGGTTAAGATTTGGAAATTTTTAAACTACAGCTTGCATGAGTTATGATTGTTTGAAAACACCATGTATCTATGCACTATTTTCTGCATTTTAAAGATTTTGTAGTACTGTTGTCTTGACTATTTGATATTAGTTTGGGAAATTTAATCCTTGCGTTCAGTCATCGTTTTGTCATGTGCGTGATTTCCTGTAAAATGGAGGATAAACTGCGATCGTCTAAATTAGATAGACTACTAATAAATTCAGTATTCACACAGTGTAATGTTTATGTAAAACATAAATAGCAACTAAACGTGTAGAATTTGCGAGTGTGCTTGGTTGGCAGGGCAGGTGTAGCGCTGAGTTGCCAATTTAATTTGTATCGTTAGGCCCAGGCGTGCACCACGCTACGCGATCTGCAATGAGTTAAAGATTGATTTATAATGTTTGATAAGGATACAGTAATGTATTTTGCAGACTTCTTGATAATGTCTATTGGGGTCTGGTCCATTCCTATAGACCTTTTATTTTTTTCATTTTAATATAATTTTTTTACAAAATTATCTGTGACCGGTTGTGGTATAAAGCTTCGTACTCTACCAACATCAATTTTTCCTAAGTACTCGTTTGACCTATAAATTACAGGATCAACCTGTAGATAAAATTTATTTGCAGTTTGATGAAGTTTACATAAAGCATGGATTTCCTGATATTTTATTTAAAGGTCTTAGCCTTGTTCAATTGTACAAACAATACTTCAACAGGTTTACTCTATAACAAAATTAAATATAAAGAAGAAATGCCTTCTTTACTCATAATCTTTTTTTTTTCAATTTTTGTACTGTATCAAATGTATTTTCCTACAGTTCATTCAAAAGTTTTTGAGGAAATTGGAGCAGTTTGATTTAACTGTTAGTTGGATTAACAATGAAGAAGTGCTGTTCAAATTTCCTATATCAACGTATCCTGAACTAGATGAACTCAAGGTAAATGTAAATTATTTCTGATGTAGGTTAGTAAATCTTTATTTGCCATTGGGTTATAAATTAATGACACTTTCTAAGGAATAGTCGGCCTTCGTTTGTAACAATGACTACATTCGCTCATATACACTCATCACACTCATTCGAAATCCATATTCACCCATTTATTGAAGATTATCATCTTAAGAATAAATTAAATACGGTAAATAAAAAAATGTTGCATATAAACTAAAAGTACCACTCACATAAGTACTGAAACAGTGATCACCGTATGTCAAAAACAACTTTACCTCCAAGGTTGAAATGTTGTAGGATGATTGGTCTTAAGTTGTAGATGTGCAATAAGAAGGGAATTTGACAAATTATTTTAGTTACAATATAGCAGCTGTTTTAGTGTGGACATTTTGAAATGTGAAAAATGTTTCCTATTATGCCTGTTGTACACCCTTTAAATATTTTAAAATTTAATTTGCATTTTCTATTTATTTCTATATTGTTGTGATTATTGTTGTATGACTACAAATTCTGGTTTACATATAAATAAAATAACATTTTATGATTAGTTGTTTTCACATAATTAACTAGAAGTTACTTATTCATAGGAACCAAAATTATTAGTTTGCTCATTGCCTTCTCAATGTTGTACAGTATTTTACCTAACGCCATTCATATTATAATTATTTTTTTCAGAGTATAGTTCACCCATTTACTAAATTAATATTTACTTGTAACAAATGGTTTAGAACGTATAAAATATGGATGGATGGAGCGTTTGATAAGCTGGTGCTTGAAACTGTCGATCAGCAAGTTTCCCTTTTCTTTCAGTAAGTATAATAATGAAATATTGAACATAAGTTTATGATTTTAAATATTGTATGTTGTTTTACATGTTCTATAAAATTATGTCTGGTTTAAGTGGTAAAGAACTATTGTTTCCTTTTTCAAATTTTCTACTTTTTATGATTGTAAAGAGTATTATTAGTACCAGTTTATGATAGTTCATTTTTTAAATAAAAATATACTTTTAAGATATTTACCACATTCTTTACAGTTCTAAAATTAGTGGTTAAGCTATGTAGCTAAAATGAAATGTTGACAGTTTTACTTATCTATACAACAATCAGTAATACATTTATATTTATTACAGTATCATGCATGATTCCAAAAACATGTTTGACATAAGTCTGGCCAACTAATTTAAGGATGTCATAATTTATTAGATATGAGCGGCAGTCAGTACTTTGTCAATGTCAGTTATACTGAAAAAAGCCGTGATAATTCGAGTTATTTGGGGATGAAGCTACCTTGGATTTAAAAAAACTTGGAATAATGTAAAAAGAAGACCAGCAAGTATTAATTCATAATAAGATGTTCAATGTATAAATTTTTAAAGAAAATATATGTATAAGTTGTTATAATATGATTTGAACTAAAATTTTACTTGTTTAGAAAAAACCACCCAAAGCCTTTTGCTGCAAGGAGCCTCATTTTCTCGCAGCAGCTTGCCACTGCTGAAGAAGCATTGTATTGGGTGTCTTACAATGTCTAGTGGACTGCACTGCTATGACTCGTCAGTAGTGGAGTCTCTGCACGAATGTCTCCATCACTGCTGTCTCTGCTAATTAATTATCATTTCAATGATCAAGTTTTCGCTCACTTCAAACTTAGTAATACTACTTTACAGTTCTAAAATTTCATTTTTTTTTTTTTTAATGTTAACAACCGGAAAGTTTTTAAATTGGTTTTGATAATGGCCTCTTCATTTGAGAACATTTTTTGTTTCTCCTTTTAAAATCCTGATCAATGACTTGTTTAATGTTTCTGATTTTCTGCCAGGTTTCTGCGACCCAGTAAACAACATCTTTCTGTTTAGTGTTTTTGATGAAATTCGACTACGATTCTTTTACCTTCTGTGCTTTGAAGTAAGGTCTGAAGCAGAAGACGGCAGTATTTTTTCTTTAAGTATTTTAACGCACCGTGATCCATCGGCTCGTGTTACATTTTAGGTAAAAATTAATTTCGGTTTTCATTACATTTTAGGTATTCTTCATTAGAGTGTGATCAATCATTATCAAAAGCTAATAACGCTTTAGGTGGTAAGTTTTCTTAATTAAGTGTTTTTTCTTGGAAACTAATTTGTCAAAAAAATATTTTCTAAAATATTGCTATCCATCCTAGCAGATTTTTGTCTTGTGTATAAAACAGGTAGTGCAGATGGGATGATACTTTTTAAATCACTAGACTTTGGGAACTAGCCTATTATGAGTCTGCATCAAATGCACCAATTGTATTTGTTGCAGCAAAAACTGCATCGCTTTCTTTTGATTTTTGTGTCCTAGCGCAGTTTTCTCGTCCTTTGACACCAGAATCTTAGAAGAAAATAATTTAAAATTAAAAAGGAAATTGTTTAATTTATAATCGAAATGCAAGGATATTGTACAGTTTATATTTTTTCCAATAATACTAAATATTCTACTCATAGGGATTTAGATTATAAAGCTCATAGGGATTTGGTTTCAAAATTCAATTTAAGAAAAATTAAAATTTGAAACCAAACTTCTCAAACACCTCCCAGTCATCATCACCTCCCAGTCACGAAAATGATTTTGCTGCACCGACAGATTAATTCTGACTGATGTTATGGATTGGACTGCTGCTGACAAACCTTATAAACATGTTTGTCCTCTGCTAGTGGCCAACTCACAGTAAATATGTTGTTATATGCTTGAAATTATTTGTTTGCAATTAGAGAATTGACGTCCACACAAAAAATCTATAAGACGAAATGTAAGCAGCAAGCTACAGACAACTACCCTCGGAGGTTCAAGGGAGTGGTGGATGATCCTGATGTCAACAACTGGCCGGCACCACTGAAATTGAGCTCTCAAACATTGAATCATATCAACAAGTTTAAGGTAAACTTTTAAATTAAAATTGTTTTACAAAAAGTAGGTCTATGGGTTGTTGGTAGGTTCAACATCACCATAGGTGTACAGGTAGCACAATAAGGCAAGTGCCTGAATTATTTAGGTTTTGTGTGGGACAGGAAGCAGGCTTGCCTTTCTAAATTTTTTTGGAAGTGACATATATACAAAATGTAAAACAGAAAATAAAATAAAAAATTATAAAACATTTTAAAAGTGTTATTATAAAATTGTTAAAAATTAAAGTGAATAAAAAATAATTGTTTGGTTATTTATTATTTAACTTTGTGTTTTACCTCGTTGTGTGTGTCACTTCTAAGGGACTGACCAAAGGAATATTTAAAAATTGTAAGATTTATTTTGAAGAGTTTTGTAAAATCTTTTGTGAGTTTTGCTAAATTGGTGATTAAGTGCTAAATCAGTCAGTCCTAATTAAAGTAATTTACTTTAAAATGTGAAAATAATTCATATGTCTTAAACTACTGATCTAGAGTTGCAATATATGTGTAGAATATTAAAATGCAGACTTTGCTTTTATGCAGTGACTCTCTTAATAATAATATATTTAAAATAGGGTGGAGGCAACTCAACGTTTTCAAATAGCACTTGAAGTCTTGTAACATATCATTGTAAAGGTTTTGGGTAGCCAAAAAATACGCTTAAATATTTGAAATTGGACAACTCTATAATACAAGAAATGGCAGCCTCAAAAGTAACTGAGTTTAATTGTGATTCACAACGTTGAGGAAAATATGTATTTAACCTAACTGGTGTCGGTCGTTGATAATATTGACGACTGGTCAATAATATTGCCGATGTGAAAAGCCAGTGTGTTTTATATACTGGCTGCTAACAGACCAAAAGCCACAACAATGATGTTTAAAGTTATATATTTGGAATCAGAACTTCTAAATGAACGTTTTGAAGCCTTTGGTTTGCTCCTAGTCCGTCTCTAGTGGCAAAATAAAAAAAACTTTCTTATGAAATATTTCAGTTGTGCTAGAGTCTGCTACTGGTTGTACATGTTGTAAAGTATCTTTGCATTTCCAGCTGTGTTTATTGTTTACTTTGCTTTTATATTCTGTCACTGTTTCTTGAACTGTAATTAACAGGGTATATTCATGTTTGTTTCTTCAACTTCAGCTCCAAAATTCAGTATTTTAATTTTTGTACTAATGTGTTGGCTAGTAATGGTCATAGTTACATTGTTGTAGGTATATAAATATAAATTCAGGTATTAGGCTATTTATAATAATATCTATAACACTATATATTTTTGGATTCCCAATAATTTTTAGAAGATCTTGGCTATCTCAGATTTTCAGTTACATCAAATTAAAAATAAATTATGTGCCACAAAATTATGAATATACAGTATGTATATATTTAAATCTTAAACACATCCCAAAAAAGATTTTTGGAAAAAATTTAAACTGGTTTTGAGTAACTATTATAAATTCTCCATCATTTACAGAGTAAAATTATATATAACACAACATATTTAGTGAACTATTTCTATTCAAAAACAATTTTTTTCTAAATACGAGGTGTGTTTTTAAAGTAAGTACCGTTTTGGAATCCCGCCTCTATAGCGCTGCAGATGGTGTCCAGCGCATGCGTGTTAGATACTACTACCTTTTGGCAAGCCACAGCCGCCGTTACGGACCCATTTGACTGTATTTAAGGACCGTTTATAATTCCTCCTCTGATTAAAAATGCCGTCAACTGTAAAGTACATGTTGTGATAAATTTTCGTAACGATAAAGGCATGAAAGCAGCTGACATTCATCGAGAGATCTGTGAAGTTTATTGAGAAAACAGAATGAGTGATGGGATGGAATGGAAATGGGTGAGAGCTTTTATGGTTGTGTGAATGTGCATGATGATGAACGAAGTCAGAAACCTTCACTCATTACTGATGACTTGGTGCAAAATGTTGATGAAAAAAATCAGAGAAAACAGACGCTTTACAAATGCATCATTATGTAGTGTGTCTTCAAATGTCAAGAAGTGCGATTATTGAAGTTGTGACAAACCGTTTGAAGTACAGAACGTTATGCTTACGGTAGGTTCCCAAAATGCTGATGGAGAATCACAAAAACAAACATTTGATGAGAATCACACAAAAAAATGTTTAACCATTTCTTTCACATTCCTAGACCATTAGAATCGTGATGGTTATGATTTGTAAAACCAAATTTATTGTCACTGTGACAGACTCACGATGAGTATCAGCTGCTTCCACAACCTTAGCCTTATGAAAATGTACACAGCGCATAATTCACAGTCGGCGGCATTTTTAACCGGAGGAGGAATTTTAAACAGTCATAAGAGACCTTAAATACAGTCGATTGGATCCGTAATGGCTGTGGCTTGCCAATAGATAGTAGTATACAGCACGCATGCGCTGAACGCCGACCGCAGCGCTACAGCGGCAGGATTCCAAAACAGTACTTACTTTAAAAACACGCCTCGTACCATACACTGCCAGCTAAAATTGCCTTACACTAAAGGGAAAATGACCGACACTAGTTGGGAAAACAAAGATTTAAAAAAATATTATTTAAGGATTTCAGACATCAAGTGTATTTTTATTAGTCAACCAAGACATTTACAAGATGTGCTACAAGATTATAAGTCCTATTTGAAAATGTTTAGTTAACACCCACCCCCCTTTTCCCTTATGGTCAAATTTTTGAGGAGCTGACGTTTCTTATAGAGTGGTACGATTTCAAATCTTTTAAGTATTTTTATTTATTGGCTAACCAAGACCTTTAAAATTACGAGCATATATTATAAGACTATAAATGCTATTTGAAATTGTTGAGTTACCTTCCACCCCCTTTTCCTCTAAGAGTTATTAGTGTATCCCTTTTCATTAAGAAAGATTGCCGCAAACAGACTTCACTTATCTAAAATTAAAAATAAGTTAAGGTGAGTGCAACTTACTTTTCAATCAGCCTGTATAGATTTACTAATGAAAAATTAACTACAAAAACAGTTACATGACAAATTTTTGTTTTCATCCATATCATTATATGATATTGTACACCTAAAATATGATACTGAGCTGAAAATACTGTAATTTATTAAAACGTATCTGTCAGTTTTAAAATGTTTTAGATTATACATACATTAATTTGTAATACTAACAATCTGCAACATTATAATGCACTAAATTAAAATTATTGATGGGTTTGAGTAACAAAAGTTGAGTAATCCTACTTTGATAAACATGAAAGTCAAAAGAAAATTTTAAATATAAATTATTAAGAAGAAAATTGTGTTCTCACAAAAGAGATTTCATTGATAGATGCAGTCAAAATAGTTTGATATAAAATAAACATCCAGTATTGGCGAGTTCAATCCGTAAAAGAAGCAGAATAGGGGCCAATAAGTCTACTCAGGGTTGTAAAACCAGACCAACGATGTCTATATGAAGCCAGTATGGCATGCCAGCTGTTGGAAGCCAAACATTGGACTACTTATTAGCATTGTGTAAACGCGGCTTAAGGTTGAAAATATAAAAAGCTATGGCATTGATGCCAAATTTGGCATCAAGGAGCTGTTAAACTGATTTTTAGTAATTGGCCAATGCTAGAAAAATCTTCATGGACAATATTTGTAACTAAAATTCCATAATCAATAACATCAGGATCATTTATTGATTAAGAAAGGGTCGCAGTCTTTGTTATTTTTTATGATGATTAATAATGTTCCAAATGTTGATATTGTTCTAATGGCTTGTATAATTGATTTAAATGTGCATAGACTTAGACTTAAATTGTTTTTTTAATCAAGTCTTGATTTAAATTCTAATCATAAAAGATGTCACATTAAACATTTTAAATTTATCTGTGAGATACAGAATAAATGTAATCGAATACTTCAATATTGATCAGAAATAGAGGACCTTGCACACAATTCCTTACTATTCGATACAAACTTATTATTTTAAACCTCAACAAAATGTAAGATAGTAAAATATAAATAATTGAATCTTTGTGTTTTGTAAGATAGTTTTTTACACCTTTACATAAGATTCTTTTAGCTGTTAAGTTTTGTAAAAAGCATGAATAATAGACATGACATTTGTATTTCTTTTACAAATTTATAATTGCTTCTTATACAATATAAGTATTAAAAACATTACTGTGTATAGATATTATAGTAAATTATATACAAGGTCCTGAGTAATTAGATATACATTTGGATGTTTTAGTGCCATCTGAGACTGATTGGTATTGTTTGTAACTCAGCGTTGCGCAAACGACACTGGAAAGACCTGTCAGATATTGCTGGCTTTGACGTCACTCCTAATGCCGGAACTACATTAAGGAAGTTCATCGGTTATCAGCTTGAGCACCTTCTTGATCAGTGAGCTGTTATTCTTAACCACACTCCAACTATCATTTAAAATAAGTGGTGCATATTTTATAAGCAATGTGCTTACAGATTTGTAATATTCAAAGTATCAGATTGAAATTTTATTTGAGGAGTCATTCACCAATGAGGATTACAAAGTTTCTGGCCAAGATCACCTCCAGGAAGTTAAAATAACTATAGTATACAACTCAACTTTACTGTAATCTCCGAAGTAGGTTCAATCCATTAGTCATCCAAAATAACTATAGTATACAACTCAACTTTACTGTAATCTCCGAAGTAGGTTCAATCCATTAGTCATCCAAAATAACTATAGTATACAACTCAACTTTACTGTAATCTCCGAAGTAGGTTCAATCCATTAGTCATCCAAAATAACTATAGTATACAACTCAACTTTACTGTAATCTCCGAAGTAGGTTCAATCCATTAGTCATCCAAAATAACTATAGTATACAACTCAACTTTACTGTAATCTCCGAAGTAGGTTCAATCCATTAGTCATCCTAAATAACTATAGTATACAACTCAACTTTACTGTAATCTCCGAAGTAGGTTCAATCCATTAGTCATCCAAAATAAGTGTTCAAGTCTTGAAAAACCAATGTATTTATTGATACAAAACAAAAATTTTAACAGTACTAAAAATTGGTCCTCTCTTATAACTAATCGTTAACTCTTTCACCACCATGGTCTGATATATTGGACCACAGTACTTATGCTAAAATTTAATCTAAAAAACAGTGTAATAATCTTTATTTGTCCCAGGAATGTATACATACGTCATCGACAATGTCACAGCTTACTGCTGCAGCAATGTCAACCATACATCTATAGAAAAGAATTTCCTGGCAACATTACAGTTATATAATTCAAGTAGGATGACAAAATCATTTAAAAAAGCAAGCAGAGTTTTTTTTCTAGTTGTATGAGATAAGTATAAAACCAAATAAAATTAAAAATCTGTATCTTTCATGCTAAAAAAATTAAAATTATAACATGGACTGTCTAAAAGCCATAGATAAAACTTAATTTTGTAATGTTTTGAACAAATACAAATTAATATTTTTATGAAAAGTTTTAAAAGATTATGTTGTGGCTATTAAATATTTTGTTCAAACTTGAAATATTAATATCAGTATTTTTCGTTGTTGCATGTATAGTAAGTGTAAATAGAGGGTCTAAAATTTATTAAATTTGGATTGGAGAATACATAAATATGATAATATATATATTGAAATTGAAAATCAACAAACAGTGGTTTACAGTACTTTACTTTTTAACAGAATTTTTTAATGGTTCTAATTACTTTTTTTTATTGTAATATTTCTTTAACTCTGTTGCAAATCCATTAAGAAGTAACACATATATAAAGGTGGACTGAAAATGTGCAAAATACGCATTTCTTAAATATTCTTCTGGAACTAAATGTGTTAGTTTGTTTAACCCTCCAGGTGCTGGGTTGAACTTTCTTAAGTGCTAGACGTTTTTCATCATGTTTGCAACTGTATATAAAATATTTTTTTAAATACTGTAAACCTAATGAAAATGGTACATATTACATATCATTATTTTCAGAAAAAACCATAGAATAAGAAAATATACTTATACAGGACTTATCTTTTCATGGTAAACTATTGCTGGATGTTATTCTTTACAAAGAAGAAAATTTTTTTTCAATTTTTTAAATTTGAGTTCATGTATCAGATAGACATATTGTAGAAAACTTAATAATAAACACAAAAATATATACATGTTATAGGTTATCTTCTTAGACACATTCAGTTAGAGTAAAAAATGGAAAATTGTCCTTTGTAAAAAATTACTAATACATGACAAGTTACACATTTCATTGTAACATGTAGTGTTATTACACTTTTACAACTCAAAATGTTTTCAGCTCAC
Organism: Stictocephala bisonia; assembly: GCA_035578905.1. NCBI lineage: Eukaryota > Metazoa > Arthropoda > Insecta > Hemiptera > Membracidae > Stictocephala > Stictocephala bisonia. Next base: position 2,444,883 of record JAQJVL010000021.1, read on the forward strand.
AAAATATAACAATGACAATCAATAAAAAACTAAAATAATTAATTAAAAAATATATCTTATGTACAAAAATTTACATTCTGGAGCAATGACAAGATGATTTACTCAGAGTCAACTTCACTCTCAATGTCTGATTGTTCATTTAGTTCGTCTAACACATTTATTATTGCACTAGACCTACTTAATTCACTCATTTTTTAAGATAAAATACAATAAAACACAAAATAAAACAATAATAATAGATTACAATAACAAACTTACAATGTAAACAAACACCAAGCGGCAATACACTGAGCATCTGATTTGTGTGTGTTGTACCGGGTCTTGGACCGGTACAGTTTCGTTTTTTTTGTCGTTGTCTGCCAGGCTGCCTGAGATTCGCTTTTGCCTTGCGTTTCGCGTAGTTGGTGGCCGTTGGCTTAGATCCGTTTCGTTCCGTGTTCCAGCTCGGGTTGTCAGGTAGGCCGTCTAGATTGTTCTGGTAGTTCGAGTTGGTTTGCAGCAGCCGTTAGTCACAAGATGCGAGGCTAAATCACCTAAAACTCCAGGGTCCTTGAGTGGGACTTTCAGCCCTCAGCCTGCCGTCCGGGGGAACTTCGATATTCTCCACTGCTAGCCTGGCCTGAGGACCATGTTGGAGCCTGGAGTTGCCCGCTACCCGCCCCACATCTTTGGTGGTAGAAGTCTTCAGTCCTCAGGTCAGTTCTTTCCATCTTTTCCCGGCGGCTGAGCTGGGGGTGATTTATAAAAAAACAAAAAAAATATATAAAAACAAAAGAAGAAAAAAAAGTTTGTGGATATATTTGTGCCTAGGCCTAAAACTGTTTGGACAAAGTGAAGAAACAGCCATGGGGACATTTCAAACATAACGATTTAAGGAAAAAAAAGAAGAAAACGTTGATATTTATTGTTATTTATTTAATTAGGTTATTTTATTGTTATATTTTTTGGATTTTATATTTTGTTAGGTCCCTATGGTTAAGTTTTGTTGTTATTTATTGTTATGTTTAGGCCTAGTGATCGTTATTTATTTTTTCGTTGTTAATTGTATTATTGATGTCCGGGGATAATAGAACGGTACCGTGTTATATATTTTTTTAAATTGTTTAATTTTTAAACTCACCAAAAGGGGATTATTGTGCTTTTAGTTAACTTCTATTCGGAGCTGCCCAGGGAATCCGGCTTACTCCCTGGCCTCGGTGGAATCAAGGGATGTGGGCCAAATTGCCGGCTTAATGGGGGTTATCAAAATTTTTATAAATTTTCTTTTCACTTTAATTTGTTTCTTTAATAATTTGTCTTACGTTTTGGGTGTCTCAGGCCAAAACTGCAGATAGGCCATACAGTTTGTTAATTGTAGTTTTGGTATTTGTAGCGTTAAGTGTTTTGGTAGCTTTTGTCGTTATATTGTTAAATTTTGTGTTTATTGTTATTTATTTAATTGCAGATTTTATATTGTGGCCTTCTGCCTATTTTATATGGTGGCCTTCTGCCGTTTTTGATTTTTTAAATGATGTTTCTTGAAATAAAATTAGTTTTGCTCAGCGGCCGAGTTTTATTTTTGACCCTTCAACTGCCACCCGTGATCCCATCGCTCGACTTGTTTTGAGCCATCCCCCGGTTGGCACGCTTACCAGCTTTGGTGGGGGGGATGGGTCTCAATTGGTAGCAGAGCGTGGTTGCCTAAAAAAAAAAAAAAAAAAAAAAAAAAATCTCTCTTGGTTGTTGACGGTGGGTGTTTGCCAGTTAGTAGGCCATGTTTGGCCGACCTACCGTCAAGGTGTCTTGGTATTACGAAAAAAAAAAAATAAATAAATAAAAAAGAAAGGAAACAAATAAATACTTATTTAAAAACAAAAAACAATTAAAAACCCAAATAAATCATTTAACCTGTAAAAAAAAAAAAAAAAAAAAAACTAGGCGATCCGCTTGGTTACTTTGTTGAATGGGTTTCATGGGTGGATTGGAGTGGTCGGCAGTGGCTCGGTAGGCTGGGGGTTTAGTTCGTCTTGGACCCTGGAGTTGTCGTTTTTTTGTGTACTGTTGAGAGTTTTGTTTTGCGAGATGGCCTATCTGCAGAATGTTGTGCTCCTAGTCAAGGAGGAATTAATTTTTGAGTTGAGGTCGCGGGGTGTGACTCCGGAGGGTGATGTTCTGAATCTCCGGAGGTTGCTGCGGGAGCAGTTGTCCGCGGGTACGGCGGTGGATTGGTCTACTCTACTGGAGGTTGGTGAGGAGTTGTCTGTTTGTAAACGTAAGGTGGAAGATTGGGAAGGGGTGTTAGAGGATTTGCAGTTTGAACCTCCAGTAGGTCGTGACCGGGCCTGCCGCCTTGCACGTTTGGGGCATCTGCTTGCCCGTTTAAGGCTGGTCAACCGGGCACCGGGGTTGGAACCATCGGATAGGGCGTGGATCTTGGAGAGTGTGTCTAGGCTGGATGAGATTTTTCAGGCACTCTCCGGGTCCACGACTCCTACGGGTCTGGGTCAGCGGCCTACTTTTGCGCTGTCGCCTAACGTGTCGAGGCCGCAGGCTGAGACAACGGCTCTCACTGTGCCTGAGGTTCCTTCTGAGCCTGCAGGCGTTTCTGTTGAGGTTGCTTGTGGTTCGGCTCCAGCTGCCGTTCCTACTGCTTCTTTGGGTTCACCTGCTCTTCTGCAGCTGAGCTACCACAAGCTGCCTAACCCTCTCACGCCCATGATCCAGAATCTCCCTGTGATCGATGGGATGGATCCTGAGGAGCTTCTTAAGTTTCTGGTGGCCTTTCTCAGACTTAGTGAGATGCCCGGCATGCAGGCTGGGGACTTGCTTCGTCTGGTTTTCCCGTATTGCAGAGGTCCCGTTGGGGAGTTGCTGAGTTCTGTCTTGGCCAGTGATGCCTCGGTGGACTCGTTCCATCGAGAGTTACTTTCATCGTTTCTTCCCATTCGACTCAGGGAGAGGATGGTCATGGACAGATTTTATCGGTCGCAGGGTAGGGGCGAGTCTCTGGCAGCATATGTCTCTTCAGTCAAGGAAGCTCGTCAAGCGTTGCGCCTCACCCTTTCTGAAGCTGACACCGTTCGTGTCATCCTGGATGGCATTTCTCCCGAAGAACGGTGCAGATTGGTTTTTGCTGGTGTTCCTTCGACTTTTCGGGAGCTGCATCAGCTGTGCATTGTTTCGCGCAGCGTGCAGTTCTCAGACCAGCAAGGGAGGGATTCTGAGAGTCATCGTGCTCTCCCCACCCGTCGACCGGCTATGTCTGTAGGTGTGAGTCAGCCAGTGGAGGGTCGTGGTTCTCGGCCTCCGGTTGTGTGCTTTGCTTGTGGCCAACCTGGTCACATTCGACGTGACTGTCCACGTGCTCGAGGTCGTGGGGCGGGAAACGCTCAGCGCGGGGGGTTGCCTGCACAGTAGCTCCCCGCGTTGTTGCGAGTGACCGTGGCCATTTGCCTTTGACACGTGCCCATAGCAGGAGTGTCGGGGATTTTTCGGGCCTTGCTGGCATGGCTTCCCTGGGACTTAGTGCGGTCACCTCGGTGTGTCCTGGCGTTTTTGTATCTTTTGGTGGTACGGTGTGTCGAGCCCTTCTTGATTCTGGTTCGGCATGCAGTATCATCAGCCTTTCTCTTTTTGAGTCCCTTGACGCCTTAGGACTTGTCAGGCACACCGAGCCTTCTTCTATTACGTGCTGGACGGCATCCCAAACTCCTCTACCTATAATTCTAAAGGCGTTTTTACATTTTAAAATTGAAGGATTTTCCTGGAGGTGGGGTTTTCTTGTTGCCAAGGACCTGGCGGTTTCTTGTATCCTAGGGGCAGACTTTATTTCTAAGAGTGGTATGGTGCTTGACCTCCAGAAGCGCCACATGTTTTTCAAGTTTAATCGGCGAGTTTTGGTGCCTCTAGTAGGGGATTCTGACTGCCCTCCTGCAGTCAGAGAGGTGGGTTGTGAGCCCGAACAACCCAAGGTGGATCCGGTTGGTCATCTCCCCCCTGAGCAGGCGGAGGCCATTAGGAGGCTGTGTTTGCGGTTTCCTGATGTGCTTACGCCCGAGCTTGGGGTCACTTCTCTTCTGGAGTATGAGATCCACCTCACCGATTCTCAGCCAGTTAGAAGTCATCCGTACAAACTTGCTCCCCCAAAGATGGAGGTTATGAGGGCTATGATTGAAGATCTTCTGAGCAAGGGTGTGATTGAACCGTCTCGTTCTGCTTATGCCAGTCCAGCTTTTCTTGTGCCCAAGCCTAATGGTAAGTCTAGGCTTGTGATGGATTATCGGAGGCTCAACGCTAAGGTCGCTATTGACTCGGTACCTCTGCCTGATTTGCATTCTGCGTTTGATTGGTTCGGTAAGGCCAAGTTTTTCAGTGTTTTTGATTTGAACCAGGCCTACCATCAGATTCCATTGAAGAAGGAATCACGGCCCATGACTAGCTTCTGTGTTCCCTGGAATCTCTATCAGTTCACTAGGGTTCCTATGGGTCTTGCTGTGGGTGCCCAGACTCTTACTCGTCTGCTTGATTCCATCTTCCATGATGTGAAGTTCAAGTTTGTTTTCAATTACCTGGACGATCTTCTTGTCTACAGTGAGACTTTCGGGGAACACATGCAACATCTGGAGGAAGTTCTTAGTCGCCTCAAATCAGCTGGCCTTACCGTCAATCCAGAGAAAGTCACTTTTGCTCGTCCTGAGATTTCTTTTCTGGGTCATCTTATCTCTTCTCGAGGCGTCTGCATAGATCTTGCGAGGACCCAGGGCATTCGGGATTTTCCTCCTCCCAGAGATGCCAAGGGGATTGCCCGTTTTGTGGGGATGGTGAATTTTTACCGTCGCTTCATCCCTAACGTGGCCGAGCTTGCTGCCCCGTTGAACGAGCTGCGAAAGAAAGGTGTCCCTTTTGTGTGGGGCCAAGCTCAGCAGACTGCCTTTGATGCTCTCAAGGAGGCTATCATGCAACCTCCTGTCCTGCGTATGCCTGATTTTAGTAGAGAATTTATTCTTCAGACTGATGCCTCCTCCTCCGCCATTGCTGCTGTTCTTTCTCAGGAGTTTGATGGGGTCAGGCAGCCCATCGCTTTTGCTTCGAGGACGTTGTCTCACCAGGAACAGAAAGCTTCTTCCATCTATGAGTTAGAGTGTCTGGCTCTTGTCTTTGGTACGGACAAGTTTCGGCGTTTCTTGGAACACGCTGAGTTCTTGCTGGAGACGGACAATCAGGCACTGTCTTGGCTTCTTGCCCATCCCAGACAGCTTGGGAAAATTGGTCGCTGGGTGGTCAAAATTTCTGCCTTTAAGTTCCGAGTTCAACATCTTAGGGGTACCCAGAATGTCATCGCGGATGCTCTTTCCCGCATGTACCATGAACCCAGTGATCCACCGACTGAGGCTGTTGCTCAGTGTGGTGCTGTTCTTCTGGATTTTCCTCTGGCGTTTGACGACCTACTGTCCCATCAGCAGAAAGATCCTGAGCTGTCAGTCATCTTAGGTGAGCTTCAAGAGGGAGGTGCCCACCCTCCCTATTTTCTGTCCAAAGGGGTACTCTGTTGCCGTCCTCGACAGAGGGGTGAACCCCGTGTAGTGCTGCCTAGTCATCTAGTACCGATGGTCTTTCAGTATTATCACTCTTCCCTTGTGGGCGGTCATCTTGGCATTCATAAGACCATCGCTAAGATTCGTAGGTACTTCATCTGGAAGGGCATGGACCGGGATGTTGCGGGCAGAGTGCGGGCTTGTCACCTGTGCTCTCTCAGCAAGCCTAGTCAGAATGCAAGGTTAGGGTTGTTATCTTCTGAGGTGGCCGAGCGTCCTTTTGAGAAGGTGTTCATCGACTACGTGGGTCCTTTTCCCCGTAGCAAGTCAGGTAGCTCCTACCTACTTGTTTGTGTGGATGCTTTCTCGAAGTTCGTTTGGCTTTTCCCACTTCGGAGTGCCACGGCTAAGCTCACCATCCGTGCTCTCCAGTCCCAACTCTTCCAGCACTTTGGTGTGCCTTCCACTCTTGTGTCCGACAACGGTAGCCAGTTTACCTCCCATGAGTTTCGTAGGTTCTGTTTTGGCAATGGTATCAGGCATGTGACTACCTCTCCTTATTACCCACAGCCTTCTCATGCAGAGCGGTTCAACCGCAATCTTCGGTCTGCCCTTATTACCTTCCATGCTGAGAAGCAGAACACCTGGGATGAGAGTCTCTCTTGGCTCCAGCTTGCTTTTAATTCTTCCAAGCATGAGAGTCACAATGCCACTCCCTTCGAGATTCTACATGGCTACCCTCCTAACAACCCTTTGTCCAACTTGTGGAGGTTAGAGGATCTTCTACCTACGCCAGGTGCCACTGACGTAGTGTCCACGTGGCGGGCTGCTCGGCGCAACCTGCTACGTGCTAGAGAGAGAGTAAGGAGGAGGTATGATAAGGGTCGTACTCCTAACCCTTTTCAGGTTGGAGATCTAGTTCTTTGTCAGGCTCACCCGGTCAGTTCGGCCGCGGAACGAAGAGCTGCAAAGTTGTGCTATCGGTGGTCTGGTCCCCACCGCATCGACAGGTTTTTGTCACCGGTGACTGCTCTGCTGGTTGATCCCCAGTCAGGCAGGGTGTTCAGGAAAGCCCATGTGTCCCAGCTTAAGGCTTTCCGGGGAACGGTTGGTCCAGGAGTTGGTGTTCCTGGGGGTTTCTTGGGGCAAAGAGATTGATCACCTCTGCGCCCTAGGTGGCTGTTCTGAGAGAGTCTCTCTCTCTCTCTTTTTTTTCTTGTCGGGCCCGACAGTCAGGGTAGTTTGTTCCCTGTTCGAGGGGTTTCCCCTCTTAGTTTCTCTTGGACGTCCTTGGAACACCACTCTTCGGAGGTCTTCGTCTTCTCTTGGTTCCCTGAGGTACCGAGTTTGCTCCCCTGCCTGGGTGTGTTGAGGTTTGCAGAGGGAGGTTGTACCGGGTCTTGGACCGGTACAGTTTCGTTTTTTTTGTCGTTGTCTGCCAGGCTGCCTGAGATTCGCTTTTGCCTTGCGTTTCGCGTAGTTGGTGGCCGTTGGCTTAGATCCGTTTCGTTCCGTGTTCCAGCTCGGGTTGTCAGGTAGGCCGTCTAGATTGTTCTGGTAGTTCGAGTTGGTTTGCAGCAGCCGTTAGTCACAAGATGCGAGGCTAAATCACCTAAAACTCCAGGGTCCTTGAGTGGGACTTTCAGCCCTCAGCCTGCCGTCCGGGGGAACTTCGATATTCTCCACTGCTAGCCTGGCCTGAGGACCATGTTGGAGCCTGGAGTTGCCCGCTACCCGCCCCACATCTTTGGTGGTAGAAGTCTTCAGTCCTCAGGTCAGTTCTTTCCATCTTTTCCCGGCGGCTGAGCTGGGGGTGATTTATAAAAAAACAAAAAAAATATATAAAAACAAAAGAAGAAAAAAAAGTTTGTGGATATATTTGTGCCTAGGCCTAAAACTGTTTGGACAAAGTGAAGAAACAGCCATGGGGACATTTCAAACATAACGATTTAAGGAAAAAAAAGAAGAAAACGTTGATATTTATTGTTATTTATTTAATTAGGTTATTTTATTGTTATATTTTTTGGATTTTATATTTTGTTAGGTCCCTATGGTTAAGTTTTGTTGTTATTTATTGTTATGTTTAGGCCTAGTGATCGTTATTTATTTTTTCGTTGTTAATTGTATTATTGATGTCCGGGGATAATAGAACGGTACCGTGTTATATATTTTTTTAAATTGTTTAATTTTTAAACTCACCAAAAGGGGATTATTGTGCTTTTAGTTAACTTCTATTCGGAGCTGCCCAGGGAATCCGGCTTACTCCCTGGCCTCGGTGGAATCAAGGGATGTGGGCCAAATTGCCGGCTTAATGGGGGTTATCAAAATTTTTATAAATTTTCTTTTCACTTTAATTTGTTTCTTTAATAATTTGTCTTACGTTTTGGGTGTCTCAGGCCAAAACTGCAGATAGGCCATACAGTTTGTTAATTGTAGTTTTGGTATTTGTAGCGTTAAGTGTTTTGGTAGCTTTTGTCGTTATATTGTTAAATTTTGTGTTTATTGTTATTTATTTAATTGCAGATTTTATATTGTGGCCTTCTGCCTATTTTATATGGTGGCCTTCTGCCGTTTTTGATTTTTTAAATGATGTTTCTTGAAATAAAATTAGTTTTGCTCAGCGGCCGAGTTTTATTTTTGACCCTTCAACTGCCACCCGTGATCCCATCGCTCGACTTGTTTTGAGCCATCCCCCGGTTGGCACGCTTACCAGCTTTGGTGGGGGGGATGGGTCTCAGTGTTGAAAACAAAACATACGCTCCTAAACAACTGTTGTATATCGGCTGTTTTGATGCAGACGTATTCCATAGAGTATAATATGTTCCGCGTTTCTTCTACTTCAATACTATATAACATACTTTGTAATATTCAGTCGTTTAAAGCCGCTAGTGCGTTTTAAATAGATCGCGTACCTAACATCGCGCTACGCGATGTCAGCACTACAACGGCGAGCGCTGACATCGCGCTATGCGATGTCAGCACCTGGAGGGTTAATAGAAAAATAACATGTCAGAGTCCCTAATTTAAATAATCAGCTCCAAGTAAGTTACAATTTACAATGATTCTTAAAAATTAAATTCATTATTAGTAAGCACAAGAGGGGTTTTACTGTTTCAAAACTTATTAAAAAAATTATAATTACATTTAACTGAATTTTGCTGTTAACGTAGGGGCCCAATAGATTTTTATCCAATTTATTTTTTCAACAAATGATGTACTTGTATGGTATATTTTAGGTTCGAAGTAGTAAGTGTGAGTGCATGCAAGGAGCTGCAGCTGTATCAAACGTTGTGTGTTATGAAAGCGGAGTGGACTGATGTGTTCTTTACATCAACCACACATTTGTAAGTATAATCCTTCAATTGTTTATTCACTCATATTTTTGTCATGAATTTATATCATGAACTACTCCCTGATGTAGATAGACTAGACCTGAATTCTGGTCAATTTAATAATTTAAAATTTGGTTTTTGGGTGTTTTGCTTTTAAACTTTCCAATAAAAAAAGAAAGAAAACAAATGAACTATGAATATGTATTAGGTTATCTTCACAAAGTCAAATCATATTTATTCATTCATTTACATAAAGTAACATTTGAATAGTGTCTCATTATACATATAAATCTTATCTACTAATAACGTTCAAAAATTAAAATTATTTACATACACAAATTTAAATTTATCCAAATAATTTCTGTACCAATCATTTTACCATGATAACTTATTAATTAATTAATTAAATTATTTGTACTAGTTTTTTCTGTTTGTTGTAAAATTCTTTAAATTAATAAATCACATGTTGTAATAAATAATCGTTGATACAGTAAAACCCTGATTATCGGAAACCTGGGTTATCGGAAACAGCATGAGAAAAAACAAAAATTAATTTCAATATATTATTTTAATAATAAATTCAGCTAGGAAACATAATGCGATAGGAATAATGTATTGTCTATTCATGCTACTGCCATTCCCTCTGTCAAGCGGATGCACAACCTGGCTGCCCCAATATGGAGAAGACAGTCAAACATATAGAGCATATTTAACTAAGATGTTTGGCAAGCAATAACATTTCTTTACGGGATGGTATGTAAATACACATAATAGTATACTGTAGCATGTAATTAACACATTCGCTGCGTAAAATTCACCAATTGGATGTCGGGGGTGCGGAAAATTTGTATTACATGAAAACTTACCTTTAGGTGTATGAAGTTGATTGAAGTTGGTAATAGCCTGATTCTTTGACGTTTTCCTTGTAGAAATGACGTCATAAGTTTGGCACCCACCGGTGGGGGCGCAGCACCTAGTGCTCGATCACCGTTGTTTGACCCACACAAAATCACTTGAAATGTCGTTTTATTGTACAAAACCTCCTTTTTTATGTAAAATACTTGGTAGTTCAGTACCTCAGTGGTCAAAATACCTCAGTAAAATGAAATGACGTCATAAGTTTGGCACCCACCGGTGGGGGCGCAGCACCTAGCGCTCGATCACCGTTGTTTGACCCACACAAAATCACTTGGAATGTCGTTTTATTGTACAAAACCTCCTTTTTTATGTAAAATACTTGGTAGTTCAGTACCTCAGTGGTCAAAATACCTCAGTAAAATACCTCAGTAGTCAAAATATAGCCTGACACAATTTCCAGAGTTCGGCAGTAAAATAATCTTCAAAATACACACAAATAATTTAGTCACAATAATTAAAATATTGAAATATATGTACAGACAGTAATACAATATATACACACTCAACACAAAGCACCAGGAATATAACTATAAGTATTAGTCTATAAGAACAGCATGAAACGGTACGCACCCTCCCGTGGGGGCTCAGCTATATGGTAGAGGTCGTAGAACTCGAAACTAACAACGCGGCAAGTAAGGTTAGGTTACTAGGCAACGAAGCGAGGTGGAACAAAACAAATACAACGAATGGCTGGGCCAGTCTCGGCTTTCTAGTAAACAGGGTACTCCGCCCCCACTGGTGGGGGCGCCATGATTCGGATACAGACCCTGCCCCCACCGGTGGGGGCAGACACAGCGAATGTGTTAAACTGTAATTAATTATATAATAAATGCCATTTCTCATTTACAATATTGAATTATATCCTATTTCAACATACATGTATTTAATTATATGCAGTAATTAAATAAAGTGGACTGCTTTTAGACAAAATTCTGATTACCCGAATATTTGATTATCCGAATACGGTCTGGTCCCAATTGATTCGGATAGGTGGAGTTCTACTGTACTATATTGTAAAATCATTATGATAATGTAATAAACAAGAATCGCCACTAGGTTAAAATGCAATATTATTGTTTTGTAAACAAGTGTCGTTACAGACTAATGCAGAGTGGAATTGAGTCATGAGCCACTCCCCTACCCTTAAGTCGGCAGGTAACCTTGAAATGTCAGTAACCCTTATGTATAGTTTTATTCTCAGTTTCCAATTGTAAGTGCCAGTCCCACGCTGATAATTACGCAAACTGTTTATTATTAATTTTGTTGTTACATGTTTGTTGTTGTTGTGTTATCTAGTTATGTTGTGCAAATTGTAGTTATTGTTATGGTTTGTTGGTGTATATTTTATTCGGAAAGTTTAAACAAATATTTACTAGAGTACTATACTGATATAATTTACAATGTCAGCTAAACGTAAAAAAGTGGTTGTAACCATTGAACAAAAACTCAAGGCAGTTAGAATGGTAAAAAATGTTAAAATACTCCATAACGTAGGAGCTGACTTAGGTGTAGGGATTTCTTCAGTGTCAGTGGGGATAAATAATAAATCTAGCATGGAAGAATATTGCTCTACATTGCCAAATCGAAAGTCAATGAAGCCATGAGAATATGAGAAACTGAATTAAGCTCTTAATTTATAGTTTATGCAGGCTAGGGATAACAAACGTTATTACGTAACAAACTGTTTCTTATTGTTATTGAAGAAGATTTAAAACCTTTGTATAGTTAAGTGATTCTTTGACATGTAATGTAGTTTTTAAGTAATTAATACGTTTTACAATAATAATATGAATCAATATACATTTATTACCCACCTAGACTGTCAAACTAACGTAACCTTGGGTTATCAGAAACGGGTTCAGCCCGATTAGTTCCGATAATCGGGGTTCTACCTTACTGCCTTAATGTCAGCTTTGTGTGTGTAGGGAAAGCAAGGTCCATGTGCTGTGTGATGTTGAAAATATACTGACCCTTGTGGACAATCACCTTATGAAATGTATATCTATTCGAGGTTCTGCATTTGTGAAACCTCTGACAGGTAAATTATGTTTTAAAATAACTGTTGTATTGTTTGTTTTGACAGTATATGTGAATTAATTTTAAATAATACAGAAAAAATATAATGTTAAGGTAATGCTTCTTTTAGGAGAAGATAGAGAATGATTCACCAAGAAATTCAGAAATTTTATTCAGAGTGAAAAAACACAGTTTCATTTTTGGGCATCAACAACTTTGATATTTAGCTATTAAACAGACATAATTTTCAGATAAAAGTGGTAGAACATTTCATTTTTAACAAAATTGTGTAAAGAAAGTGTAGAGAAAGCGAGTATAAGTTTAATTCAATGAATTTTAATTCAGAACAATGCAAAGTAAAAATAACTAGAACACTTTTTTCTAAATTTATTTAATAATATTTAAATACATTTATAATTCAAATTACTACATTTAAACTACAATTTCTAAATTGAACCAGTCTAATTCAATTCCTCAATCTAATTCACAGTTAACGTGTGATGGTATTAACCAATTACGAAACCAACATTTATGGGCAGAAGTAAACCATCATGCAACAATTGAATGTAACGTTCAACAGCAATTAAACATCAAAGTGTGATGTGATATTATTCATGTTCAGCTGATTGGCCATTTATCTTCAAAGAGCTCATAACAGGCATACTACTCATACTGTTGCTTGAAGAAAAATTACAGACATTGCTTAAAACTCCTGCAACGCGGCGTTAGGTATACTCTCAACATCAAAATAATAATAATAAATGTCTTTATTTGCAAACATTTGAAATATTTATAAAAGAGTGAATTTAGGGCCACTAGGCCTTCTCTTACAATTACATTTACAGAATTAAAATTTTCTAAAATTTTCAACATTAAGAGCGTCGTTTAAAAATATAGCCTCATCTATATTTTTGAATTCTTGGTATTTGATGGATCTTGTTTTAGGCTTGAAAATTTTAATACAGTAGAGTCTTGATTATTCGCCACTTGGTTATCCGCCATTCCGTGTTATCCGCCACACCTTTGGCATTTTATTTAATTAATATAATTTAACAAAAATAGTCAGAGGACATTTTGTGGTCATCAGCGAGTGTACGTGCTCTATTACTGATATGTCACCGACGGTACCGCTCCGCCCAAACCGGTTAGTCGCCTTCCCCGCCCCCACCTACCACTTCCCGCGCCGTGCCCGTATATATCTCTACATATTTTTGTCAGTTGCTGGATCGCTCCCGCGTTGAAAGGTACCGCTACTCGTGTGTTCGGTAAAGTTATTTATATATTTAAAGTTATTTTTTGTGATAAGTGTTTGTAGTGCTGTTTGGTGAAGTGGATTATGGAGAGGAACAAAAGAAAAAAGATTGTGTTATCAATGCAAGACAAGCTCAACGCTTTAAAAATGCTGGACAAAGGAGGGACGTTGCAGAAAGTAGCCGATGACTATGGCGTTGGTCATCGCACTGTTGGGGATTGGAAAAAAAAGAGATCAGAATTAGAACAATGGTGTGCCTCACGAGTGACTGAAATTGACTTAAAAGACAGAAAAACGATGAAGAAAAGTGACTATGAAAAAACTAGTGAGGCCTTATTCATTTGGTTTACCCGATTTAGGGACAAAGGAGTGCCTATTTCAGGACCTATATTAAAAGAAAAGGCGTTGCATTTCCAAACGGAATTTAATGAAGGCGACACAGAATTCACAGCAAGCATTGGTTGGTTAGACCGCTAGAAAAAATGATATGGAATCTGACAGTTAACCCTTAAAACGCTGAGTAATTTTCTGTAATTTTTCAATTAACGCTTAATTTTCTTGAATATATATAATTTTAGTTTTTGTAAAGTTATATTTTTTTTTTAAATCTAAACCAGGATAGTACAATGTAAAAAAAATAATAATAACGATATTGTATTTTTATATTAATTTTTTATTCATTACAACGTTTTGTCAAAACTGTAAAAACGAAATATTATTGGATGCAATTAAAAAAATTTTATACTTGCAAAAATAAATTTTTCAATTGAAATATGATTTTAGAATGACAATTTCTTCCTTAGAAAGTAGCAGCTGTATGAAAAACTTCAAAACTATAAATTGTATAGCCATTATAAAAATATATACAATATAACTCAATAAGACAACAGATTATACAAAGTTTATTATTTTGAATTTACTCTATATTTTTCATTGTGAAGTCTAGTTTTATTTTTGTTGTAAATAGTGTTTATTTTGTGTACATAATCTGTTTGTTTACACAACGGAGGTTAGTACAATGCACGAGACAGACAACAAATAACTGCAGACTGACGAGCGCCAGCCGGTCGCCGCGTCATGTGACTAGCAGATGCGTATATATCCGCTGCGAGCGCTAGCGGTTACCTCGATAGAGGCAATAATGAATGAAAACTTCATATTATTTACATTCGTTGCCTAGTAACCAGTCCAAAGGTCTTGAAAATGAATAATAACCTGAAAATAGTCTTAACCTTGAATCTTAGAACTCGCTACGTTGTATTAGGCTTGTTCTAGGATTATTGTTATCAGCTCGCAAAATATTACGTATAACGCGTTACGGGCAATTGTAAACATGCGTATATATACGGATGCCGCGTTTTAAGGGTTAAATATTTGTGGTGAAAAATTGTCATCCAACTTTGAAGAAATGGAAAGGTTCAAGAAAGAATTTCAAACACTTATTGAAGCTGAGCAGTTAACAGGAGACCAAATATTTAACTGTGACGAAACGGGCCTTAATTATAAATGTTACCAAGTAAGAGCCTTGCAGCTCGGACCGAAGCAGCAGCTCCGGGTTACAAACGCAGCAAAGAGAGTGTAACAATTTTGGCCTGTAGTAATGCTACAGCAAACCATAAAATGGAACTGACAATAATTGGAAAGGCGAAAAATCCAAGGGCTTTCAAGGGAATTGCGAAACACGCACTGCCAGTAAAATATTTTAACCAAAAAAGTGCTTGGATGAGCGTGGATATTTTTAAAGAATGGTTTTTAAAAGAGTTTGTACCATCTACAGAAAAGTTTTTGAAAGAGAATAACCTACCCAGAAAAGCAGTTCTACTTATAAATAATGCACCAAGTCATCCCGATGTAGATGATCTAAAAGACCAGGATATAAAGGCCATGTTCCTACCCCCCAACGTAACTGCAATTTGCCAACCTATGGATCAAGGTGTTTTGGAAACACTGAAGAGGAACTATAGAAAACGGCTTCTCTCCACCCTGATACAAGAAATAGAAGATGGCCAGGACATGATTCCAAAGCTGAAACGTATAAATCTAAAAAAAGGTGTGGCTTATTGGATTGCAAATGCCTGGGACAATGTCGGAGCAGATACTATTGCCAGATCATGGAAAAAGCTGTTGGGCGAGGATGAAGATGCCGGAACATGCATGATAAAATTCATGAAGATATTTTACTCACATTGCAACGAATTCCTGGGTGTGAAGACGCAACTTCGGTTGAAGTAGGAGAGTGGCTTACAGCAAATGAAGGTTACGAAATAACTGATGCAGAAATCGTCACACTTGTCAATAGTGGTGACGATCAAGATGTCGAAGAACCAGAGACTGTTGAGCCCCAAAAATTGCACATAAAGAAGGGGTGAAAATGTTTGAAGCGGCCATTAAATACGTCGAGCAGCAAGAAGAAGCCAGGGCTGTTGACATTAAGATGCTCCAGAGATGGCGAGACTTAGCGGCGAAAAAGCGGCAAACGTCAGGAAGGCAGACAAAAATCACCAACTTTTTCCACTCACCATAAACTCAACCAGTTTAAATTTATGTGTTTAAAATATTTTTTTCCGTTTTAAAGTGAGTAATGAATTATGTATTACATTTAATCGTGTAAGTAAATAAAAATATACTGTAAACTGTTTACTGTGTACTGTACCGGTCCAAACTTGCTATCTTTGAGTTTCAATCTTGCTATCTTTGAGTTTTAATCTGGACCGGTACAGTTTCGTTTTTTTTTCGTCGTTGTCTGCCGGGCTGCCTGAGATTCGCTTTTGCCCGGCGATTCGCGTACTTTGGTGGCTGTTGGCCCGGATCCGTTCGTTCCGTGTTCCGGCCTTTGGCTGTCAGGTTGGCCATCTGCTGGATTGTTCTAGTAGAGTTCTACTCGGCCGAACCTCCTTACCATGCCAGGCTAGAGCTCCTAAAACTCCAGGGTCCTTGAGTAGGACGTTTCTGCCCTCGGCCTGCCGTCCGGGGATTGCCGACCATTCTGCACTGCTAGCCTGGCCTGAGGACCATGTTGGAGCCTGGAGGCGCCCACTACCCGCTCTACATCTTTGTGGTATAAGTCTCCTGTCCTCAGGTCAGTGTATTCCATTTTATTTCCCGGCGGCTGAGCTGGGGGTTTTGATGAGGTATTTCCTAAAAAGAAAAACAAAAAAGAAAAGGGCAGTGAAATATAAAAAAAAGAAGAGAAAAAAATTTGTGGAACTTTATGTGGCCTAGGCCTAAAAACTGGGACAAAGTGATTGATGAAACAGCCATGGGGACTTATATTTTTTTTATTAAAAGAAAAAAAGAAAAGCTTTAAAATACACAAAAATTTTTTTGGATGTTAATATTTATTATATTTATTGTTATTTAGTTTAATTAGTTTATTTGGTTGTTATATTTTGTAGAGTTTATATTTGTTAGGTCCCTATGGTTAAGTTCTGTTATTATTTATTGTTATGTTTAGGCCTAGTGATTGTTATGTATATTTTTGTTAAGTGTATTAGGGGTGTTTGGAAGTGAATTTTTACTCGAACGGTACCGTGTTATATTTTCTTTTAAATTATTTAATTTTTAAACTTTCACCAAAAGGGGATTATTGTGCTTTGATTTAACGTCTAATTCGGAGCTGCCCAGGGATTCCGGCTTACTCCCCGGCCCGGTGGAATTATGGGATTTGGGCTAAATTGCCGGTTTAATTGTTGTTTGCCAGAAGTTTTCTAAATTTACACTTTTATTTGGGGCATTAAATTTATCTTACGTTTTGGGGGTCTCCGGCTAAACTGCAGATAGGCCATGTAGTTGTTAATTGGTAATTTTGGTATTTGTTGCGTTTGTTGTTTTTGTAGCTTTTGTGTCTTATCTTGTTAATTTTAGTGTTAATTGTTATTTATTGAAGTGCGAATTGATTTTGTGGCCTTCTGCCGTTTTTGATTATTTAATATTTGCTCTTTGGTAATAAACTAGTTTTGCTCAGCTGCCGAGTTTTATTTTGACCCTCCAACTGCCACCCGTGATCCCATCGCTTTACTCGTTTTGAGCCATCCCCCAGTTGGCACGCTTACCAGCTTTGGTGGGGGGATGGGTCTCAGTACGTAATTTAGGTTTTATTTAACATTCCCTATTATCCGCCATTTACGCTTATCCGCCCTTCCGCCGGCCCGTTTATGGCGGATAATCGAGACTCTACTGTATTAAAAACACAGATGACCAGATCATTATGAGAAATACCAGAGACTGGAAGTTGCCCATGACATAACACGTCAGAGGGATCACTTGACGACCATAGGTCTAACAGTGTGTGGGAAATGGCAGTGTGGTGCGTGGCGTCAGATTACACGAGTCAAACATAGTAGTTGGATGAAAATAATCGTATGTGCAGTTTGACATAAGTAAATCAGTATTAAAGTCACCCGTTATCAAGAAACGACTGAAGGCTGGCATCAGTTGTAATAGCTCATTCTCAAATTCATTTATATAACCAATCCTAGGTGGCTGATAACAAACACCCATTAAAAGTTTGTTAGAACCTGGAATGCTTATATCAACAAAAATAAACTCAGGTTTAGCCGAATACTCAGTTGGAGAGGAGAACACAGTTTAACCTGAAATTTTTCTCTAACATAATGGGCCACTCCACCACCTATCTTTTTTATTCTATCATTGCGAATCTAAGTGTAGCCGGCGAGTGAAAATTCATATGAATCTATACTCGGTTTCAACTAGGATTCAGCAATGCATATAATATCAACATCTTTGGGAAAAAAGGTCAATCTAACCTCATAAATATGCCCCAACAAAGAATGAGCATTAATATGACATAGTTTTAAACATTTAGGGAAAAGTAAAAGACGTGAATGGAGGAGGTCAGCAGTGGAACGAGTGACTGAACCCATGTTGCCGTCGTCGTTGTCCACAGCCACGGCGCTGAGACGACCTAGCATGATGGCCGCCGTAAATGGACAGACAGGCACACACACATTCAACATTCTCACCACCAAGCTAGAATTTTTCAGACTGTCATGCATTTGGCTTTATCTTGATTATGAATTATTGGAGAGTTACAAAAGCAAACATTGATTAAGATTAAATTAAATATAACTTTGGGAATAAAATACATGTATACCTCATATATCTATTCAAAATAAAAACGAGTACAACATTTGTTCCGATATAAAGTAACAAGAATATTACTGTTACTTATAACAAATAATAAGTTGAGTCAGAAAATATAAAAGCAAGTTTTTTAAACATGTTTTCTATAGGTGGCACATTACAGATGATGTTCCGAAAAACAGGCTGGCATCGAAAGGGTTAAATTATATTGCTTAAATAACAAAGTTCTTGATGCTCAAAAGTAAAAATCTGTGGTTTTTCACTTTATTTTTTTTGCAATTGTCACTGGTTTTCTCAAAAACAACCAAACATACATTTCTGAAACATGTTTCATGCAAATTGGATTTGCCTCTTACTTTACCTTTCCAGAAATGCAAGAAGCATTTGTTTAATCCAAGGTACTAAACTCTGGGAAAAAACATTCTCTAGCTATCAAAGCATTTTCAGACATGGTTATATCAGCTTTTATCTTTAATTTTATATGTAGAAAAAGCTACCAACGTTTCTGGATATATTTGTGAATCATCTTCTATATGGCAATAACTGATGTATTAAATAATGAAAAGGAATGAAAAGAGTAGGTTCCTAATGTCAGTTCTTGATTTTATCGAAATTTGGCAAAAGGACTAAAATCAAGAACCGAAAGGAAATGTTGGTTCCTAGGTTCAGGTTCTAAGAAACTTTAATGAAAGGCATGAATATGAATGTTATTGACTAGATATACAAGAAAACACGTTGAATTTAGTAATTTTGTAATATTAAAGTGACAAATCTCAAGTTTATTGAAAAAAAAACTATTTTTGTTTTTTGATACCAAAGTTAAGACAGCTTGATTTCACAAATTTGTTGAGTAGGTTAAACAATGCTGTTGATCAATAACATCTACCTGACAGCAAGATAAACATAAATACATTAATCATTTTTAAAGCTCTTCTTATTGGAAACTATTTAGTTTGTAGAAAACAACTTCAGTATTCCAATAATTTTAATTTTATTTAATGTGGCCTTTCATTGTGAAAGACATCATCAGACAAACCACAACTGGTAAAAAAATTTAATATTTAAATTTTTTTAAAACATGTTTTAAATAATAGAGTTTATATGAATTTTAAGAATAAATAAATATAATTGTGTAAAGAGAAATAATATGTATGAAAAAGATGTATATAAAATTAAATGTTTGAAGATTTAAAAAAGTTAGTAAGGGTGAATTTTGAAACAGGGCAGGTTCATTGTTTACGAGTGTTTTTCATTTTTCTTGATTTTAATGGTTCATACGCATCCAAATAGTTGTTTTTATTTACTTCTTTTGGTAAATTAATATTAGAACAAATGTGATTGTTTTCAATAGCATGTTTTGTCATCACCACAGTACGTGTATGGGTGGGTGAGTGTGTCATCACTACTGTAAGTGCATGAGTGGGTGGGTCATCACTACTGTAAGTGTATGAGCGGGTTGGTGGGTGATCACTATTGTAAGTGCATGAGTGGGTTGGTGATTTATGAGGCCGAGCGTTGTCGTGAAGCAGAACTTTTCGGATTTATTTTCTTTTTGTTTGTCTGATGTATAATGTTTTACAAGAATCACAATTTATCTCGTAAATGCTAGATTTTTCTTCTTCTTGAATTTTGAAGAATATATTTTAATTTGGATTTTGAAGAAAAAGTTACATTAATTTGTGCATGTGTTTTAAAAGATTTTTGTATAATTTTACTGTGAGAGTTGAATGTTATGGATATCCAAGTTTCTTCTTTTTTGTTATTTTTGACAAATATGCTGTTCTTGACGTCTTCTGAATACGTTTTTTCTTCTTATTGATCATCTGGTCAATTATAATTTAATTGAATCCATTAAATTTAGCTATTCGTTTAATTTTTTCAGCTTTTAAATATTTTCCTATATTAAGAGGAGTGTTTAATAATCTGCGAATTAGGTTTTTGTCAACTGATATTTGTTGGGAATGACGAGTGAAAGAATCTTTTGGAATAAACCTGTCATTGGTTGTTGGTTTTCTGTATATGTCAAATTCTAAGTTTACAGATGATTGTTTTATAATAAGTAGATCAAGGAATGGTAATGCATTTTCATTTTCAATTTGATGAGTAATTTTTATCGTTGTGTAAAATGAGTTGAGTTCATAACACTGTTATTGGAAATTCTACATTTTAGAGGGATTTTACTAGGAATTTTGAGAGTCAGTAAATTGGACAGTTGATACTGGATAGTGGTCTCATTTTATTTCCAGGTTTATGAATTTTGGGAAGACAATATAATCTGGGAATAGATGGGTTGAATAGTATTAATTACTTCATTATATCTTTTTTTATAATATTTTTGAATTGTTTAAGTGAATTTGATACTGAAGAAATGACATTACTTAAAAGGCTAGTTTTATATATTTCTTATGAACCTTCATCAATCATATTTTGAACTCTTTGAATGTAATCAATATTATCAATAATAACAACTGTGTTGCTTTTGTCTGCTTTTAAATTATAGACATTTTTATTTTTTAAACTATTTATAATACTGTTGTTGATTTGTCCATAGCAAGAGTTCTTTTGATAATTAATTTGATTTTGTTTTTTCATTTCTGTCATTAAATCATATCTACGAGGATCATTTTTAAAGTAAAAACCGTTTTCAAGTAGCGTAAGAGAAACTTATCACAAACTAAAATATGGAAATTTTTTCACTTTTCTACGTAGTCACCATTATCATCGACACATTTTTGAAGTCGTGGTACCAGCTTTTGGATCCCATCATCAAAGAACTCTCCCGCCTGACTGTTAAACCAGTTCGTAACTGTTTCTTTTAACATGTCATCATTTTCTAAGCGCTTTTCACCAAAAAATTCCTTAAGTTTTGGAAAAAGATGAAAATCCGATGGTGCTAAGTCAAGACTGTATGGTGGATGATCCAGTATTTCCCAATGAAACTTGTCCAGTTGCGTCTGTGTCCTTGCCGCAACGTGAGGCCGAGCATTGTCGTGAAGCAGAATGACACCGCTAGAGCAGGCCCCGCCAGCGGTTTTGAATAGTGCACCTAAGCTTCAATAATGTTTTGCAATATCTTTCAGCATTTATTGTCATTCCTCGTGGCAGAAAGTCTAGCAGAAGAATACCTTTTCTGTCCCAAAAAACCGTGGCCATGATATTTCTTGTTGAAGGTTCTTGCTTGAATTTTCTTGCTTTCGTCGGGGAGTTTGAATGATGCCATTCACTGGATTGACGTTTCGTCTCAGGAGTATAGTATGCAACCCAAGTTTCATCACCGGTCACAATGTGACTTAAGAACTCATCGCCATCTCTGTGATAGCGCTCCAAAAAGTACAAAGAATATGCCATACGCTTTGCTTTGTTGTGTTCTAGTGTCTACATTTTTGGCACCCATCTCGCACACATTTTTTTGTAATGTAGTTTGCCAGTAACAATTTTGTAAACTACTGATCTTGAAACTTGGGGAAATTTCTTACTAAGTTCGTCAATAGTGAAGCGCCAATTTTGGCAAACTGCCTCATCAACTTTTTGTGCCAACTCTTCATTGATGACAGTAAGCCGTCCAGGTCGTTCTTGGTAATGAACACTTGTCCTTCCTTCATTAAAAAGCCTACACCATTTTCGCACATTTCAATCATTCATAACACCTTCACCGTAAACTTCGGTGTAAACTTCATAAAGAAGCTGTCTGTGAATTTCAGCAGGACGAAAATTTTTTGTGTTTAAAAACTGAATAACTGAGTGTACTTCACAGTCGGCGTAATTATTGATTGACATTGCGACAAACAAAGTAGTATAACCACAAAAGCAGCATCGGCAGAGACATGAAACGTAATGGCGGCGTTGACGGAGGCAGGCCAGTAAGTGCTGGCCTTGAATGGATGTCATGTGACCGGATGCGCGGGCACGATGCACAATCGGTTTTTACTTTAAAAATGATCCTCGTAATTGATGTTTTAACGTTTTGAGGAAGATATTTTAAATGTGTTTCTACATCTGCACAAAGTAACTCCTTTTCATTTAATGGTTTAACACTGTAGTTGAGTCCTTTACTTAGTGTATATTCCTAGTAAAATCCCTACAAAATATAGAATTTCCAAAAACATATAGTGTTAAAGATAGATTTTTTTGAATAAAATTAAAGATATAAAAATTGAACCTGACGAATACATGATATCTTTTGACGTCGAATCCCTGTACCCAAATGTTCCAATAAAAGACACAATAGCAATTATAAAATCATGCTTTGATTTTATACCCAAAATAAAATTATAAGTATGAAACCATTAAAATTAAGAAAAATGAAAAACCTCGTAAACAATGAACTAGGCTTGTTTCAAAATTCTCCCTTACTAACTTTTTTAAAATCATTAAACATTTATTTTGTTTTATACACACACACACACACACACATATATATATATATATATATATATTTATTTAAATCATTTATATATATATATATATATTATTTCTCTTTATACAATTTTATATTTATTTATTCTTAAAATTCATTTAAACTCTATTATTTAAAACATATGTTTTAAAAAATTTTTAAATATTACATTTTTGTATCAGTTGTGGTTAGTCTATGGTGTCTTTAACAATGAAAGGCCTCATTAAATAAAATTTAAATTATTGGAAAAATGAAGTTATTTTCTACAAATTATATAAATATAATGTCAGAAAATATCTGCGTTAACCCTCTCTGCTCTCGCCTGGCTTTACATAATGTCCTCTCAGGTCGGTAAGCCACTTACATGGCTCCCACCATTCTTCATGGCCAAGTCGGATTAAAATACTGGTTGCCTGTCCCTCAGGTCTCCGTGCCACTCTAATGGCCCGGACTGATTTCCGTTGTAGCTCGTCAGGCCATTTACTTGGCTCATTGTACTACTTCACTATTCTCTCCTTAGTTTATTCCTTGTTGTATAGTACAATTTTTATAACCGTAGACTCAGCCGTTCACTACTAACCTAAATCAATGAATGCAGTCAGGTTAGTTATTCTTGCTTTGAGTGACTTAATTTGAGCGAATGTTTGTAAGACGCCCTTTACAATGATACTCTTCCTCGCCCCTCGCCTACCGCCGCTTCCAGAGCCCAGATCTACCATTATAAAAATTTAACTATACTGGGCGTGCCGGGAGGTGCTGCTATGGTTCGGGAGATATCTGAACTACTAGTAAACAACGCCATTTTATAATGATTGACCATTCACGTTGCCAGAAAACCTATTCAGTATACAAAATCCACCTGTTATAGTGCACGCTTGCAAATTTTTAAAGTTGTTAATTTTATTATAGTTTTTAGTTGTTTTACAGAGTATTATTATGTTTAAGTGGTGTATATAGTTATTGTACATAGTTAGTTTTCAATAAATGTAGAGTAAAAATAATTGACAGGGAAAATTGAATTTGAGAATTTAGATAGTATTTTCGACAATAATAGTCTCTTAGAAACTGATCCAGTGTTTAGTGTTCACAATGTGTTTGATAGTGACCATGACAGTGACGTAGATGAAGAAGACATAAAATCTAAAGAAGAATTAGGCTGAGTAGTATTTCGAGTGCTAGTAGAATTTCTTCTATTTAATTACGGACTAGATGGCATCACACCTGGAGCCACGCAAGTGGCGCGGAGAGCTATGGGCTTCCTTGTAAACAATGCCGAGTGAATGGCGCCATTCGCTAAAGCCATCTATATGGCGTGGAGAGTGGAAAGGGTTAAGTTTAGGTGCATCATCATAAAAGGGGAAAAGGTAACAATGCATTTCATTTTTATGTGTATGAAAAATTTTAACAATAAATTATTTGTTTAAGCAATTATTATTCCGTAGTTTTATAATTCTCAATTATAATATGTGTATTATGTTGTTATAACATTTCCAAACAGAAAATCAAATTTCTTTTCAATTTCAGACGAGATGAACAAATGGTGTGATAAACTTGAACATTTAAATTGTACTATCGAAACATGGCTTAAAGTAGAAAAACAGTGGCTTGATTTTTATCTTGTGTTCACAAGTGAAACAATTAGAGGTCATATGCCAACAGAGGTGCTCCTTTACCAGGTTTGTTTGGATACTTAACTCTATAAATAGATTTGTTAGTTTGATATTTTCTTTTAGATACTAGGGGAAATAGTTTTGTGTCTGAGAAAAGTGGCCTTCTCAAACATCTCTGCCCTCTCCTTACAAAAATCCATCTATGGATGTTATTAAACATTTGTAATGTTTAAAGGAAATTGCAATGATACATTCATGTACATTTCATGTATGTCCTGAATAGAGTTTGATTTAATGATTACTAGGAGTGGCAATAAAGAATCATATTTCATTTGTTCATAAATCATGTATGACAATTAATATTATAATTGGTGAAGATATATTTTCCCTGACTGGCTATTACTGACTTATCTACTGGCAACAAGAAACCCTCTATTAGCAAGCCATTTTTTGACATTTTGCTAATTCTTTTTAACTGTTAAAAATATTAAATATAATCTGATATTATTTTAAATAAAAAAAACAACGTTATTGTGTAATTCGAATTGTTGGATAATTCGAATTTTTTAACTGGTCTCTTGAGATTCAAATTATTCAAGTTCTACTATAAAAGACACCTGTTAAACTTGTAACAATGAATGAATGCTTTTTGTTGATTCATATTTTTGTTATTTCAAGACTAATTTTATTGAGTTCTTTTTAAGATTTTCCACCATTCAGTTACCTAAGAATATTATTATCAGGTAATTTGTTCTTACTTCATATTAAAACAATAATGTGTTTTGCTTGTTATTAATGTAGATTTAAATTTTACTGTCATGGTTTATTTCCCTTTCGTGACTTATGACATACTATTTGGAGTAACAGATCTCTTAATCTCAATCTATCCATAGACTGCAAATAAGCCAAGTTTGTTATTTACAACTTTAAAAGATCACAGTCGTGTGTTTGGTTTTATCAAAGTTAGTAAAATATTAACTTTTCCCAGTTTGCACATCCTGGAGTGTTAAACCATTATTTTTGAAAATAAAAATCAACTCTATACCAATATCTAACTCACTTGCTGTTATTAAACACAAAACCTCTAAAATATAAACAAGCACTGATCGCCAAAGAATGTTACAGTGAAGACATTTTTTAAAATTTAAACTCTAATGTCAGTTCACATAAGGCCTGTGCGTGAAATTAATTGCCAAAGAATGTTACAATGAAGACATTTTTTAAAATTTAAACTTTAATCTCAGTTCACATAAGGCCTGTGCGTGAAATTAATTTAAAGTGAAATACCAACTGTCAGGTCAGTTGGGCATACAAGCCTTAGACCTGGGACTTAACATACCTTAATCACTCGGCTTCCATACTCAGGCATTAGAAAAAAATTGTCTTTATAATTATTGTTTAATACAGTTCTGACATATGTCATGCAACAAATATGATTGCAGTTTTCTTGAATAGTTATAGTATTTGAATTCTGTTATTCAAATTCCATTGAGTTGAGAAAGTGTTTGCTGGAAGAGGGAGGGGAGGGAATCAGTCTACAGAGATTTCCGTTGTTCAAACTAACTTCAACAAAATTTGGATGAACGCATCATGGTTTACCCACATAAATGACTTAAAGCACCATCCACACAAATTACTTTGGTGCCGTTTAAGGACTTGGTTTAGATTTACAGACTACAAAAACCCTATTAATTACATACTGTTTTTCATTTATTGATAGTAACACAGTTTTTCATCATTGAACTCAAAAGTTACTTAAATAACTAGAATAAAAATAAAATTTGCATCTGTTTCAGTGATACTAATTTTGACTTATTACAAAGGGACAGCATTCTTCCAATTTTCAGACAAACTAACAAAGACAATTACTAACTTGACAAGCTATCTTGATCATAGTTTTTTCAAATAAAATGAAATTTCTCAAGCCATATACCAGACAATCCTGAAAAACTGATACAGTACACAATTACTACTGACACACGCCACATGTCACACACATACTTGGACCTGTACTTCCAAGCACCCACCTTTTAATTTCATTTGAAAAACTTGCTAAGTTAGTTTAATCGTTAGCAACATTTTTAAATAGTTAAAAATTAAACATTCCTAAAACTAACAAATAAGTTGAAAAAAGTTAATAGAAAAATTAACGACTAAACGAAATCATTGATTATTTTTAATTGTTAATTCCAAGTCGCTACTTGACCACCTGATCTAACAAGCAGAACTTAAGATATCATTCAAGATATGTGGCAAGAGTTATACAATATACAATAATTTTGTTTGTTTGTTATAACAGTAAAAATATTATCAGCAACAAAATACAGCTGAAGCTAACAATTATTTTAGTCAGTTGCCAATGTAAAATTTAACAAAAACTACATTTAGTAACTGATCATGAAACCAAATAAATGACCAATAGTTAGTTATGGTGGTCAATAGTCTTATAAGTGCTTGAAAAGATTAAGCTTTATGGAATTTAGAACTTCTTGGCAATGAAAAGCTTGTCAATGAATGTTGAATGTAAGTGATTGTATTAATGTTTTTAGGAGGTAGATAAACAATATCAGGAACTGATAGAAAAAGTTGGCAAAGGTAGTCTTGTAATCAAGACTGCAGGAGATCCTAAACTTCTCAGATCTCTTCTAGAAATGATGACTAATTTGGAAACGATAAACGTAGGAGTGAAAGTATATCTAAACAAATTGCGTCTGTACTTTCCGAGGTATGTCCAGCAATATTAAGGCTATTTAAAATATTATATTAGAGTAAAATTCATTGATTAATATATTTCTTGAAATGAAAATTGAAATTAAGTTTTGATTTATCATTTTCAGCTATCTTTTTTTAAAATTCTCAAATGTCTAACTCTAATGAATTTTAACAGATTATTCTTCTTGTCAAACAATGAAGTTCTTCAAATGTTAGCAGAGACGAAACCCTTAGAATTGATTTTTTTACCTCTTGAGAAGATATTTATGGGAATAAAAGACCTTGATTATGACTTAAGCTCTGAAGAAGTCATAGGAATGAAAGGTGCAGATGGAGAAATAATAAACTTCGAGCAACCGCTACAGGCCATCAATTTTGTAGGATCTACAGAAAAGTTGTTATCTGAGGTAAATACAGAATTGTAGATAAAATACTTTTAGAAAATTTGTATTTAATTCTATGTCCTAATTCTATTAGGAAATAGAATGAATCAATTAATTATTAATACAAATACAACATTTTCATTTAAATTCTTGTAATTGCTTTCATCATCAATGTGTAGATGATATAAATTAATTGATATTAAATGAATACTGATATTTTGTCCATTTATGGTAAAAAATGTCATAAAGAAGATAATTTATTAGCTTGTTTACTTTTCATATTCCTGATCAATACGTCGTATAACAATTTAATTTTGCTTTGTTAATGAAGATGCAATAATAATAAATAAAATAAACTAGCTCAAATATTTTTTCCTATGGAAGTACATTAGTCTAGTAACAAATTAATAAAAGGTTATGAAATTACACCCATGGACAACTCTTGGAAGAAAAGTCTTTCAATTTTATGAAAAGAAAGAAAAATTACAAATGAAATGCAATGATCATGAGTTTCAATAAATATTTGAGCATCATTCATATACACATTCATACAGTGCTGTTCATCCAACAACGGCACACCCAACTTTACCTATCTGATCAAGATAATAATCTTTCAGTGCGGCCACAAAACTAGCTGCACATATGTGATAGAGTAAGGAAAGAAATAAAAATAGATGTAACAATTCATGGTGAATAGGTACATGTGTGAGATTCACTGATGGCATTGTAGTAATTTCTGAAATTGAAGATGAATTGTAAAGGATGCTGAATGGGATGGATATAATAATGGAGGACGAATTTAATTTGAAAATAAATATCCATAAAGCAAAAGTTTCGGTCAGCAGTAAAAACAAAGAAAACTTGACAGAAATAAAATGAAGAAGAATGAAACTGTACAAGAAGTGAATGGATTTAACTACCTAGGAAATAAAATCACAATTGACAATAAAACTATAAAAAGATAGTAAGCAGGATTGCTCAGGCAAAGATCGCTTTTGTTGCAAAAAAAATCAATTCACTTCAAAAAATATAAGCCTCAGTGTGAGGAAACACATGTTGAAAACCTATGTGTGGAGTATTGCATTGTATAGCAGAAGACATGGACAATAGGGCTCAGGGAAAGGAAGAAACTTCTAACATTTAAGGTCTGGTGCTATAGGAAGATGATGAAAATCAGCTGGATAGAGATAATCACACATGAGGAAGTATTCAAAAAGTTAATAGTGACATCCTAGAAGGTTTCGGATCTCAAAACTCCTCCTTTTTGTATTATTCCTAAACTTTTGTGATGAAGTCTTGTTAATACTGGATATGGTGATTTTGGACTATTTTGAGAGCATGAGGACGTCTAGCCCTGTCTTTTATAGACGACTTTTCACCCTCATGTCTTCTTTAATGTATTTTAAATGATATTTGTTTTCAAGTATCAGTTTACTTCATTCCAGCATTGTCACTTGCACACTCTTTGTAGCAGAAATTTCAAATAGCCATAATTCATGAGTGCCCATCTTGCATAGATTAAAATAAATTACTTTTAATATGAGTAAAAACATTGAAACTTCCTCTATTTTCAGATTGAAAAGCAAATGAAAGTCAGCATGAAGGTACAGTGTAAGAAGTGTTTGAACATGTACAAGAAGGAAAGCTTTGGAGAGTGGGTGGTTGGATGGCCTGGACAAGCTGTGCAGTGTGCACTCATGACTATACGTACTGGTCAGATTCACAACTGTCTTGTCCAGCAAAACTCCCAGCAGCTTCAGTTTGTTTTTAACAATATCCGGGTAAATCAGTATTTTATAACTGGATTTTAGAAAAGGTCCAATATCAATTTTATTGATGTAATAAATCGGAACTGAAATGTTATTGACTGATTGATTGAAAGTAGGACATTACAGTGCACCTTAGGATTAGAAAACATTTAGTTAAAAAAAGAAAGAAAACACTCACACACATACAGTTGTTACAAGGGGTGTGCAAGTAATTTAAAATTCGAGTTTTTTTCGAGTTTTAAAAAAACTCGAACTCGACTCGTGATTTAAAAAAACTTGAAAAAATCGAGTCGAGTTTTGCCATATCTTTGAGCGTAAAACGCTATAATCAATACAAAGTTAGAGTTAGAGTAAAAGGGGATATGCAGTTGGTCCAGCCAACCCTTGCAACGAAGCCTGAGGCTTTTTGTGCCAATCCCGGTGCCTAATTGTCGTAAAGCTGGCAATCCTTGACCAGGCCAAGGAGCTTCTTCACTAGATTAGTAATTTCCGACTGTCCCAGAGGTGAGCCTTCAAAAGGTACTCTTCTGCTGGCACCAAGAGCCTCACGCTCTCGGACAGTGTGTTCTGCCGACTCTTCGTCCAACCCACAGAGGCGACAGATGGGATCCTCCGTAAGGAGTCCCGCTGTTCTTAGATGCCTCCGGAATTTACCGTAACCGGTGATGAGTCCCACCACCAATTTTACGTAAAATTTACTCAACCCAAGAAGTTACTTTGTTGACTTCTGGGAAGGATTTCTGACAAGAAGCTTGTCGAGTCCTTGCCCTGGGAACCGCCGCCATCTTTCCAGATGTCTGGGACCCAGTTTTGGTTGGTATTTTGACAGCTGCAGCCGAAACGCCGCAGGCCGGCTCAGGACCAATGAAGGGCTTAATAGCACCTTCCCTAGCCAAGGCATCGGCCTGCACGCTGCCTTCTATTCCCCTATTTCCTGGGATACATTCCAGCAGAACCTGATTTCTTGAACCCAGGATGCTGAGGGACTCCACACATTCCCAGACCAGACCAGACGAAACCTTCCAGGAGTCAAGGGCCCCTAAGGCCGCCTGACTATCTGAGAGGATATGGATATGTTTCCCGCAAACCTCTATCATAATTTGCGCTGAACGTATGGCGACTTCAGCTTGGAACACGGTGCCATACGCTCCCTGGCTCACGCACGCGTTGGTCCTAGGGTCACCAGTATAGACACCAAATCCAGCTCTGTTGCCTATTCTTGACCCGTCTGTGAACCATACAATTGGGTCGTGAGAAGAAACCGGGCTACTAACAGCGTCCCTGTACTCCCTCGACCCAAAATCCACAGTATGGGGTCTGGTGAAAAGATACTTAGTCCCAATGAAGTCAAACCTCATTGAGAGTACCACATCGTTTACTAGATTGACCACTGAGGAGTGACCTGTACAGGACCCCCTCCAGTGATCAGTCAGTTGAGGTCTATAGGCCTTTTCCTCTGATTGCCAGGAGTGCTTCTCCTGGCTATCTTCATCCTATTCAGAGCCTCAGCCGTCCGATCGAGCTGATCAGAGCCTGGGCTCCGAGAAGGATGTTTTCGAGGTCAGAGAGCGACATGCCCCCCTCCGCCGAACCCATGACCCGAGCAGCGGGGACTTCAGACTGGCCTACTTGGCTACCTTCGTTCCCCGTGCCAAGGTCCTTGTCTGAGGGCTCTGAGCGGTCCTCAGCCAAGTTGGATTCAGAATCGGAGAGAGACCTGTCCCCCCCCGACATTGATTTGGCCCGAGCAATGGAAAACAAGGGCTGGCCAGTGAGGCTGCCCTCTGCTCCCATGCTCGGTTCATTATCTAAGGACTCAGTGCGGTCCTTAGGTATGTAACTATAAGTGTGTGTGGTAATGAGTTCAGGGTACCGCGGGGTCACTAAGCCCGTCAGCTGCACACCTCAGCTGCCCCTGCGAACCTCGGTCCGGGACTGCTTATTAGGGTTTCCCCTTATTCGCAGTTGTCCACCCCATCAATGACGAGGTGGAACATTCGCTATCCGCCACCTGCGACCCGCCCAGTAGCTGAGGCTCGCCCTGGGATCAATACAAAACTCCCATTTGTATAATAGATTATAAAGAAAATAATTGTATGTAGGCAACTGTATTTAAATATGATCATAATATTGTATTCATAACCTGATATGTTCTCGCGATGTATTCAGATTCGTGATTTATGCACACAAGTCTCGATCGGCCATGGCGATTACGGTGAAAAGTATTCTCGTTATTTATAAAGAAGGTACGACTAAATAAGCTGTTTCAAATAGCCGTCACTAGTTATTCATACAAAACGTGATAACTGATCACAAAGAATTAGTTATTGAACCATTTCAAAACTTTGTTACATAACTACTTTTACCAACATTTTAAATTAACAGTTGCATTTATTTCAGGTCCATACTTTCAAAGTTCGTGACTAAAACTATTTTAAGATTCACCATTTCGGACAGATTTAATTAAATCGCATTCATCTGTAACATAAACTATGCATGGAACATAAACTATTGAAATTGAAAAGCTATAATAATTTGAGATAGAATGACCGGAACAGTTTCGTTCTAGCACTGTGACTAATAAAATAACAATTAATGTAGCTACTACGTTGCCGACTCGATGAGTCCCAATATAAAATGTACTGCTAGCCTTGGATTTGATTTGTATCAATTTTGTTTTGAGTTTTTGTTGACGTTTATACTAGAGATGGGAATTACAGTTATTTTTCGATAACCTGTAACGTAATTCTATTATGTTCTGATAACGTGTTATAATAATATGTTATTTTTGTAACCTGTTACTCTCGATCCATTGATGTTCCAGATAGTTATTCTGATTCTGTTATGGCCTGACATTACTGAACAGCTCGAAGCCTCGTTATGGCTGGTCTAGATAATGTTCCAAGTTACCAAAGGTTATTAAGTTGAAGCAGAGATCAAGTAAGTTTATTATGTTTGGTATGTGGTTGAGGTTATGCCTTATGTTACATTACAATGTCGATATTGAGTTACGATCATTGGGCTTTGCTTGTCCATTACAGAATTACCGCTCAAAGTTCGTTCTGTTATTGATAATTTAACTGTAAACTACCTTATGTTACATTACGATAATGAGTAACGGTCTTAGCGGCTTTGCTAGCCCATTACAGAGTTACTGCTCAAAGTTTGTTCTATTATCGATAATTTAACTGTAAACTGCAAGAGTCTTAAGTTTCATTTGTTGTTCAGTTACAGTTCCGTTTATTTCTCACCGTACGTTACAGTTATATAAAGTTTGTTATAACCTTATCATGCATCATGACTGGGAATTACAAAAATAACAGGATATTTCGTGTAACCTGTTAAATCTAAATTAACAGATTTCATTAAATAACCTGTTATAGATAACGCCCATCTCTTGACGAGTCAACTTGGCACATGGAACGATGGAAGTACAAATAAAACGATGAAAATCAAAACAAGGTTAACCTTGATCAGTCGGCACGGCAGTTGTTATCGCTAGTTAGTATTGTATTGACATTAATTATTTTATTTCTGTAAGTGGAAACAAAACATTGTAGTCAATGGTGAAATTGAGGTTAGCTAAAAAAGAACATATTATTGTGTGTTTTCATTTTTGAAAATTAAGGGTTAAATACTCGACTCGAAAAAACTCAAACTCGAAGTTATGTCTAAAAACTCGACTCGACTCGAATCCTAAAATTGCTACTTGCACACCCCTAGTTGTTACTAAAACAAATATATTAAATTAACAAAAATTAATAATTATTTGGAGCTGGTAATTTACGATGTTTCAATTACCTAACATAGTAGATCTAAATATGAATGTAACATTTTCATTAGCATGATGAACTTATTCAAGTTCGCAACAACTCAGTAAGGATGCTGGAAGAAAATGATAACATTAACACCTTATCATAGATAGCATTTTCAAAGTCTAGCTAAGTTAATTCTATGAATTTTCTGTCTTAATGGTTATCTTATCAGAACAAGATATATTTAATATCAGAAGTTTTTAAAATATGCCAGCACGGTGAATTAAAAAAAATTCATTAATTAAAATGATTATTATTGTAATTTAAACCATTTTAAAATCAAATTAATATTAAAATGTGTAACACTAAATCTGTGGTTTCTTTCCCTAGAAAGTAAAATTTATTTTCTCTTTCTTCGTACATATACACACATATCTACATACATACATTCCTATATCATCTACTGCTTAGTGTCATTAGGCAGCAATTCATTATAATATGAATCCCATCTGAAATAGCTGTCAAGCTAATTCAGTATTCTTTAAAAAATATATATTGATATTTTTAAGTTAACTGTACAGGGATGCTGAACAATGTGAAGACAGTTTAATATGTTTATTATTAATATGGCCTAAATGATTAATACTTTGCAAATTTGATTGGAAGCTAAAAACCGATTTTTCAATTTTCTTATCGACTCGCAACCTCCGTTGGGGGATGACCCACTAAAAGTCAGTAGATAATTATAAAATCACTTTCTATGAATGTTAAAGGAGGTGTTCAAATTTTTTTCCCCTCGAATTCTTGGTGGCAAAATCCCAACTGATGAGAAAAACGCTGATAATGCGTTGTTTATTGCATCTACTGGAATGTTTGACTTTTTCTGTTAGCTCCTTAATTAACTTCAAACAAAAGTATTTTATACAAACACAGTAACTGAATTAAATCCTTAATATGATAAAATTAAAAGCAAGATCCATATAATCAGAATTGTGAAGCGAGGAATAAACAAATTGGTAGATCTAAGACTTTATTTTTTTTTAAATATAAATGAGTTATTATGGACCGTGTAATATTAGTTTCTGTTATTTTTTCTTAAGGAATTTTTACTATTATGTATAATTTTTTCATAAAAAATGTTTATATTATAAGATTAAACTTAAAATTTTTCAAAATTTATTTGTACTATGATCTACAATCATTTTAACATAGTCTAAAACTCATTAAATTTTTCGATGAATCTGTATTTGATTAATAGTTTGAAGAGTTAGAGTGTGAAGAATACATAAAACAAAATTCAGGTTTTCCACCCACGTCTTTCCCCTCACTAATACAGGTATGTGGATGTGTGTTTGTTAGTAGTAATCCATGTATAGATTTAAACATACCAATAACAACCATCCAAATTACCTGTCAACATATGTACATTTAAATGTTGATACTGCTAGAGTAATGTTATATTTAGAATCGGGAATCATAATTACTTAAAGTGGTTTATATACCTGCATTCAAGTAATCCAGGTCGTTGCTTCTGCAACCGGTTTCAACTCGTCATGAGAGTCATCTTCAGGCCGTACAAGGATGTAATAAAATGTGATCACTTCATATGAAGGTCGTCACGAACACATAACGAATAACGGACACTACGAATATACAAACACATAACAAAACTCTTAAAAACGTTGACATTAATGAACAACTAAAAATTCGCGACGCGTGCCGGGCTGGAGCGTAGTCTAGACTGCAGTTATGTGTTCGTATATTCGTAGTGTCCGTTATTCGTTATGTGTTCGTGACGACCTTCATATGAAGTGATCACATTTTATTACATCCTTGTACGGCCTGAAGATGACTCTCATGACGAGTTGAAACCGGTTGCAGAAGCAACGACTTGGATTACTTGAATGCAGGTATATAAACCACTTTAAGTATTGAACAGTGATCCGGAGGCTAATCCCCCAAAAATGAAATCATAATTAGTCTATTTATAATAATATGATGTAGGCTTTCGACATGTTGTGTTTTTCAGAGTCAGAAAGAGGTATTGTTTAGTCTCGTTCAAGAAATATTGCCAGCTAGAGTCAGGCTTTCACTGGAGGCACTCATCATTCTGACTGTTCATTTTATGGACTTTCTGCAGTTGATTCTTGGCTCTCAGACAATTTGTGACACTGAATTTAACTGGGTAGTTCAACTAAGGTAAATGTTTTAATAAGTCACACATTTTTCTAAAAAATTATCTATTTATGAAACAGTTTAAAACAAAACTTGTTTATTATGTACAGGAAAATATATTTAATTCGATAAAGGTGTTTATTAATTGTAAATAACATCACTTTACTAAAATGTTTTAAGTTAATGATGTTTGAACTATCTAAAAGGTAATTGGCTTTGTAAAATATAATAGGATAGAGAGGGCATCAACAAACTTACTAACACAATACACAGGTGAACACATAACAGATAGAACATATAACACAAATTGTCAATGTCACTGACATCTTGATCGATCAAGTGAGGAGATAGACTCTTATCATTAGGTGAAATCCCTCTCCTCACCTAGTGATGGCAACGATATATCGATACATCAGAAATATCGATAAATATGTTTCGATACATCAGAAATATTGATAAATATGTTTCGATATATCAGAAATATCGATAAATATGTTTCGATACATCAGAAATATCGATAAATATGTTTCGATACATCGATGTATTAGTATCGATATTTCCTTTCGATAGTATTGGCCATATCGATATTTTGGTCCGATGTATTATATCACTAAATATTGACGTTATTCTTTCTCCTCAAAATCCTCATGATTTGAAAACCCCCTTTTAAACTACCCCTTACGCGTAAAAAACATGCATTGAACTTATAAAGTAACTACATTTAGTTTTTGTATGTGAGGTTAACGTACTAAAATGTAGTTTATTGTAGAACAGTATGTGGAATGGGTAAATGAAGTTGTGTGTGAGTTGGCAACACTGACTTTAATATTGATTTGTTTAATTGTTTGTGCTTATAAGAAGCCTAATGGGATTTTAAAATGTGAATTACAAAACAAATAATGTTATTACATTATTATTTTATAATTAACATAGTAATTAAAGGTATAATTTTTCTTATTCTGAATTTTTTTCATTCAACCCCATAGACCACAACTTGTTTCATGTAGATAAATGTATTTAATTTTTACATTCGGTAGGCTATTCTAAATAGTGGCAGTAAAATATCAGTGTATTTTTGGTTATGACATAAGAGTTAGTGCATAATTTTAGACAGATAGATCATTTACAATTCGATGTATTGGTAATCCAATATATCGATGTTTTTATTTCGATATTGTCGTTAGACCGATATTTGCGATGTATCAATAATTCGATATAACGATATATTGAACATTTTTGCCATCCCTATATTCACCTGACCAAGATATCAATAACATTGAAAATTCATGCTATATATTGGGTATTTATATGTTCACCTAGTACTGTGTTAGTGATAAGTTTGTTAACCCTCCGAGTGTTGATCGTTAGATTTCTAACGATATTTTCTAGCGGCCGAGTGTCGATCGTTAGATTTCTAACGATCTTGCAACGCCGTAGTTTTTGACTGATTTAACCGGTTTTCATTATCGATATCGCGATGATTCGAATACTACGCGATTCTAAAACATCCAGGCTGCATGGCAACTGTATAATGCCTACTGTTTATAAACAAATTAGCAGTTTTATTTTATTCTCAAAATTACATCAGCTGCGTTTGTTTAATGTGCCTTCAGTTGAACTTCTGCTAGTTGGTGGAGTATATAATTTCTTCTACATGTTTACACAAAAAGTGTGTAAATGTATATATTTTTGTGTTCAGTGATAAATTCTCTACTAAATGGCTATTGTGATTTTTTTATGAAGTGAACAAAAAAAATATAAAAATTGAGATCTTGAAACATTTTTGAAACTTTTTTGAAATTTTAAGTTCCCGCCCACAGACAAATTTTAAGACTAAAGGTAAGTATTTCAAAATGTAGTACTTTATGTAGCCTAGTTATTTTAGATTACATATATATATATATATATATATATATATATATATATATATATATATATATATACATATATGTATGGACTTATCTTTAGTTATTGGTTATCTAAAAATATTTTTATAAAACACTGCAATAGTCACAAAAATGGTGTAACACTCGGGGGGTTTTAATACAACACTTGGAGGGTTAATACCCTATCTTGTTACATCAAGTCCCTGCCTAGTGCCAAAACCTCTATCAAATAATAAATAAATTAATTCATTGGGTAAAAATAAATAAATGATACATTATATATTTAATTAAACTTTTATCATTACATTAAACATTTCTGTAAGCATGTATGCTCATTCATATATATGAACCTACTTGTCAAATATTTATTTTCTAACAATGCCACCAAACTTCTTTTTTATTTTGTGTGGAAGCTGCCATAGCTGGTAGGTCACAAATTTGTAACAGTCCAGCTACCGGATTTGTTGCTCATTTTGAACTACCCAGGGGGTATGTACAGCTTTAAAGACTCGCGTGGACGCACATAACAGCACCCTCAAAACCAGCAAACAGGGATTGATGTTCAACTTAATAGGTTTTCATTTTCTGCTGTATATTCTTGATGGAATTGGTTTGGTTGTTAATAAAAAGTAATTTACTAAAAAATGACTTTCTATTTACAACTTATTAGGTTATGAGAGCTATTTAGTGGCACTCTCATGGCAACTTTACTTCCTCCCGGTGCTGTGCAATATAGCTCCCCCAAAGATAAGATGTAAATGAACTACTTAAAGCTCCCTTCCTATATGGTAAATTGGTTTACTGATTGTTTTTTTTTTTATTATTGGTTGATTATTGAAATTTACTTATTCACCTTTTTATATGTGTTGATATACCTATACTTTCAAATACTGTTATCATTCAATTATTGTTTATTTATTTCCCAAAAATTTCACATTTTTTTGCACATCAGCTATAACAGATGCAGTGTTGATTATACGAGGCGTGTTTTTAAAGTAAGTACCGTTTTGGAATTCCGCCGCTGTAGCACTGCGGTCAGTGATCAGCTGGGTATTACCATCTCTTGGTAAGCCACAGCTGCTGCTGTGGATCTATTTGACTGAGTTTAACATCAACTGTTTGAATTTCCTCCTTCAATTAAAAATGCCGCCAACTGTAAAGTACATATTGTGATACGTTTTCATAACACTAAAAACATGAAAACAGCTGACTTTTCGAGAGATCTGTGTAATTTACTGATAAAACAGAATGAGTGATGGGATGGTAAGGAAATAGGTGAGAGGTTTTAAGGTGGCCGTAAGAATGTGTGTGGACTGTATCATTATATAGTGTGTGTTCAGGTGTAAGAAATGCGATTTATGAAATTGAGACAGAACGTTTTAAGCACTGAGAGTTATGCTTACGCTAAGTTCCCTAAATTCTGACGGAGACTCACAAAAATAAATGTTTAGCGAAAATCACAAAAACAAATGTTTAACCAGTTCTCTCGCATTCCTATAGAATTAGAATACTGATGGTTACGATGTTTAAAACCAAATTGTCATGATGACAGACTCACGATGAATATCAGCTGCTTTCAGCTTATAGCGTTATGAAAACTTACACAATATGGACTTTATAGTTGATGGCATTTTTAATCGAAGAAGAAATTTCAAATAGTCATAAGTGACCTTAAATACAGTCGAATGGATCTGCAACGTTGGCTATGGCTTACCAACAGATAGTAGTACCCAGTGTCATGCTTTAAATGCTGACCGCAGCGCTATACCGGCGGAATTCCAAAACGGTACTTACTTTAAAAACACACTTCATATATCTTACATTAAAAATCAAAATGCTAAGGCAATTTTTTAAAACAAGTGAATAATAGTTAGAATAATAACTTTTAAAAGCAGTTTAAAAAAAATAATTAAAATTGATATGTGATACTTTGCTTGCAGATATTATCAACAAGACAGTGTTCAGATCAGAATGCTGAATGCTAGTTTGCCTTATGCGTATGAATACATTGGTAACACGTTTCGTTTGGTGATGACACCGCTGACTGAGCGATGTTTCCGCACCTTGGTCGGATCATACCACTTGAATCTTCATGGAGCTCCTGAGGGATTGCCAGGGACTGGCAAGTCAGAGACTGTGCGAGACTTGGCCAAAGCAGTTGCTGTCTATTGTTTTTCCTTCAGCTGCACTGCAGATCTCAGTCACTATGCAATAGAAAAGGTACACAATAAAATATGGTAAAACCTCATTAATACAGATTAATTGGGACCAGTGGTGATCTGGATGTACGAAAATCCGGACTAACCGGAAATTAAATAATAACACTCAAATAAAGTACAAGTGTATTTAAAAATAATAAATACAAGTTTGAATAAATTTCATCAAATTAATTACCATATTATTTAGCTACAATTAGATGGTACATTAGTACAGTATTATTATTTTTAAAAGAAGAGTTAATGTTTTTGGGTGACTAGTACATCGCTTCCGGGCAGAACAATGTCTCATAACAACTTTCTTCTGCTTTGATGCCATATCACAGAATAATTACTGTACACAACAATATAAACATCTAAAACAACAGAGGAATACAATTCAATGAATGTTAAAAATAATGACATCAACGGTAGGCTATAGTTCGTTCTAAGTCTAGTTCGTTCAGGTTTAGGTAGGCCTAAAAGGTCTTGGTCAGCGGTTCTGTCTGACTCAGACCATTATATTTCTTTGGCTGGATCATCTAAACAACAAATCACCTAAAAAGGATTTGTTGTGATTGGCTTGGATCTTTTAGGCGGGAGATCTAGGTGTACAGTAATACTAGTGTGTAATACCGGTAGAGGGTCCGGCTTGAACGAGTTTTTTTAGCATTGTGATCCGGATCTCTCGTTCACCCAGATGATACGTCGATGAACTGGTCCCAAATCCCAAATGAACTGGTCGAGACCGAACGACACATCTCTACTCGACAGTAATTTTATACTTTGTCCAAACCACGTGACCTCTCAACCACAATCTAAAGTGACACCACTACAACGTATTGGTAAGACCAATCTCACCAGTATCGCCGCTTATGTCACTTCTGTATTTTAATTGTTATAGGCGTGTCCTGCCATCTATGAGGTACAGTGAGAATTATCAGTAATGGCTCTTGCACTGTCCGATAGGTAGCATGAGCTGTTCTATTGTGCAATCTGTGGCACTCACCTTGCGCTAGCGTTTGCGTTGTTGTTTTATATCTAGTATTTTTATGAGTGAGTATTATTTAGTAACATTATGTAGTAACGGAAATGCCACTGTTGTAAATGGCCGACAATCGAACCACAAAAGCGGCGAGAGACACTGTGTAATTGTAAGGACTGTGACGTAGTGCTTAGCACTTGCATTTTCGACTTTACCACACAAAGCGTAACT
The DNA here is from genome assembly GCA_035578905.1 of Stictocephala bisonia. Taxonomy (NCBI): domain Eukaryota; kingdom Metazoa; phylum Arthropoda; class Insecta; order Hemiptera; family Membracidae; genus Stictocephala; species Stictocephala bisonia. The sequence continues at coordinate 2,485,114 of JAQJVL010000021.1, forward strand.
TTTGAACAGATATAAAATAACTTATTGTCTTTTTTATATCTAATAAATCTTCTTTCATATGTAAAATTAAGAATTATTACTCATTTACCTTAAATAGTTTCTTTTTTTCGAAATAGTAAATTTCAAAGTAATAAGTTAATTTTTTTAACAAAGCATGTTTAATTTTTTTTGTTAGTTTATATTCATTTATTTTGTACTAAAAGTAAACTTATTAAACGAAATAACTTCATTAGACACCTTAAAAAAAATTTAAAAACTCACTATTTGGGGCACATTTTTTATATAGAGTTTCATATAAAATAGTTACAATGAATCTTTTTATATTTTTTATTACATTATTTACTGTAGTTACCGAGTAATATTTTTTATTTGTAAAAAGGATTTTATCTCTTTTTTAAATTTGGTTGCATCTTCAATTACTTTAGTTCTCAAAGGTAGCTTATTATAGAGTTTCATTGCCATATAATGTGGTGTTTTTTCAACAAGTTTTAAGCGATGTTTTGGAAATGTAAAATTGTTGTACCTTGTACCATATCCTTGACAGTATTTTTCTCTATTTAATGATTCATTATTATTTTTTGAAAAGAGCAGGATTTTGTAAAGGTATAGACACGGTATTGTTAATATTTCTGAGTGATCAAATAAAGATTTACATGTTGTATTATTTTTGAAAAGATACATGTTTTAACAGCACAGCTCTACCTTAACCCTAACTGACCAGCTTACCCACCCGTACATGTAAGGTAGTTTTTACTCACCCATTCACCATTCACCTACCTATAGACATACAGTGGTGTTGACTCAACCATTCACCACCCACCTACCTATAGACATACAGTGGTGTTGACTCAGCCATTCACCACCCACCTACCTATAGACATACAGTGGTGTTGACTCAACCATTCACCACCCACCTACCTATAGACATACAGTGGTGTTGACTCAGCCATTCACCATACATCAGTGGTTTTGATCAACCTAATGGTAAATTAACCAACAGATATCAGTTAATTTAAAATATTTAGAAGTTTCTCTGTAAGTGTTTAACAAAAGATAGTTTTAGTTATGATGATAATAATTTTTCTGAGGAATTCAGAAAAGATCACTAGAATTATTCTGTGATTGTTGGTATACAGTTCCTACAAGGCATAGCTAATGCTAGGGTGTGGAGCTGTTTCATCAACCTCCATAACGTCAAGCAGGCTGTTCTGTCTGTAATGGCTCAACAGTTGACTTCTATAACTACCGCTATCCGTGTGGAACCTCAACCCACTCTCAGCCCTCACTGCTACATTTGTGTAACTCTCTGCCCTGATCTCTCAATACAAACTGCAATGCCAGACAACCTTAAGGTATACAATTAATTGTCTTTCTTTTTAATAATTAATTATTATTTTAAGTTGTCCTGTCCTAGTTATCATAAAATATTTGGTTTATTCAATTATGAGTCATCAAACTCCAGGTATTTTAATAAATAAAATAAATAAATAATTTATCTGTAATTTAGTGTCAAACATTATAATTACAAGTATTTTAACATTTTTATATTTAGAGGGTTTTGGCAAATACTTTCAATTTGAGGTTATAAAATAGATTACCGATTTATGATAAGATACTTAAATAATGTTCATTTATTCTCTATACATACATGAGTATTGTTTAGGTATCTTATTAATAAGTGTTTATAAAATCTTAAATGGTTAATATAAAATAACTTTTTATAGTTAACAATAGTCTGTTGTGTATTGTCTAAAGAAACACCCTGTAGTTCACAACTATAACAACTTATTTTATATTAACCATTTCTTTCCATTAACTGTTTCTTTTAAAATGCAACCCGTGAAATAAAAGTGACAAACAATACCTTTATCTATAGCACATTTTATTATTGCTAACATTTATTACTACTATTTACATGATTTTAATGACATTTTTTTAGGTTTGGTGTTCAAATAAACCATCATTAGCATTTATACAACGTTCTGCCCTCTTTAGTAAATTTTTGGACACCTTTTTCAAAGTAGCTCTTGCTAGTCCACTTATTGAATTAAATTAATTCAGCTTATAGCCAAGGAAGAAGAAGAAGAACCAAGGCTACCAGCCTATGAACTTGTTATTATCTTAAATCTTCATTTTCTGTACTTGTAAATAGGGTTACGTTTTAAAAGAAACACCCTGTACAATTTAGTAATGGTTGTTGCCAGGGCCGTATTTACAAGGGGCTTGTTGACGGGCTATAGCCGGAAGCTACAGATTTTAAAAAGCAGCAATTTTTAACACAAACTTTTTGGCGGCAATCTAAAGAAATTACGAATTTAAAAGATTTACTAGTATTTATTTTCCTTCTTTAATGAGTACATCATTTGTCCACGGCAAAATACTGTGCATTAACGTAGCAAAAATTAAATGAACTATAGTGGAAAAAAACTTTCCTCAAAATTAAAGTTCAAAATATGAATGTCTATGCAACGTGTAAGAGTATGCAATGAAGTAAGATAGGACATCAGCAAACTTACCTTAGAAGACAAGTTCACTAACACCAGAGTAGTAGTAACATACACAAAAGAAACACAAAATCACACAAATTTGTTTATAACAGATAATTAATACTCTTCTTCAAGTAATACCACCTCACCCACTCATATATGCAACCATACCCACGCATGGAGGTATTGACCCTCCTTCCCGCCCACACACGCATGGTATTGATGGACGAGGATGTAAGCTGCTAACCATGCGATACTAACATGATTCCTGGACGGACGAGGATGTCAGCTGCTAACCATGCGATATTGAAAAATCCCCTGGACGGACGAGGATGTCAGCTGCGAACCATGTGATACTAACAAGTCCCCTGGGCAGACGAGGATATCAGCTGCTAACCATGCGATACTAACAAGTCCCCAGGACGGACGAAGATGTTTGCTGTTAACCATGTGATACTAACAAATCCCCTGGACAGGCGAGGATGTCAGCTGCTAACCATGCAATACTACACGTACAGTGGTGATGGCCCACCTACCCACCCATACATGTATAGTACGTGCGTGTATGGGTGGATGGGTCAATACTACTGAATGTGTATGGGTGGGTGGATGGGTCAATACTACTGTACGTGTATGGGTGGGCAGGTGGGTCAATACCATTGTATGTGTAGGAGTGGGTGGGTGGGCTTATTAATAAAATAAATAAGCAAAAAATGAATATTATCAGAAAGTATAAATTGTAACTTGGTAGAAACAAACAATAGTCTTAAGGGAGAAACTTGGCACATTATAGGCATTAAAGACAAATTTGAAGATTTAAATGTTCTGTTTTTAGAGAATCAAAACAAAATTAAAATTGTATGTTTAAATGAGCATAATAAGGACTCTAAGGAAGTTCTTATACCAAATTACACTCTAAGGAATGGTTTTTTCATACAAATTTCAAGGAGAGGTTCTTATATCATCGTTCATGAATCGATTTGTTCTACAGTGAGATCTTATTTAAAACTGTTCAATCAAAATTTAATTTATGGGGGTTCTTTTATTGAAAAACAAAAATCTTAAATCTTATTGTTATAGTTATTTATAGAATACCGGGCAATGACGTAACAAACAAGTTTTGTGCTAGTTTTAAGCACTACCAAAGTTATTACAAGTATAAATTGAAAAGAAGTAAATTGCGATAGCTGCAGATTTTAATATTGATATGTTGGCAGAATGTCATACAGTTAAAGAATTCGAAAATATAATTAGAAGAAATGGATTTGTAATTAATTTTAGGGAACCAACTAGTATTAGTAGCACGGCAATAACATGTATTGATAATATTGTTAACAGTTTGAATTATGGAAATGTAATTTGTTTTAATATTTATTTGGCCATGTCAACAATGTTATGCATTGTATTTAGAACTTCCAGACTGCAATAATTTGGGAAATCACAAACCATTAAAAACTATGAAATGCTGAATCTTCCCTAGCAAAAAAATTTAATTATTTTGTAATAATTTAGCTACTTCTATGCAGACATTAGTATTTAATGGCTCAGTTAATGACAACTATAACTATTTATCTCTCAATTAAAATTATTGTATTGAAGAATACTTTCCTGTAAAAGAAATTAAAACAGTTGAAAAGTATAAGTTAAAAACCTGGATTACTCCAGGAGTAATAATTTCTTCAAAGGACAATAGACAACTTCACAACTTGGCAAAAAATAATAATGATCCCAAATTTTTAAAATAAGTCAAAAACTGTAAAAATTATTTAAGAAGAGGGTATTAATTTAAAAAAAAGAATGCCTAATGACGACTGCATTCTGAATTAAAAAAAAAAAAAAAATAGGTCTAAGGCTGTGTGGAATGTTAATGGTGAATTAGGCCATAAACATATTAAACTTGTAATTATATAAGTCTTACTGTTACTGGGAAAGTTAATTACAATCCTTTCAATTGTTGCTAATCAATTTAATGCATATTTTACTCCAATGTAGTTTGTTAGCTTCTATATGTTCAATGAAAGAAACCTTCAATAGATAGATTTTTTGTTTAGTTTAGCAATCAGAGGTGAGCAGTTTTGAGCTTGACGTCTTTATTTTTTTATTAGCGTGATAGCTGATTTTAGAAGCAGCCTTAAAGCACTAATATTTTGCTACTTTTAAAGATACGGTACTAAAAACATTATCGCCAAGTCTTTTTTTAGTTGTTTAGTGTCAACATCCTCATTTGTTTGTTTCTCCAGGGGTTGTGATGATGTCTTGTTGGGATTAGGTGAATTGTGCACTAATTTTGTTTTCTACTCAGCCAAGCCAAATGACCACTGTTTTTATTTCAACTAGTATGTTAGTACTACTCTTTTTTCAACTTCTATTCCTGTCAGAATCATAACAAGCCACTGAATGTTTTGAAAATCACCAAATTAAACATGTACCTGATTTGCACTTTTGAACGTAAATTTAATGTGTATTTATCTTTATTCATACTGAACATACAAATTGAGCACATTCATTAGATGTGAATCTAGATATAATCATAATGCCTAATTAAAATGAATGTTCAAACCTCATTTTGGATTGTGATTTTTTTAATTTTTGCAGAAAACTACATGTATAAAAAAATTAAATATCCTGGCAAATGAGAAAACTACTTGTAAAGAAAGAGTTGTAAGCTCCTATGTTGGTAAATAATCATAAACTGTGTTAAATGGTATTTCAGATGTTGTTCCGGTCAGAAGCCATGATGTTCCCAGATATGCAGACCATTGCTGAAGTCTGCCTGCACTCATATGGGTTTGCCAACAGCCATAAACTGTGTTAAATGGTATTTCAGATGTTGTTCCGGCCAGTAGCCATGATGTTCCCAGATATGCAGACCATTGCTGAAGTCTGCCTGTACTCATATGGGTTTGCCAACAGCCATAAACTGTCCTTTAAGTTGGTCAACCTTAAAGCTCTGTGCTCAAAACAGCTCTCCCATCAGGGTCGCTTCTGTTGTGGTTTGTTTCTTTCTTTCTCATAATAGTTTCTCAGTTCATATTTTTGGATGAAAAAAAATTCTTATTTATTATAAATTACTACAAAAATATAATAATATTATTAAAACAAATCTGGCTACTACTGAATTTAAACTTAGGTTAGGTTAAAGGGCACTAGGCCAGGAATTAGTATATTAGAGAGATAGGACATCAGCAAACTTACCTTAAAAGACAAGTTCACTAACATCAGAGTAGTAGTCACAAACACAAAGTAGACATATCTCACAAATTTTCAACACCACAGGCATTTTCTTCAGGTGAGTAGAGAGAGAGTGGGTCTCTCTACTCATCTGAAGAAAATGCCTGTGGTGTTGAAAATTTGTGAGATTGTGTTTATTTTGTGTTTGTGACTACTACTCTGATGTTAGTGAACTTGTCTTTTAAGGTAAGTTTGCTGATGTCCTATGAATTTAAACTTAATGGGCAACTCATTAACTGGCCATGACTGTGGACAGTGTCAAACATAAAAAGCAACTGACCAATAATTCTCATGTCTATTGAAAGGAGGTAAACTTGTCAATGTACAATAATATGTATGTTATTTGCCATTGGGCTATTTGGAATGACCCTTCATCAACATTATTTGCTGGAGTGGTGACTCAGTGACTAAGGCATGAGTAGCAGCCCATGTTGCTTCCCAAACGAATTTATGTAACTGATCTCATTGTTGATTATTATAACAAAAGACATCTCCACTCTGACTCTCAGCTTACTCAGTCCTCAGTTATTGACCCACCCGCCCACCCATACACGTACAGTGTTATTAACCCACCCGCCCACCCAAACACGTACAGTTATATTGACCCACCCGCCCACCCATACGCGTACAGTGTTATTGACCCACCCGCTCACCCATACATGTACAGTGTTATTGACCCACCCGCCCACCCATACATGTACAGTGTTATTGACCCACCCGCCCACCCATACACGTACAGTGTTATTGACCCACCCGCCCACCCAAACACCTACAGTTATATTGACCCACCCGCCCACCCATACGCGTACAGTGTTATTGACCCACCCGCCCACCCATACAGTACACGTACAGTGTTATTAGATTCTTTGTGCCAGAAGTGTTTTTCGGTTTCGAATTTAAATGTATTGTATGTCTTAAATCTTGAAAATAAAAAACATTTTTTTCATGGTTCTCCTCTCATGGGTGATCTACCTGCCGCCCAGGTAACTCCTGCATGACTATTCCTCTCAACTGAAATGGACTATTGCAGACCGTTTACAGTAAAAGTGTTAATTTGTGCTCTCTTTGGCATATAAAGGTTTACATTTGTGTGTTTATTTGTTTGGTAACAAAGGCCGTACACCTGGAAGTGGCCACTGACATGTCAACTAAAGCATTCATTGCTTCACTCACTTGTTTTGTTTAACGGCAAGCTTAATGTTCAAATGTCTTTTGTGATTGTGTTACTAACTTTGTTGGTGCAAACTCAACTCTGCGTAAAATAATCAATGAAATGCTTCTGTCATTGGAATTTCAAAAGAAATTGCACTGATTTGAAGTTCCTCAAGGGATAAAATACCATCTCAACCCACCCGCTGCTCCTCACCAAGGTTGACTTTGGGAGAGTTCCATCAAAAGCGCCAAATATCATCTATGTAGGATAATGGGAAATTCAATACTAACCTTAATGAATTTCATTACTCTTGTTACTCAAACCGAGGCAATGCTGAATTCACAGCCACTCACTCCAATGTCCCAACAACCCTGCAGACTTAAGATCACTCTCTTCCGAACATTTCTTGACTGAAGACCATCTAATGTCAATTACTCAGCCATAGTTCATTGATGTACCATCCAATTGTCTGAAACAATGGCAGCTCACCTAAGCAATCTACCAGTGTATATGGAAGAGATGGCAATCAGAGTATCTCCATACGCTTCAGCAATGTTCAAAATGGAGTTAGACTACAGGAAACCTCAGAGTCGAGGACTTGGTATTAGTTCATTCCAACATACCTCCACTCACATGGCCTCTAGTTCTCATCACCAGCACTTACCCAAGCACAGATTTGTACGAGTTGTGGAACTTAAGACAGCAAATGGGAGCTCTACTGGCCTTGCTGTGAAGGTGTTCCCTCTTCCTCTTGAGTGACTGTTGACTGCAACCCTGTTACGTTTCCTATTTAAGTTAAATAAATAATAGATTTACTGTTAAATCCTGTATTGCATCAAGGGGGCTGGTATGTTTAGTATTTAAGTTGTTTTTATGTTACTAATTGAAATTTAGTTTGTCCATGTTTTAATTGTTATAAAATGCTGGGTTAGTAAGTCACAACCGAGAGAGAAAATCTTATATAGTTGAACCTTTAAATATAAATTCATCCTATGATATGGACATTGGGTGATCATATTTTGCAACCCCAATAGTTTAAAAATACACTCTGCTCCTCTTAGTGTTGAATGTGTGGAAGAAGTCAGTCGTCTTCTGTCAGTCTCAATGGGCATAATGTACTCTTAAACCTGCCACACATTGTGTTTTTATGGGTTTCCTCTAACCTTTTCAATTTATAGTTTTTCTCATTTTATTCTAATTAACTCTAATCAAAATTTAAATTTCTTGTTTTATAAAACCACTCTAAATTTGTGCAATCAAATTTTCTATAACTTCCTTGTGCGGTACGTGTTGACTCGTGGGTACGCGTGTCGGGGGATCGTTCCGGCTTCCCCGCATAAAGGACTTGGACATCCATTTGACCAACCGCAAAAGTGACTATTTTTTTAGTGACTTGGTTGGGGCTTATCTCCAGCTTGGTGACACTGCTGTGATTGGTGTGGACTCTCAGCCTCAAACATTGAACCACGTGGTTTCTGTAGATGTGGATAGAATAGTAAGTTAAGTAGAATAGTCTTCCCACCTTTAAGTCATTTTTCATAAACTAACTTTTGTTTCTCCACCCTATCTTTTGCTAGTACATAATTTATTACTAACTGGTCTTCCGCAAATAATTTTATAAAAAAATTAATTAAAAAAAACTGTTGTTAATTAAATTGATTAAATTCCATTAAAAATCTCCTCCAATTACCACACAGCTATCTTGATGCAGCAGCGGCTAGGTCGAGCTTGTTATGTGGCAGCCTAAAGTGAGACAGAAATGAAGGAGAGGGCCATACCGACTAGATACAGAGAAAGAAAATTACAAATTGGCATATTAGAGAATGAGAGAGAAAGGAAACGGCAGACAGGAGTATTGGGTTAGGAGAGGGGTAAATAACAGATATTCTCAACCAATACTGTGTAATCAACCGCGCTAAATTTATTTCGTCTGCTACAGGAAGTCTGATTATTTCCCTATCTCTTTTCGCTTCTTATTGATGTGTATTCATTGTTACTGTTAAAGAAACAGCTCAGCCCTTGTTTCTTGTAGCTTTGGGATCACTCCCCCCCCCCATATTAAGTCCTGCATACGTCCTTGATTGCACATAATTGATATTGAGAAATCTGTTACCAGCTCCTACAGTTAGGGAACTTTCTGATAATCTTCTATTTAATCATACTATGTTTATTAATTGAACGTTTGCATATTATTTGTTACTAGCCTCTGGATCCTTGAAGGCAGTCCTGAAAGTAGCAAGAAATTTGAAGCAATCCAAAAACTTTGGCAATGAGGAAGAAATCTTTTTACAAGCTATCAAAGACATTTTTAACCCTATGATGACTGAAGAAGATATGCAAGTTTTAAATTCCATCCTCTCTGAGCTGTTCGTAAACGTTGTAGACCTGTATTCTGGTACACAGAACCAACTAATCTCTGCTGCTACTCTGGTAAATAAATATATTCTGACTGTTCTGTGAGAATCTACAATTAAACCAAACGACATTTATTCATAAAGCTGTTCAAGATATTCTTTGGAAAAATGAATTAAAGTAGACTTATACAAAATTAAATTAAATTTATTCATTTTACGTTTTAGATTATTGGTTAAAGTCTCTAGTTAGCTATTAGTTAGTACGAGTGTTCTCTGAAAATTAAAAGGATTATTAGAGGTTGTAAAAAGATCTATTTTGAAATTGTTATTATCTTATTTAGTTATTATTGTGTTTTTAGTTGTACAGGGTCCGGCAGAAATAACTCCCCGATTAGAAAGTAACGTTAAGTAGACAAGAGATGGAGCTGAGTAGTGGGGAGCGCGTCCTTGAGTAGCTGCATACGTGCTGTTTTCAGTGTACACCATGGCGTGGATGGGTGAACATCGTGCGATCACTGTGGAACAGTTTCTTCAAAATGGCGGATCACCTATTAATACTCAACGCGCCTTTCGTGTTCGCTTTGCGCTCGGACGACGGGATCCTGTTCCCGATAAAAAAACTATTTATTGTTGGGTTTCTAACTTTCGTGAGACAGGTTCCGCATTAAAACAGAAGCCACCTGGTCGACCACGGACTGCAACAGGGCCAGGAAACGGTAATGCAGTTAGAGCGTCAATTCAACAATCTCCTAAACAATCCGCTTAAAAACATGCGGCAGCATTACGATTATCTGATCGAAGTGTGAGAAGGATCTTGCATTGAGATTTAAAAATGCATCCTTACAAAATTGTTGTTGTTCAGGAACTGAGTGAAAGAGACTGTGGTGTCCGTATAACATTGTGCTAAGACCTTTTTCGGAACATTCACCCAGAAAATGTGATTTTTTCTGACGAGGCACACTTTCACCTTTCCGGAGCAGTGAACAACCAAAATTGCAGGTACTGGTCTGAACACAACCCCTAAGAACTCCATCAACGACCGCTGCATAGCCCCAAAGTAACAGTATGGTGTGCTTTTTTTAAATTCTGGAGTGATTGGTCCATACTTTTTTGAAGGAAATGGTGGAATAACTGTAAACAGTGAACGGTATTGTGCAATGCTCCGCGAGTACCTTCAGCCTAAACTAAGAGAGCTTTTTGATGACATCGATAACGTGTGGTTCCAGCAAGATGGCACTACAGCCCACACAGCGTGGCAGTCACTGGCACTGTTGAAGGAAATGTTTCCTGGACACGTAATCTCTTAAATAAGCTGGCCACCACGTTCGCCGGACTTAACGCCCTGTGATTTTTTTTCTCTGGGGCTACTTAAAATCCAAGGTTTACGAACATCGTCCTCAAACTTTACAAACCCTCAAAGAAGTGATAACACGAGAATTTCAAGCCATTCCACCTAACATGACTCGTAAAGTAATGGAGAGTTTCAGAGAACGACTCAACCAGTGTGTCAACAGTAGGGGAAACCATTTGAGAGATGTATTGTTTAAAAAGTAAAGAAGTGGTACATATTCTTAAATGGCACAATCTGTACTTTTAGTCAGTAAAAATAAAATCTTCCTACATTATTTCGTTTTGTTTTCATTAGCTTCACTAATAGGGGAGGTTTTTCTGCCGGACCCTGTAGTTTTATCGTAAATACAATACACTCCCTCTTAACATCTCCCACCGTTTAACCGCCCATCAGGGGTATCCGCCATCTTTCAGGAAACGAGTAACATCCATTTTCACCTATAGTGGTCAATACTCAGTACCCAATGATTGTGAAAAAAATTCAATTTTATCTTTGTTGATTGTCAGTCTAATTATGCCTCAGTTGTCTTGTTTACCTTGTGCTGTTTAGTTTCCATTACCAAAGGTTTTCTTAAACATATTTATACAATTTTATTCTAAGTTTTGTACATTTCAAGGATGAGTTCTGAAGATACAGAATAATCAGTTCTTAAGTTTTTATTTCATTTTAACAGTAGGTTACTAGTATTTCTTAATTTACATTTTGGGTTTGTAAAATATGTTTACTGTACTGTACTATACTTTGTTGTATAGTAAGCAAAATGAGTTGAATGAAACATAAATGTGATATAATTATGAACTGAAAAAGGTGAATTGGTAAATGTAAAGGTGTCACCATTGTTAAAGACTGGTGTCGGAACATGAAAAACCATTAAATACTTTTGCACATACCGGTGGATGGAGTCTGAAGATTGTTATCATCACGTTCTACATTTGAAAAAAAAAACTTTGTGGTTGTGTTTTATGCAGAACTGATGTAGGGGTACACCTTTAAGTCACCCAATTTCGAAATGTTTCTCCACTCAACAATTGAATTCGGGAGTAAGTTCTAAGCCAGTGAGGGCTGACTGACTAGATAGAAAAAACACCACAGTGTTAATCATTTGAATGTATGTGGAGAAAAACTGTCCGTTGATCCCACTACTGTTGAAGATGAAGTCGAAATATTTAAGTACCAAAGCTTGTATTATTAAAAAAATTGTTTACAAATCTGTGGAGTTTTTGTAATACACATGAATGGTAAGGCTATGCAATGTGTGTTAAGCCAGAAAAATTGTAATCATTTTTAAAGAATTTTATTTTCTTGTTTATAATTTGTTCTTTGTAATTTCTATAGCAATCAATTTTAAATGGAATAAAAATATATATTTTTTTAATTGGAACTGTTTGTTTGTATATCTATTAAAAACATATAATTGGTAATGTATGGTTTATAGCTTGTAACCTTCAGAAAAATTAATTAAAAGCAGCTACAGACAACTAGAATTGAGATTTGAAAGGGTTAAAAATGAATAAATAATTTCTTGCTAATTAGAATGTTTTTAAATAGAATACAAAAATTATGAAATTAGATAACCTTTATTCATAAAATATTCAAGATCTCCGATTCTGAATCCAACTTGGCTGAGGACCGCTCAGAGCCCTCAGACAAGGACCTTGGCACGGGGAACGAAGGTAGGGGCAGGCCAATCTGAAGTCCCCGCTGCTCGGGTCATGGGTTTGGCGGAGGGGGGCATGTCGCTCTCTGACCTCGAAAACATCCTTCTCGGAGCCCAGGCTCTGATCAGCTCGATCGGACGGCTGAGGCTCTGAATAGGATGAAGATAGCCAGGAGAAGCACTCCTGGCAATCAGAGGAAAAGGCCTATAGACCTCAACTGACTGATCACTGGAGGGGGTCCTGTACAGGTCACTCCTCAGTGGTCAATCTAGTAAAAGATGAGGTACTCTCAATGAGGTTTGACCTCATTGGGACTAAGTATCTTTCCACCAGACCCCAAACTGTGGATTTTGGGTCGAGGGAGTACTGGGACGCTGTTACTAGCCCGGTTTCTTCTCACGACCCATTTGTATGGTTCACAGACGGGTCAAGAATAGGCAACAGAGCTGGATTTTGGTGTCTATACTGGTGACCCTAGGACAAACGCGTGCGTGAGCCTGGGAGCGTATGACACCGTGTTCCAAGCTGAAGTCGCCATACGTTCAGCGCAAATTATGAAAGAGGTTTGCGGGAAACATATCCATATCCTCTCAGATAGTCGGGCGGCCTTGGGGGCCCTTGACTCCTGGAAGGTTTCGTCTGGTCTGGTCTGGGAGTGTGTGGAGTCCCTCAGCATCCTGGGTTCAAGAAATCAGGTCCTGCTGGAATGTATCCCAGGAAATAGGGGAACAGAAGGCAGCGTGCAGGCCGATGCCTTGGCTAGGGAAGGCGCTATTAAGCCCTTCATTGGTCCTGAGCCGGCCTGCGGAGTTTCGGCTGCAGCTGTCAAAATACCAACCAAAACTGGGTCCCAGACATCTGGAAAGATGGCGGCGGTTCCCAGGGCATGGACTCGACAAGCTTCTTGTCAGAAATCCTTCCCAGAAGTCAACAAAGTAACTTATACATCAATTAGTGTCAGCAATACTAAAAGAGTTACAGTCTCAACATAATGTATCGTCAAACAATGTATCAGTTTCATGTACCAGTATATTGATAAAAATTAAAAATATTGTTATAAAAAATACTCCTGAATACTGTAAAAAGCCTTTTCTAACAGATATTGTTTTACATACAAGTTAAATTTCTTTACATTTTACTCTGCTTTCATGTTACTGGACAAAAGCTTATAAAATTTGAAACCAATACAATAGGGTTTCTTTTTATAAAATTCTTTATTATGCCGCTGTACTAATTGTCTTTTCCCCTGGTATTACAGTTGTGAATATCCTGAGGTTTGTTAAACTTATCCAGGTTATTTCTGAAATTTAAAATAGTTTCATGTATGTACATTGAATAAACTTTTAAAAATCCTAATTCACTAAAATGAGTCTTACAAGAATATTTCATCTCGTATTTTAAAATTATTGCATTTTTCTGCAGATGAAAGATGGAATCCATTTTTATTTGTATGCACTTTTATATACCTCTATTCTATAAGAAATATGAGACTATATGAGAACAAAAAATATTTTAAATGGTTATATAACATACATGGGTCAATCTTCTTAGAGCGAACAGTGTTAAACTAATTTTGTTACAGACTTTGTCAGTATGTCTTTAATAAAAATTATGTACCAACATTCAAATTCTTATCTAAAATAACACCAAGAAATTCAGCATGGGAATCCAATATCTTATCTTATAAAAGTTTTACTGGCACATTTACATTGTTAAACTTTTTCACTGTGCAGGCAAAGTTCACAAATTTTGATTTCATTAGATTTAGTAATAATTTTTTCCCTGCCAGAAAGCTATCAACATCTTGTATCAGCTACTGCATGTTTGTTTCTACTGTTAGTGGATTTTTGTCATGCAGAAACAGGCTGATGTCATCTGCATATATCCACAAATTCATCCCACATGAGTCTGAACACAAATGTAGTTTTATATTGGTTATATAACATAAAATAAAAAAGGATTCAGTACTGAACCTTGAGGAACTGAATATTTAATTTCTTTAATATCTGATTTTATAGTCTGCAAGAAATTATTGTGACATGTTTTTATTTCGACATACTGTTTGTGATTCTCAAGGTTATAATATGTCTCAATTTATAGGTTTCATGGCGATTCTCAACCATAATAGGTCTTTACCTTTTATTCCCAAATATGATAATTTATCAAATAATTTGCTATGTTAAACACTGTCAAAAGCTTTAGTCGAATCCAGGAACGTAGCAGTTATTATTATCTGAATCTAGTGCTTCTATAATATTTTCTACAAAGTCAATTAAGGCTGTTATACAAGATTTTTTAGGTCTAAAGCTAATTCAATAATACATTTTTCTCAAGAAATTCAGTTAATTGAAGAAGCATACATTTCTCAAAAACCTTTAACAGTGCTGGCTGAACAGGAACAGTTCTGTAGTTGTTCGAGTCAGTGCTGTCGCCACTTTTAAACAAAAAAATGATTTTAGAAACCTTCTGCTAAGTAGGATATGTGTGAGATACAATAGAACTATTGATTACATGTACTAATGGCTTAAGGAGAGCTTAAATTTTACTGAATAAGTTACTACCATCTAGGATAAGTAGAAGAATTGTAAGTATTGCAAAATGGAGCGATTCTTACAATTCTGCCAACAATGGTGGCTCAGTGTTGTTGCCCAGCTACTTGGGGACAAAGTGTTTGGGAGATTGTAGGCGATAAGTTCCATGCTCGGTTCTCTTAATACCGACATGGCGTCCGCTCGATGGTTGTCATCAACTTAGATACTAGTAGAGAAGTCTGGAGTGTCCTTGTTGAATGGTAGTTAAGGTTTGGATGTTGTGTAGGGAAGAGAACTGAGTGTCAGACTTGTCAGTTAGCTGAAAATCAGACCAACACTACGTGGTTCGGATTCCACGTAAAGCTGTAAGTCCTATAGTTGCCCTGGCTATTGTGATGAGTGTAGATGAACACTCATTCATCTACACTCATCACACTCATTCACTCCTCATGTTCGCCCATATCTCTACGATCTGCGTCTTAAAGATGAATAATGAAGAGAACTATTTTTATGACATTTAATTCTTTAATGAGTTATTGCTAAGCAAAGTAAATCCATAATTTGGTTTCCATACTTATTTTTCTCAGTATGTAGGAGAAAGGCCTTGTCAAATTGATATCTATTGTTTTTTAGGTTTGTAAAGACATGGCATTGAACTGTGGGGAAATGTTCCTCTCCAAAGTAGTTCAGATCTATGATGCTATAGAAAAGTACGCAGGAGTCATTTTGGTGGGACCCCCGTTTTCAGGGAAAACAACTGCTTTACAAGTAAGTAATATTTATGTTTATGAGATATCTATAACAAATATTTCAGGTGACATAACAAGGGATTGAACATTTTGTAACATGAGGTAGACACAGGTATGGCAATGTACTAAGTTGATAATATGAAATCAGATATTCAATCCAATTTACACATAGCTCACCACGGGTTTTTTCTAAGCATATTGCTCTCAATAGGGTAAAAAAAACTTATGTTTTATCGGTTAATTACACACTGTCTGAAGACATCTACTAAATATAGGCATCTTAAATCTTATATAAATGTTTGCTTCTCTTGAGTGCACATTCAAAATTAAGTGAAATTTTTATGCTGCAAATTATAAAATATTTTGTTTTAAAGTGTATGAAAATTTGTTGAAACCATATATGATCAAATTATAAAAAAGATGATGGTAAAATAATGTAAAATACCTCAATCATCTTCAGTACACACAATGTAAGTCCTTTTTGTATGTATTGAAATGATATTCATTTCCAAAATACTCTCATTAATGAATACTCTTGTCAGTAAATAAGAATATATGGAGCATGACAAGAAATGTTTATGTTTAAAACTATAAAGTGCATACATAATATTAATACACAATATGTTAATATTGTAATAATATATTTAAATGTAAAAATGCACTTCTTCCTTGCATATCGAGGCTTAATGATTCAGAGTTGTCATGTGCTTAGTAATTCTGTCGTGAAATGATCATTTTTAAAGAAACTGGTTACCGGTAGACAACCAGATTACTACAGGTCTAAGGGATTGGACCACCCACATTTCCTGGGTAAGTTTGGTGTTATATTACTTTTAGTAAACATAATATGACCCTTGCTTAACACTTAACATTACATTTTTTAACAATCATCATATCCAGTCAATTTCCACTCATAATCCTTTGAAGACAAAGACAATTTTTAAAGAGCTCTAGCAAACCTCCATTTTTCTTTTATCAAGTGTATTCACTGTCACTGTAAATGTGAATGATATTTGGATCATCGGCACCTGGGTTGTCTTCATCACTTGCTATTACATTTTTTGTTTCAACTTTTGAGTCACTCCCATTCAGCCCTGTCATTTTACCTAGATTATAAAGTCCTCTCTTACACCTAACCAACAATAACAACTACAAAAATCATATCAAAACATAATAAAATGAACAAGGTAATTTTACTTTGCACATTTACTAGTCAATTAAAATTAATACATTTTAAAATTTATTATTAAATAATCCAAATTAACAAACACATCTTATTAAGTATATAAAAATAAGCAAATAGTCAAAACAGAGAAAAAACAAAAATTAACCTTACAATCAATCAGTTTTTATTTTTTCCAGAGAATTTCAAAAGAATTCTAAATAAATAAACCTGTTCAATAGGTTGTAAAGAAGATCCTGACTATTCATGAAGAGGTCGTTTCAAAATTGGCAACAAGTATAATAAATCCAATGACACTCTCAATATCCCAGTTGTATGGATATACTAATGATGAGACCCATGAATGGTTTGATGGAATAGTTACAAGAATTTTGCGGTAAGCAAGTTTAATCAATCTAAAAGTAGAGCTTATGCCTAGATTTACATTTCAAGTCATCTACTTGATTTTGCAAGTTTGAAGATGAAATGAATGTAAATGTACATAGAATTCTTGTTCAAACGTTCAAATTGGTTACCTGCCTCAAAATATTATGATTACTATACTGTCATTGTTTTTTTTGTTTCCCTTGCCTTACTTTAGATTTTTCAAGTATATTTATTGGAAGTTGACTTTTACTAGTGGCATACTTGTCCATCTTGCCAAACCATGACATTCCATTATCACTGGCAAGATTTAAAAAAAATATAAATATGTATTTATATAGCATAAATAAATACAGGGTATACCAAAAGTCTGTGGGCGGTATTACATATTTTGAACCATTGCAGATGAAGCACATTTATACTATACCTAAATATCTACTTTTTGAACCAAATATCAATTTTGTTGTATCAAAATGGGGACGAGTCATATACAAGGAATCAGACGAAAATTAAAGCATAGGTTGAAACGTACATTATATTAAAAGTGTTAATAAAGGTGATTTTGGTTTGATTTGAAGTCTATTAGTAGATCACAATGCCACAAACCCGACCTCAAAAGGATCACTCTAGCCAAAATTACCATGGTTTAAAGTTCAAATTTGAGCTTGATAAACGATTAATTAGTATGTTGATTTATGGTTGATTAAAGCTATAACTTGTAAAACATTGATACTCTGCCTAAAAAATCTATTTTAAAGCAAGTCTCAATAGTTTTATCACATCAAGTGTGGTTTCCTGAGGTCAGAAAAATATTGTAATGAGAGAATAGATCAAGCCGGCTGTTCATTTGTCATTGTGCTATTAATTAATGACACTTTGTAAGGGATAGTCGGCCTTAGTTTGTAACAATGACTACATTCGCTCATCAACACTCATCACACTCATTCGAAATCCATATTCGCCCATATCTTGACGATCGGCGTCTTATGAATAAATAAAAATAAAATAAAGTTGTATATCAAATTAAAGGTATTTACAAGAAGAACACAAAGCTAAAACTCTGACTATAAAAGGCCCATTGTACATAAAATGGTAGTGATTGAAATGTACAAAATTTAACTTAAAACAAAATGCTATTGTAGTTCTCATAAAAGGTCGCCAATGCATATAAAAGCCACTCCCTAATTGGAAAATTCTTATTTATATCAAGGATGTTCTCTATTGAATATTTTTGTTATAAGTAACAAATAGAAAGAAAGGATCCTAAGGCAATTTTCAATTAGCTAAATTTTGTACAACTATTGCCATTTTGTTCGTGCTGTGGCTATTAAACTGTGTGGCTATTAAATTAAGAGTGCATACACTACTCTTTACATAAAAAAACCTTAGCACACCCCAGCATCTTGAATAGTAAAATAAATAATTATATCTGCAAAGAGATGTATTTCATTATATAAATAATGTAAATACATATTGATGTTCCAAGGTTCAAATTCCCACTAAGCCAACGGTTGGTACTTCACTTATTGAATAAAGTTGACGCACAAGCCTGTAGGCCAATGTCAACTGGCGAGTGAAGTTTAAAAAAAAAAATAAGACGAGAATAAGTCAACACCCAGTGACTATGGACACTGGGGGACAGAATGACTTTATTTCGTCATTTACGTTTTTTCCTTGAGGACCGAAATGACGAAATACGGTCATTAATAAAATTCACGTTGAGGACTGAATGATGATATTCCGTCATTTGAAGTTTGTTACATATAACATCCAATTTACTGCTTACGATAACTTGTACGTCTTTGGGATGATACGCAGACGTTCGAGAATGCTTTTTTTAAAGTCTGGAGCCAGCTGTTGGAATATAACGTCAATAAAAAGAACTGACAATAATAGACAGAGAGCTAATTTTAACAGACGAATCTGACAGTACTAACAAAATATTTCATCTAATATTTTTTTAATTTTCAATCCCATTGTTATAATTTTTTCTATGTTTGTAGGTGATTAAGTTTAGACTTCAATAAAACAGTTTCCCACGTGTAAAATATTTCTTTACGAGCTGTAGAAAAAAAAAAAAATTTAAAAAACGAAATACACTTTTTATTGACAAAATATAAATATTTAAAAATTATAAGATGACTTTTCGGACATTTATTCTGATAAAGTATTCAATTACAAACATTCTGGTCAAAAAAGTACCCTTATATCTTTATTAGAACAGATTTTATAAATAAATGTATAAAGACTTGCGTTTCTCCAAAATGTCAGCCTAAATATTGTAGATGTCGCACTTGAAAAGTGAGGGGGAAAAAGTTTTTTTTTTTTTATCAGTCCTCAAATGGTTAATACATTTCAACTAATCACCAGCAACTCTCTTTAGTCTGTGTTCTGTTGTATTTTATTTTCTACCAACATTGTCTTTTTATCATTAGTAGAGAACAAATAATTAAATTAATTGTTATTATTTGGTAAGACAAAAATACATAATTATTTAACATAAAAGTTTTGCTAATCCTAATGTGTAAAGACACATTGTTGAGCAATATTATGAGTTATTAAAGGATAGTTCAGTCATAACCATATTTTTGTTATATTTTAGTATTCTTTCCTTAGTTGATTAGGAAACAAATTTGTTGCAATAAGGTATGATTTTATTTTAATATATTGTTCTGCTCTGTTACTTTTCATTAAATAAATTAGTAAAACACATTAAAATATTAAAATACATTATGTATAGTATTGTTATTTGTTAGTGAAGTTAAGAGCAAGCAGTGGCTGGTGATGGATGGTCCAATGGATTCATCATGGCTTGACACCCTTAATACTGTCTTTGACACTACTCGCCAACTCTGCCTCAGTTCTGGGGAGATTATCTCCATGTCTACTAATACATCCGTGGTATTTGAAACCATGCACTTAGACAATGTAAGTTTACTATCTTAAATCTTGTATTATTACAAACTAAGAAACAAAGTAAATATTTTGTTTGCTAAATTTTTAAACTATTACTAAAACCAGCATTCAAAACATTTTAGTATTTTTAGAACTATTGTTTTGTAGAATAATACTTGTGTAAGATTTTAAAAATGGTTTTGGATGACATGATATATATACACATGTAAGGCTGACAATGACTACTCCCTGTTTGATGTTTGACATTGATATGCTCTCAAATATAAACTATTATAAAATAAAAATGCTTAAAATTAATAATATCACAGAACATTTGGAAAGAAAAGAATTGATTACTGACTATTTGATATGGATAAAACATAGTTGAAGGTGAATCTAACCTTAATAAAAAATTTTAAAAATAACACAATGGTCTAAATAATGGATAGTTTACATTTGACACTTTTCTCTTATAGTTAGGCTAGTGACGTTAATAATTTATCTACATAATAGTGTAATATTGAACAATAAAGCCATTGTTTTGGTGCAGACTGGAGCCACTTAGAAATGTATTAAAATCAGTCTCTGACAAACTAAACTTGAAATCACATAAATGATTGTGTTATCGTAATTGCTGGGTGCAATGGCACTGATGATTTTAAGAGCCCTTCTACTAAAAAAAGTAAAAAAAATTTAAAGTCAAATGTTTACTTGAGGATCAAATCCAAAATTTAAGGCACAATAATGTAATTTTGACAGCAGTACCATATCGTTATGACCTTCAATGTGAAACATTAGATGATTTCAGAAATCAATATAGAAATCAGACAGCTATCTTATAAATACTCAAGAGTGCATCTTCTTGACCTTCACTATGCTGGAGAAGTGGCACCATAGAAAACACGGCCTTCATATTAACAGATGTGGCAAAAAGTTTGTATCTAAATTGGTTTACGATACGATACTAACTTGTAAGATCAGTTATTAGTTATGATCAGTTCAACAGAGATCGGCAAAATTATCCTAAGTCTTCAAACTTTTCAACAGCAAGCAATGTTCAGTCTGGTATTGAAGTGATCAATGCAGATATAAGCCAATTTTTCAAGATATATCAAACTGTTGAGACAGTTGTATTTGCCGATTGTATTTCACATGATTTTACTTATCCCCGACACATGTCAGCAGGAGTGGCCACGATATTCAACAAGGAGTTTAGGAAACCTGTAGAATCTGATCGTTTGTCTGATCATTTATCATTTCAAAAACTAAACTTGAATGGTTCTGGCGTTTACAACTTAATCAGAAGACCTACATACAAAGGGAAACCAATAATACAAGATTATGATGAGGAATTCTTCCAACTTTCTAAAAATTGTGAAGAAAAAGGTATAAAAATATTAATCTGCTCTCCCTTAGGATGTTTACGAGATGAGATTCCTCCAGAGCACTTTGTGAAAAATATTTTTACTTTCGAAAACGAAATGCAATCTGATATTAAAATAGTTATACACAATGAGAAATCAATCAGGTTAAGGAATGGATTAGGTTGAGTAAATTCAGGCTAGGTTCAGTTAATAGAATAACACATTTTTCATGGAGAATTTTCTCCTAAAATTTATGTTCGATTATAGTTGGAATCTTTTATAATTTCATGACTCATTATTCCTCTCATGGTAATGGTTGATATTACAGGCA
Organism: Stictocephala bisonia; assembly: GCA_035578905.1. Lineage (NCBI taxonomy): Eukaryota > Metazoa > Arthropoda > Insecta > Hemiptera > Membracidae > Stictocephala > Stictocephala bisonia. The sequence goes on from JAQJVL010000021.1 coordinate 2,506,763, forward strand.
TCACCAGCTACTGTGTCTCGTTGTGGTGTGATATATACTCCACCCCACACTATCTGCTGGCGAGGGCTTGTTTACTCTTGGCTCTCATCTTCATATGACTTTCTCTCTGCCTACACATCAAACTACAACACCCTTTTTGAATGGATCATACCACCAACTTTGGTGTTTGTTGAAACTAAATGTAATTCTGTTATGAAGGCTAGCCAGTATAACATGTTTAGGTAAGCAATAATAAATTAATTATTCTACTAACAACGATGTTCTTAATATTGTTTAAACTGTTGAGGAGTGTGAACGTCATATAATGTTCATGCAACATGTCATTCGAAAGTACTGGAAATAGGGCTTTTAATACCACAGATGAAAACAGAAGAAGTTAGAATTCATGATTCCTACTTCTGGATATTAATGCAACTATACAATATACTAATAATAAATTTAACTTTTTAATATCCTCTTTTGGTTGTAGATGTACTACTAGATTAGCACATTACCTAGCATACTAGTGCTGACTGAGCATGGTTTACAGCAAAAAGATTTAGAAACCACAAAAATAACTGGCTACACACTAGTCTCAGATTTTATTAGAAAAGCTCATAAGATGGAGGGAGTGGCAATTTATTGTGAAGACACTTTAGCCAACACAGTTGATGCTATTGACATCTCCAGCCACAATAGAGAGCTCCTATGCGAGGCGGCAGTGGTGGTTGTTTAAGTAAAAAAACACCATGTTTACATACTTGGCATATACCGAAACCCAGGAGAAAATGTAAAACCTGCTTTTCAAGTTTTGTCAGACATTCTGCACCAATTAGAAGCCCAAAGTAAATCCATAATGATAGTGGGTGATATTAACATAGACAGTCTAAACAAAGCAGATATAAGAAATACTATTCTAGAAGACGAACTCTCCACGTGCAACATTGCCAGGCTGCCTCTACCAGCAATAAATGTTACTATTATTCGATCAGGATTATCAGACACTTAATAGCTAATTTAAGAAACATGCTGCACAGTCATTTATGAAAAGAATTTTGAATAACCAAAATCTAAACCAACTGAAATAGTTTCTCTCTAATCAAAACTGGGAAGCTGTTCTACTAGCCTTCACTCCTGAAGAGGCCTATGAAAACTTTAACAGAATCTTACGTGTAGCTCTGGATTCTACCTGTCCTATCAGAAAAACTAAGTATAAGAAGAATGTATTACGACCAAGAGGCAAAGATACTTAAAAGAAAGGTTTACTAATGCCCTTCATAAATTTGAAATGACTGGGGCATTTCAAGACAAAGAAGACATGGTTGCCAAGAAGAGAGATTACGACTTGAAATTGTGACGCCTTCAACAGGAGGCCGCAGCCAGTTTTATAAATCAAGCTGACAACAAAAGCAAAGCGTTATGGCAAGTCATAAATTTTGGAAGGCAAGCAAAACAAAAAAGAGTGACTCAGATTCAAATTGAAACAGCTCATGAAATCATATCAGATCCAGGTGCTATGGCAGAACACACGAACCAGTTTTTCACTCAAATAGCCGAAGCAACCCTGTGTCAAAACAAGAATCTAACCACTGCCAAAGAAAATAATACATATCAACCATTGCATTTTACTGGGCAACAACTAATTTTGACTCCAATTTTACCTGAAGAAGTAAAAGCCATAATTAGATCCCACAAAAACAAGTCGTCCAGTGGAGTAGACGAATACTCTTCTAAAATGGTGAAACACAACATCAATGAACTTACAATACTGCTAGTTGTCATCATTAACGTATAATTTCAGCGTGGACACTTCCCTTCAGCACTGAAATTAAGTATAGTCTATCCATTACACAAAAAAGGAAAAACAACGGAGGCAAAAAAATTGTAGACCCATCTCGCTAGTTTCCACTTTTAGTAAAATCATTGAAAAAGCAGCCCTAACCAGATTAATGAATCATCTAACTCGATATCAACTTTTAACTAACAACCAAAATGGTTTTTTAAAAAACAGATCTACCACCACAGCTGTCACAAACCTGATTGAGTATATCATCGACCAAATTGAGGATGAGCAGTTTATGACTGCCTTGTTCTTAGATTACAGTAAAGCATAAGCATCTTAGATTGTTTAGAACATAAATTAATATCCAAAAAACTAGAGTGCTTGGGAGTCAGAGACCTTGCGTGTGCGTGGTTTAAAAGTTACTTGGGAGGTCGAAACAAGTCATAGAACTGACAGATTACACAAATAGTTGGTCACGTACATTAAGGTCTAATCCACTCCCAATGTCCAGAGGAGACCTCAAGGGTCTATTCTGGGCCCATTTTGTTTATATTACTGACAAATGACTTTCCAGACTACATTCAAGACGAAAATACGACAACTGTAATGTATGCTGATGAGACTACCGTACTTTTAAAGAACCACTCCGCAGAGGTACCTACACCAAAATGCAATATCAGCCTTGAATAAAACATTACAATACTGTAAAACCAACGACTTGGCAATAAACCCCCAAAAAACAATCCAAGTAAATTTCAGTACCAAAAGAAGTGATATACAAGAAATACTAGATATAACCAAAGAAACCAATGAAAATTCCTTGGAATAACTCTGGACAGCTATATCATGGAATGACCACGTAAACTGTTTGTGCAAACGGACGGAGTTTACGTCGTCTGTCAAATGATGCATATCACTGGCCTACCCGCAGCCAAGACAGCATACTTTGCCTTTATCGAGGCGCACATAAGATACGGTATAGGGATATAATAATAATAATAATTTGGAGAGGAACATCAGCCACCTCCATAAACAGAATCTTAGTCCTGCAAAAAAAGGCAGTGAGAGCCATGGCAACTCTTAATCTTCGCCAATCATGCAGAGAAGCCTTAATAAATCTAGGCATAGTGACAATAATATCTCTGTACCTTCAAGAGGTCATTTTACTTGCTAATAAGTTGAATGCACAAAGAGGCAGAGATCATCACTCATACAACACTCGGTATGGTTCAAGATTTGCCCTTCCTGGACATCCGACCACCCTCCTGGAGAAGAAACCATCCTATGCTGGCCAGAAGCTGTGGAATCTGCTCTCAAACAACTTACAGGCTTTAACTGGAGACCCACTGAAAAGAGAACTTAAGAATGGCTTGTCAACCGACCTCTCTACAGTTTGGCCGAGTTCCCAAGATACTCAATGGAACAATAATTTAACCTGTTGATAAACACAATGTTTTTATAATTGACGCATGTACTTTTCTTGATGAAAATGTAAATAAAGATTGTATGACTATGATTAGATTTGTGGCAACCTACCAAAAAACTAGTAGTACGTCGACAACTGTATGACTATGATTAGATTTGTGGCAACCTACCAAAAAACTAGTAGTACCTCGACAACTGTATGACTATGATTAGATTTGTGGCAACCTACCAAAAAACTAGTAGTACCTCGACAACTGTATGACTATGATTAGATTTGTGGCAACCTACCAAAAAACTAGTAGTACCTCGACAACCAAAAGAGTTATTAAAAAAGTAAAGTTATTATTAGTATATTGGAAAAAAGTTTGTAAAATGTTTGCAATTTTTATTATTATTACAAAATAACATATTTAAATGAAACATAATGCAGTATAAGATGATTTTTACAATGCTAATTAATAGATATTAAAACTTTTTTAGAGTGTGAAACTCTTTGAAACATATGTACTTCACAAATTTTACATTCATAACAGGGTCAGTAAAGCTTCTGCTTCTGTGACACACTTCAAGGGCCTCATGAAGTTGTGGCCCATCAGTCTGTAATATATTCTCCAAAACAAGAATTGCTACAATTTTGTTTTTACCTTTAATTACTCAAACACAGGAGAAAATGAAAAATCTTTCAAATTATCTTGTTCTTATTTAATCAAATTTAATTTAAAATCACATAAAATTATACCGGTACTAGTTAAAAAAATGAAAATTTAATCTCAATTAATCTTCTTAAAATACTTGATTTAATATCCAAACAAAATCGAAACATTTTTACCCAAGTAATTGAATTTAATTCAGTTGAAAAACTTCTTTATTGAGGTGAAATTAGGGCAATATTGCATTTTCTTACATTTAACCTCTTAAGACTAACAAATTAAAATGTTGTACACATAAATATAAAAACTGAGACAGCAAATTGCCAGAGTACAAAGGGAAAAATATGACTTTTGAAAATTATACTAATTAAACCTTTTAGTGCTATGCCGCTTGGCCTGAGATGGATATACCCAAAGCGCTAAGCAGTTTTGTGCGAAAATTTAGAGTTTTGGTAAAACGCTCATAGATTCGTTATTTGTTGTCATATCTTCATACTTTTTGTTTTGTATTGTAACAAAATAAACAGAGGATATCCCTATAACAAGAAAATACATACAAACAATTTTTTTAATAACCAATTTTTTTAAAGAATTGTAATAATTATGAATAAAATAAGAGTGCCTAAATATTTTTTTATATTTTTTTTACCTATTCCACTGTAAAGAGTACCTAATGAAGAGCAAATTCCATATATTTTCAGTTCATTTTTCTAAAAAAATAAGGAGGATAGAGGAAATATAAAAAAAAAATATTGTCCTCACAAAAATTAGTTGAGAACTTGAAATTTGAAACAGTTTGAAAACAAACTAGCAATAACTATTCAATCATATATATGATATTGCAATGTTTTATTTCTATAAAACCATTATTATAATAATATTATTTTAATGTTTATAACTCTCCACTATTATAAAACACCAATACAACATATTTCAAAACTTTGAAATAAAAACTGTGAGCATTTAAAATATACACTTAAAATTTTTAATAGGCTTACAACAGTCTGTTTTAGCCACCAGCCATCTTCACATAAAGATTTGTCGAAGAAACGAATATAGCCAGTCGAGGGCAACTCCCCTAATGCTCGTGTTCTCCAATTTTCCCAGAAGAAGTTTATTATTGACCAAGTCAAAAGCCTGACTCAAATCGAAGAACAGTCCAATAGTTTGCTTTCTACTGTCAAGTTCATTACAACTTGGGATATAAAGTTGTACATAGCATCAACAGTTGATAGGCCTGGTCTGAAATCAAACTATGCTGGAATTAAAATCTTATTTGTTGACAAGTAGGGCAGAAGAGACGGTTAAGCATGAGTTTCTCTAACACTTTAGAGCAGGATGACAGGATGGAAATCGGTCTGTAGTTTTCATAGTCACTTTGATCGCCAATTTTATGAATAGGTGTTATAATTGCCTGTTTTAAAGAGAAGGGAAAAAGACCAGAGACAAATGAAGAACAAACTAGGTGTGTCAGGGGAGAAGCAAGTTCTTTTGTACAACTTCTCAACAGATTTGATGACACTCCAACAACACCCGAAGAACAGTTAAAAGAGAAAGACGCCATTACTCACCTCCCATACGGCCTTGCTCTTATTTTTGGAGGAATTAAGGTTGTCCAGAACTCTTTGTGCTTTTTAAGACAGAATGGAAAAATTAAATTGTTATCAGAGTTCAAGATGCCTTGAACCAAGTTTCCAATGATGGTTTGGTGTGGGCCACGTAGTTGGTGTTACCTCTCCCCTGCAGAACTGGAATGATGGGTCTTGTCTGTTATATACAGTATAGCCGAGAGGTTGTATTGCCACTTCAGTTTCAGAGATTCTACTGAGGATGCCACATCACAGCATGGGCGAAACGTTTAGTTATTTAAATCTTGTTAATAACACCTTGATGCGATCGTTACTAGAACCTTTAGTTATTAGTTATGACAACGGCCACTTAAGCCTACGAAATAAAATGGTTGGATTTAATATGTCTTTTACTACATTAGCTTATATGTTTTAAAAAATGTAATATTTATTGCTGTGAAGAACAATGCTGCTGCTGATAGAGATGATGCTGAAAGATGCATGTGGAGAAAATGAAGACTACGCTAAACACCTACCAACTTGGATTCAATCAGCTACTTTCTTAGGAGGAGTTTGGGGCTTTGGTGGCCCTTTAACAGCAGATTCCCGTGAATTGTTTGATGCCTTTTTTCGGGATATATGGAGAGGTAACAGAATTAATTATTTTCTTTTAATGAATTCCTAGAGTAATATAGCCTGTTTTTATGGATTCAGCTGTCTTTTCAGTTGTTGTTTATTTGATAGGGCTAATTTTATTTTACTCAAATTATGATAAATAACAAATTTCTTACTGCCAGTGCAAAAATTACATGCACCAGAGTTTCAAGGTTGTTTATTAAAAAACCAAGATACCTATGAAAAATCAAGTCACACCAATGTTTTTGTCCTTTAATTTTACGTTACTGTTATAATTTTTCAAATTTTAGACTTTTGTAAGTTAATTTATTTTAGCTTTAACAATTTTTACCTTAGTTTGAACAAAAAAGTACTATTTTTTACTAGTTTTTACTGTGTATTAACTTTACACTTTTACTACTCAAAAATCTGTTATTGTATCATATTTTGATTTTAGTACATGGTTACTGAAAATGTTTTCTATAGGTTCCATAATTTCAACTTTAAAAAAAAAGTTCCTATCAATATATTAAAGCAACTTTTTATTGAATTCTAGTAATCGTAAAATAAGTTGCTTAGTCACATTGTGATCCTTATATAATCAATAGTTTTGCTACGTTACTTTTATATGCTTAAGTAAGTATAGTTATATAAATTTATTTGTAATAGTTTGCTGAAAAGAAGCAGCAGCAGGTCAGTGCCAGGAAAACAGGGTGACATTACTGCATTGGTAATGGGTTGTTGTCCACTCACATCATAAAACCATATCGTTTTTATTCAGATTTGATTAGATAAGGGGTTTTTGAATAACTTTTCCTAGGTTTACTCAAGTACAAACAAACAAACTTGGTAATAATATTAAAACCAGTTATTTTCACCATTGGACAGTTTTGGTTCAAGCTGTGGAACACAGGCTTTCACTGAATTTCAGTTGAAAATAATTTTAAGTGTGATTTTCCCCTCTCACCAATAGCAACTGCATATATGCACAGTATTATTAACCCATGGTATTGATCCAACTGCCATACATATAGAGGTATTAACATGGGGATTTTGGAGAGCTTCGTTTTCAGAATTTCTTTGCATTATGTAAAAGTCCAAGATCAAGTTAAAATAAATAAATCCTGAAAAATCCATGCTAAAAAAGCTTTCAAACTACTCTTTGAGTGATTATATTCTTATTTACTTTCTTAACTCTTTATACACACTTTAGTAATAACTGATAATATTCTGTTCCAGGCAACATTGAGGACCATCCCATGCCTGAATCAATAGAAAAGCTTGAAATTAACATTCCTAGTGAGGGACAATTGAATGAATACTGGTACCATTTCAAGGGGAAGGGAGCTTGGAGGTTCTGGCCTGAGGTTGTTCGTAGTCTCAAAATAGAGGAAGATATTCCTAATCTTCAATTAGCCATGGTTTCCACAGTAGAATCTGCTAAGTAAGAAGTTTTAGAGTATATTGGTTATTTTGGATAGACTTATAACAAGGAAGGTCATTTAAACACTTATTGCTCTCTTCAATGAAAAATGGGTACATATTTATTATAGTGACCCCTTGGTTTCAATGTAATATATAACCCATGTTGTACATGTATAGGTGGGTCAGATGTACATGTAAAAATATTACGTATATGCGTTGGTGGGAGAAGTCGCCACTTCCCACCACCGACCAACCTCACTACCAGTTCAAGAACAACATGTAGAGGAAATGGCGAAAAACCAAATCAAGTCATGCAGGTCTGCCAGTATATATGTTACTCGTAATTGCCGAATTCAGGCATTTTCCAAAATTGTTACCCATTCTGGGAAGTGCTAACTTTATTTTACTCACTCTGCTGAATGAATACTTTATTCGGGAAATGGCCAAACCAAAATACTCAATCCGCAGAGTGATTATTTTCACTTACTCAATACCTGAAGTGAAGGTTTATTTCGGGTTCTGAGCAAAATTAAATACACTCCATGGAGTGAGCATTCATATTTACTCATTCCGCAGATTGTTTACTATGGATTTACTCAATTGCCGAAATGATGTTTCCCACGCTGTACGGAGCCTGTTCAGACATGTCTCTCGCCTGAGTAAAATAAAGTTAGCACTTTGCGGAATGGGTAAAAATGTTGTACGGTGCCCAAATTTAGCAATTGCAAGTAATGTAAATATTTATCCTACTTTATTTTTAGTATCACTGAGGATCACTTGAGTTATTTTGCACGAGTGGCAAAATGCAGAATCAAGAGGCATCACCAAAGGGTAGAAACACAAATAAGGTACTAATTGTTATTTTAATTGCTTGACAGTGCCAAATGTAGTTCTCTTGCTTTATAAGAAGTATTTTCAGGTATTTGAATATTTTGGAGCTGAATTTGAAAAATCAAAGTTCAGTGCTTCTTGTGGGGCCTACAGCAACTGGAAAAACCTTTTACATAAACAAAATAGTAAACAAATTGCCTTTGGAAAAATACTTGCCTATTAGTATACCATTTTCCTCCAAGATGTCAACAAACTTCTTTCAGGTAATTTTCATGTTATTTGGATTAAACCTTACACTTATAAAATTTAATTTTCTTAAACTCTATTGTTAAGATTGTAGCTATGAAACCTAAAAAATGTAACTCTTAATTATTTGGAAACCTTGGTACACCATGAAAACAATATTTTAGAGAACTTCTGAAATAAACATGAGACACACTGTTGTCAAATAGTCTTTCTTTTAATAGATCACTAATTTTTAACCTATTTAAGGGAAAATGCGAGTGTAATGCCAAAATTTATCACCAACACAAAGTTCTCTAAAAAGTCTGATCTAGCCATATTTTATTGTTTTGTATTGTGTGTATGTATATATATATATATCATGACAACACACAAGATACTAACCATGTAGTAGAAGAGACACTTTCACTTTGCAATGATATAAATATTCAACAGCAATAATCTGAAGAATTAAGAAGATGGGTCCCAGACGGCAACCTGGGTGCTGATAAAACAAATGAAGAGCTTGTACAAGAACTGACATCTTCACGAGATTACACAATTGAGGGGGCCATGGAGACAGAATATGAGATCAGATATGACGAAGCTGTCAGCTGCCAACATTTGATATGTTGGTGCGAGGAACATTAACTTGACCTTAGCAACGTTTTAATGTTGAAAGACATTCAAAGAAATGGCGATCACTGAATGTTTCTGTATAAAAAAAGCAGAAGACAGATTTTTTCAATGGCTAGATAATAGTATGTACTTACAAACTCTTTGAATCATTATTTAATGCAATAAATCTGTAAGTATACAAAATGTAAAGCATAAATTAACTATTTTTAATACTTGACATGTAGTGCCTGAAAAACATCATAATTTATTTCCTACATTTATACAGCGATTTAATGATATTAAGGCAAAACTAGGTTAACCGACATTTTTGGTAATCTGACAACCCACCGGTCCTGTATGTCAGATTATCAAGTCATCTTTATACAATTTTGTTCCTTTATAAGTTATAATTTTAACTTAAAAAAGGAAAAAATATTAATAATGTTTCCTGTTTTATTTAGGAATTCTTAATATCAAAAATGGAGCGAAAGAGTAAAGAAATCTACAGAGCTCCAGAAGGCATGAAAGCTGTGCTGTTTGTAGATGACCTAAATATGCCTGAGGTAGATCACGTTGGTGTTCAACCTCCACTTGAGGTTCTCCACCAGTTCTTGGACCATGGACTTTGGTAATGAAGTTAATTTTGAAGTATTACTGCTTCTGAAGTATTTCAACCCATTGCAATTGGTAGTCCAGCCTTAGTTGCCTGATATAGCCTTTTAATTGCATGATAAAAATGTCAATAAGTTCAGTCCTAAGGTTCCTATCGTGCTGCCATCTTTTTCAGCAATTAGAACTATGTCAGTAGAGCATTTGGATCAAATAGTAGTACAATTATGGATATTAGTAGTAGCCTATATTTCAAATATTTTCAATTGCTAATGTAATTAATGAAATTGTTCATATTGTTTTGGTTTCTTGATTTGAGTCCATTAGGAAGAATGAACCTTAAACATAAGGATGCAACATGTACAATATAGATCACTACATAGTCCTAAGCAATAATCTGAATCATGGCCCATAACATGTCAGGTAAGATTAATAGTAAAATATACCAAAAATTGTATTATTGACAGCTACAATTGATTGATTTATGAAGATGATTTACTGATGCGTTGATCTGTTTATTTAACGTATGAAGCTTCAAATAATTTTCTTATTTAGTCTCTCCCTTATATTCAAGATGGTTGCTGTGCCTGAAACTTTGATTTATTCAGTAACTATGGCAAAGTTGACAATTTCTATAGTATTTATCTAGTTTTTAATCAATAATTAAGGTTTTTTAGTGTTAAACCTAAATATTAAGTTTATAAATTGTTGTTTGTAACAGGTTCAGGTCTAAGAACAATTCCTTAGTCAATGTGGAAGATTTACTTCTGTTGTCTGCTTGTGGAGTGCCAGGTGGTCACAAGAAACATATATGCCCACGAATTTTGCGTCATTTTTCTCTATTTGCTCTAAGCCCTCTGAGTGATGAAAGTGTAACAAAAATATACTCCACTCTTCTCTTTACAGGTTTCAAGGTTTGTAATAAACATTACATGTTTACTATTTTTCTAATGTACACAAATAATAATGCTTTACTTCATGGTTAAGTAAATTTTAACTAAAAATGAAACTTATGTGGGGATAACGTGGGCTGATACCAATTTGTGGTGGAAAACGTGGGCTGTCGGTGCTTTATCGGATTAATGGAATCATTTAATCAGAGGCCGTGAGGTAATTTACAAGATTAATTCGCCGAGATTCCCGCACAATTTAGAAGCGTGTGGGTTTAAATTCGACGAGTTGGCCGCGTGAGTGCTATTCCTTGGTTCCCTATAAATCACAGCTAGCTTTGATCAGCTCTAAATTAATTAATTGATAAAGATTAATTTAATGATTAATGGTGCAAACAATTTGGTTGACTGCGATCCACTCGTGCCCCCAATTAATTTCATAATCCCCTCGTGCCTTTATGTAATTCTACATTTAAAGGTTTTGCTAATTGATTACTACCCAGTGGTTCTACCCTCCCCCCTTTCTGATAATTCAGCCTAATTAAATCATTTTAAATGATTGCAAATAACTTATACTACCAAGGCTACTCATCTGTCCAGATCCACAAGGGTGACGGCTTCTCCTCACTGTGGCGGCATTGATGCACGACTCCGACGTGTCAATCTCCCTTTCCTAAGCTTTGCGCATGCGCAAGCGATAGTTATTATTCTCACCACGTTTGGCTATCCGCCACAGTTGCAGCAGATTCTACTTCAGAGCGAGCTGCAACAACATTGCATCTGGAACTAACCACAACCACATTGACCGATCAGGCTGCAATGAGCCACGTGTTACCGCTTTGGTACTCGTTGGAACAAAACTAGTTTTTGGAACCGTTTCAGAGCTGCAGTAGAACTACTTTGCACCAAAATTTATCAATAACCAATATTTTACCAATGAATTACATAAGAGCTGTGTATTTTGCCTTCTTCCAATCAGTTTTTAGTTATGGCTTAGTTTTATATGGTAATTGCGCTAGAATTTCAGCACTGTAAATCATATTTCAAAAATTCCCGTTTCCAAACAATTATAAATCTATACATATATGATCTGGTAATTTACATATAAAAACATAAATCTCCTAAATTTTAAATGTACAATTAATGACCATAGCAAACGTAATCAAAACAATACTGATATTGGACATTTTCATTTCAGTAAAAGCCTTACCAGCCATATTGTAATATCCTTAAAAGTATTCAATTTTTGGAGAGAAAGATGTGCTCATATCCCTTTGACATTTTTAAAAACATATTTTATTCTTGGTTGTTGGAAAATCCATTTTACAGTTTGGATGAATTATGCAACACCAAAAATATGGATTAAAATTTTTTTTTAATTTTAATACTTCGTTAACTTTTAATATTTACTGTTAACATTTTTTTAATGTAGATTTTTTATTTTTAATATTTTATGATTTCTTCTTTTATATGAATATCTGTATAAGTATTTATAACCTTTGTGTGTATATTTTGTAATTTAACTTAGCAATTCTGAGTTGTATTGTGACTTTGTCAATAATGTTATGCATTCTTGTGACAAAATAAAGATGATGATTATTATTAATAATTGTTTATAAATATTGCAAATTGTGAGATACTTCTTTATTATTACAGTACTAGTGTAAATCCCACCAAAATAGTCCGATGATAGGTGTTGTGTGTGAAGCCTCACTTCTCACCCAGCAATGTTGTCAGATATAAATTCATTGAAAATATTAATGATCTTTCTCAACATATGTTGCAGTAAACAAACACCATTATTTATTATAAACAACAGTACTTTGAAAATAAGACGGTAGGTATCCGTGCATCTCCCATGACGTCACATAGGTGATATGGCAAAAATAAACACAAAAATACTGTTCTAATTCTCATAGTTCTAATTCCAGCTGATAAGTGGTAAATAACTTGCTTACTATTCAGCTGAATGCTTCTGTATAATTGGTGGATTTAGTTACCAGTATTTAATAGAGTAAAAAAATCAGCTGATTTCGCCCATGTGACGTCATAGTCTACAGCGCAGCCTCGTCGTGATACCAACCGTCTTTTCTAGTTACGGTGTTATAAACAAATGCACGTGATTTATTTTGGTTATATATATTTAGTGATATAATTACGGATAAAAACAGCTAATTCACTTGATAAGTATTATTTAAAAGTACTTTCTACAGAGTGTAAAATATTTATGTTATAATAATGATATAAAAAATCACAGGATTCATACATACCATAGTTAACTTTTATTACTACGTTCTAGAGGTCTTTAAAGATTATCATACAATTGTTTTGTAGCCAAAATGCCAATTAAATTGACAGTATTAAAAACACGCATACTTGTCATATTTGAAACATGTGGTTGGGTTGTTCATAGGGGTGTGTGAGTACTCGAAACTTCGAGTATTTGATCGAGTATTATACTAATCAAACTCGGCTCGAAGCTTCCAAAACTACTCCATGTTCGATGGAGTAGTTGTATGTCATGAAATATCAGATTTACATCTTAATTTAGTTTTAAGAGTAAACAGTTATATAAGTTATGAATTAAAAATGTGCGCTTCCTTGTGTTTTATTTTACCCTTAATTATACGTTATCAGTTTGGTATGCGTGATTATGAACTAAACAATACGCCTAAGAATAGGTAGTATACGACGACAGTCAAATGAACTAGTCGAGGTAGTGAACGAGTTTGTTCATTATGATTTGAACTAGTTCAATTCTAAGTGAACAACAGAGCTGGGAAGGTAGCGATCACTGTAAATAGTTACCGTTGTAGCGATCACACATGTTGGTTGTCGAGTCTATTAGTCACTTGTAACCTAACCTAAAATAGCGTGAATAAAACAGAAGTGCTGGTTAGTGTCTTTATGACCCAAGAAAGGGGACGAGAGATCCGGTTCAAGATGCTCAAAATTACCTGTTACCGATACAAATCTAATGGTCTGTACGCTGTGAAATTTATGCATATTTTCGTTCATATCAATAATACCGTTCAATCAAAAGTGTCCTGAAAACGGGTCGCTTTACATCCGAAGAATCGAACTTCCCATCTTTTCTAGGCGAAAGTTCACCTCGGTTGTAGTATACGTACGTGTATGGGTGGGCGGGTGGGTCAATACCACTGTACGTGTATGGGTGGGCGGGTGGGTCAAATCCACTGTACATGTATGGGTGGGCGGGTGGTTCAATACCAGTGTACGTGTATGGGTGGGCAGGTGGGTCAATACCACTGTACGTGTATGGGTGGGCGAGTGGGTCAATACCACTGTACGTGTATGGGTGGGCGGGTGGTCAATACCACCGTACGTGTATGGGTGGGCAGGTGGGTCAATACCAATGTACGTGTATGGGTGGGCGGGTGGGTCAATACTACTGTACGTGTATGGGTGGGCGGATGGGTCAATACCATTGTACGTGTATGGGTGGGCGGGTAGGTCAATACCACAGTACGTGTGTGTCATACCCGCCGCAAGGAACCGTTCAGCTCCTTTTCGGAACTGAAATTATCATTGTATATTTCTCACGAGCCGATTGAGGTCTATTTTGTTTTTTAATCTGAGCATGGAATCGTCCAATGATTTGACCAAAGAAAATACTGTATCATATCATATAAAATATGGTAAAGGCGTCCTAGCAGCGTGCGACACAACATAATTGATTTATTTTCTGTTAATTAAAAAATGGATATATATATATATATATCCGTGGCGAACGTCTATTAATTACTATTCCGAAAACACCTTAGATCGCCAAAACTGTGTGTAATATTTGCGCATACGATATTTTTTCCTGTCAAACTGTTGAATGGTTTTCTGACTAGGTTAGACAATAACACAGTTGGAGTGTAAAAGGTGGTAAAGTATGAGTATTTTGATTCGTAAACTCACTGAACGGTTCCCTGTTCACATTGATGTCGATGTAAACTGCAAAACAATCACAAATCAACCAAAGTGAGGGAAAAATGTTGGATGACCTTAACTAAACAAAATACGACGAATTTAGAGATTCGAAAAATAGTCGAAGCCTTATCAAACCTCTCGTTTTTTATTCATAAGTTTATAATTTAGCTGTCCAAAATCTTCACTTTATCACTAGTTGGCACTTAGCTGATATTTCAGACTGCATCTCGTCGCCAATATCTGCTAGACCTATTCTATTAGCCGACTACGTCTATTGTTTTCATTCGATTACACCAGGTATTCATGAATTTCAAGTTATGAAATAATTGTTTATGAAATAATGAGTTTATTCAGCATTAAATTACAATATGCAATACAGTTAAAAGGCTCTGAATTCCTTAATCACTGTTACCATTAGTGTGGTTAGGTTACAAAAAATACAGTCAACTAATATAACATAAATTAAGAGTCCAGTCCGTCATTTTACATACAAGCTGAGCAGCCGTCCGCAGCACATGAAGAGGATACAATAGAACAATTAAATAACCATAATATAACAAAACAATGAAATAATAAATTGGGGAAAATAAAAATAACTAAAATATATACATCAACAATATCTTAGAAAAGACATATAAATGGTATAAGCCATTTTTACAAATGACTGCAATAACTTAACCTAGGGTAATATTTACATTAAAATAAAGAAAACTAAAGAAAACTAACTTTTATTAAAATTAAATTGTCTTTAAAAATAATTACCTATTTACAAAGCACCAGATATGCAATCAGCCATAGATCAGGTATATGTATTAAATTATTAATTTTATGACAAGGATTCATTTAAGAAATCTAAATTATTTAAAGAGAAAAGCCAGTTAGCAGCGCTAAAACAAAATGCCTTTAGATTTATGTCTTGCTTGATGTCAAATGGTAATAAATTGAAATAATGAGGGCCCCGATAAAGATATGATTGCTTGAAAAATAATTTCTTAGAAAAATAATTAGGCTTAATAAAGAGTCTTTGGCTGTTGCTACGCATTTCATAACTGGTTCTTACGAATCCTCTATTGCCACTCATTATGTAAAAAATTCTAAGAGTTTTAAAGACAAAAAGATGTTGTACAGATAAAATACGCAACTGTCTATATAGAGGAAAGGATGAATCTCTTACGTGTTTTTTCAATATTATGCGTACAAATTTATTTTGGGTTTTTCGAACAGATTCTAGATCAGTTTTATAAGCTCCTCCCCAACAAACAATACCATATTGAATTTGTGAATGAATTAAACCAAAATATAATATTCTTAATAAGGTTGAATCACAGAAGTTACTAAAGAAGTAAATTTTTCTTAAACTGGCCTTTAACTTTTTGTGCAATGTGGTTACATGTATTTTCCAATTCATTTTTTCGTCTATAGTAACTCCTAAGTATTTAAAACTAGTCACCTGTTCTATGGCATTGTAATTGCAAATTATAGTAAAGTTACAATTTTTTACATGATACTTCAATGGCTATTAAAATTAGAGCCTTGATAATCAAAATTTATAAACTTTGTTTTTGAGGTGTTTACTGTCATTTTATTTGATTGGCACCATAAACGTAATCTCATCAAATCATTCTGCATCATATCAAATACAGTTTTTTTATCAGAATATAAGAAAGCTAAGTCATCAGCGAATGAAAAAACGTTTCCATTAAAAGGACATTTAAGTAAATCATTAATAAAAATTGTAAAGAGATTAGAAGACAGAACAGATCCTTGAGGAACTCCCACCGTTACAGGAAGCAGGTCACTCAATTTATTATTGACTTTTACCTGCTGAGTTCGACCAGTTAAAAAACTATGGAACCATTTTAGCGCCTCTAATTCCAGTAGCTTCCATTTTGGAAAGCAGTAACTTATGACGTACCATATCAAAAGCTTTCCTAAAGTCTATAAACAGACCCGAGGTCTTTAGGTCATTATTCATACTACCATAAATTGAATTAACGAATTTTATCAATACATCCTCAGTAGATTTACCTTTTGTAAAACCGAATTGACTGATATGCTGAAATTTTATTTTATCGAGATAATTTAAAAGTCTATTTTTCATGCATTTCTCAAAAATTTTAGAAAAAATTGATAAAAGGCTTATTGGACGTATGGAATCAATGGTATAACAGTTTGAGGATTTATAAATGTGAATAACAATGCTTTCCTTAAATACGTCTGGAAACTCTCCTGTCTGAAAACTACGGTTAATAATGTGGGATAATATGCTTGATATAGAATGATTGATATATTTGACCAAAAATACAGTTATATCATCATGACCTGTTGACTTTTTATTTTTAAATTGCTAATTATCTTTGATATTTCATCCGGGTCAGTTGGAGATAAGAAAAATGACGACGCACAAAAATTGTGTGTCTATTGCTTCAAGGTCAGCGTTATCAAGGCACTGAGATACACTGACAAAGTAATTGTTGAGCTTACCTGCTATTTCCTGATGGTCTACCACACACATTCCATTCTCTATTATAACTTTATCAATATTGTTGGACTTTACATTGCCAGACAATCTGTTAATTACTCGCTACTGTTGACCAGAGTCACCATTGCATTCATTAATAAGTTTCAAGTAGTAATTATTCTTTTATAGTTTTTAATTATAGTTTTTAATTAGCATAATACATGTTGGTATATATATACAGTACAAGTAAACGTCACACAACACAAATTTATTATAATATAAGCACAAAATGCACAAATATATTACAATACAAGTACAAAATGCACGAATATTATGGTGATCGATTTCGGTGAACCACGCTCACCTTCCTCAGACCAGAGGGATTCACAAAAGAATGGAAAATGGTGTTCAACAACTCAATTTATAGGCCTATGATCACGTGACCCCATTGGCTGGAATCTCTGGAAATGGCGGCTGCTGTGATATTATTGGTTAATTCCTATTGTCTGTTACTTCTCTTCTTTTATTCGCTGAAAATACATTATTAAAAACTATTTTGGAATCAAAATTAACCTGTTCATTCATTAATTTATCACGATCCTTACATTTTTCTTTAAAAATAATTAACTCTTCCCAAGCATTCATGTTACGACCCTTCTTACAAGCTTTTAGAATATCTACATTTTCATCTATTTTATTCAAGCTGTGGCTACATTTCAGAAGGTGTTTAGCTACATTAGATCTTTCTGGTTTCTTATTTTTAAAAGCAGAGACATGGTTTTTATATCTTTTGCTAAAATTTACAGTCTGACCTATGTAAAACATATTACAATCATTACAGTTAATCCTATATATTCCTGAATTATTGAATTTATCTTCACTTTCAATATTCGGGTGTAAAATGTTGGACATAGTATTACAAGTCTTAAAAGCTACTGATAAATTGAATTTCTTAAATCTATTATCAACTCTTTGTGTAAATGACCCGTTGTAATGTAGGGATACATACTTCTTTTGTTCTTTATCTGATTTTTCTTTTTTAAGTGTTGTTCGTTTTTCGTCTCGAATTTTATTTTCTATTTTCTTTTTTATTCTACTTCTGATTTCATCAATTATTGATGCCTTGTATCCATTTGCAACAGCTATTGCTTTTATTACATTTATTTCCTGTTTTCTATCTGCAACACTTAATGGTATTGAATACGCCCTATACAACATACTTATGAAGCTAGCTGTTTTGTGAGATGGGGGATGGACAGAACTGTCATTTATTGTACAATTGGTTTGGGTAGGTTTCCTGAAAATTCTATATGAAAGTTTGTTATGAAGTTTGTTACTTAGGTAAGGCTGTAAATTTTAGCAAAAGATATAAAAACCATGTCTCTGCTTTTAAAAATAAGAAACCAGAAAGATCTAATGTAGCTAAACACCTTCTGAATTGTAGCCACAGTTTGAATAAAATAGATGAAAATGTAGATATTATAAAAGTTTGTAAGAAGGGTCGTAACATGAATGCTTGGGAAGAGTTAATTATTTTTAAAGGAAAATGTAAGGATCGTGATAAATTAATGAATGAACAGGTTAATTTTGATTCCGAAATAGTTTTTAATAATGTATTTTCAGCGAATAAAAGAAGAGAAGTAACAGACAATAGGAATTAACCAATAATATCACAGCAGCCGCCATTTCCAGAGATTCCAGCCAATGGGGTCACGTGATCATAGGCCTATAAATTGAGTTGTTGAACACCATTTTCCATTCTTTTGTGAATCCCTCTGGTCTGAGGAAGGTGAGCATGGTTCACCGAAATCGATCACCATAATATTCGTGCATTTTGTACTTGTATTGTGCTTCAATGTATATTTGTGCATTTTGTGCTTATATTGTAACAAATTTGTGTTGTGTGAGGTTTACTTGTACTTTATTCATTTTGTTTTATTAGCCTCCAGAACTGTTATATTATAGAAATAATACTGGTTAAATTACCTTTTTTCCTGTCAACAGTTCTTCAAACATAATCTGCTATGTACATTTCGAAGCATAGAGCTTCATCATCAGGCTTTCCAAAAACGTCACTATTTACATTACACTAAAAACATAAAAATATTTAAACATTTTTTAATGTTTGTATATTTAATGTCTTAGGAGTTGGTGTCTATCGCCGGCCGGCAAATGTGCTATTTTAATATGTTTAAATGTTTAAATATTTTAAATGTTTTTAGTGTAATGTAAATAGTGACGTTTTTGGAAAGCCTGATGATGAAGCTCTATGCTTCGAAATGTACATAGCAGATTATGTTTGAAGAACTGTTGACAGGAAAAAAGGTAATTTAACCAGTATTATTACTTGTACTGTATTATTCTTTTCTAAATCTATATCATTTTTCAAATCTAACACAAAGTTCTCATAATACCTTTTAAAAAATAAATCATAAGGTCTTCTCTTTTGCAGTTTGTAAAGTTTACCTTTTTTTTATCCTATTTAAAATATTTCGAGTAATCCAAGGACTTACAAGCTTGGCTCTACTTAATTGATCACTATTTACTGGCATAATGGTTTTGTTTTTGCCGACTATTTTACGTAAAATGCTATGGAATCAAAACTTACATTTACACAGGTGTTATTATATACCTCATCCCAATTGACACTTTCTATATCACGTTTTATAGAAGTATAATTATAAAAAATTTTAGTTTGCTTATTGTATTTAGTAAATTTAGTTCTAGTTTCGCTTAGTTCTAAACATAGACCCAACATACAATGGTCAGTTAGCCCAATATCAAATATTGCACAGCTAAGTTTATGCAGTTCTCTAGATTTAACAAAAATATAGTCGATACATGTAGCAGAGGTAGGCGTTATTCTGGTGGGCTCATTTACCATTGATATAAAGCTATTGCCACTTAAGTTATTTTTATACATTTCTGTTTCATTTGAAGTTTTTAATATGTCTATATTTAAATCACAGATAAATATTGTATTTAGTTTAAGACCACCTAATTTTGTTTCTAATTATTTAATAAAAGTTAATTCAGTAAACTGTTGTAATCTATACAAGCTCAGTATATTAAATTGGACATTATTATTAGTTTTTATTTCTAATAGCATACAGGCAGCCGAAGTCATTGTAAAATCGACTTTTAAATAATTAAGCGACTCTCTTACATAACAGACCACCCCACCAGCTCTGTACGAGTCATTACAGTTGCCAATAACATTAAACCCTGGTATAGTATATAGTACTAATTCATCGCTTCCTATCCACACCTCACTTATGATGATGAAACTCAATCTGTCCTTAATGTTATTAAGTTCAGAAAGTAATAAATTAAAATTTTTCCTAATACTTCTAATATTGGTATAAATAGTATATAACTTGTTCTCTGTAATTGAAGAGAGAAAAAAATCATATTCTAAACACTCATATTTCTTCAATTTAACAAGATTTTGAATTATTAATTAATATAGATCACTGCAATAATACAATTACATTACTAAACTAAGTATTTATAGTACTTAAATTATACAACTCATGCAATCCTATCAAGATCTAGAGTGTCCACACGATGACGTTTCCCTCCCTCTTCCTTTTTCAAAAAAAACTTACTCTAAACCAGGCAAAACGAAAATTCATCTGTTTAGTGCGTTCCTTAATCTTTGACAGAAACAACTTATTTTCCGGGCTCATGTGCTCTCCTAGGTATGTTGGATTTTTTGGGAAGTTTCAGTTCATGTCACTGGCCATGAGGGGTCTCTTCTTCTTGAAACTGATCCAAACATCTCGGGTTTGTCTTGATTGCAACTGGACCACGATGGAAGGTGTCCGCACTGACTTGTAGCTTGGTACGTGGTGTGCCGCTGCCACTTGGTTGTCTTCCGGCTTCTCCCAATCGCAGCTTAACGCCTTAATTAAAGCCCATCCTTAATTAACGCCATCACGTCTTCTTCAAGTGTTTGAGGAATTCCACTAATTTCTACATTATTCTTTCTAGAGTATTGCTCAAGATTCTGTAGCCTTATCTCAAGACCAGCAACTTGGTCTGTCAATTTTTTATTTACTGATGTCAGTTCTAAGTTTTGATTTCTAATTTCGGTGTTTTCTTCTCTAATCTGTGTCATAATTTTATTGGCCTCATCTACACTGTTTGAGAGAAACTCAACTGACCTCTTAGTTCTTCCATCTCTCCGCCGTAACTGCGCATCTCTTGAAGAACCTCTTGCTTAAAAGATTCAATGGTTGACACTAGAAATTCCTTGGTAATAGATGTTGATTCAGTAGAGAACTTGGTGCTACTAGCTGTCGACCCAGTCTTCTTAGAAATACACACTTCACACATAAACTCCTTACTTATATTGCGTGTTTTCACACCATCGTATTTAACACATTTCAGATGAAATATGCGATCACAACTGTTATACTTAATCGCACTGTTTTGATCCACGCAATCTAATCCACACGTACTACAGACAACTGCCATTTTCAAAGAAAAATTATTATATTTAAATTAATTTATGAAAGGAACAAGTAATTGCACGAAAGTTGAGCGTTTAGCATGAAACTTGTTATCAGTTGTTGGAGCGATAAGCTCAGCTCTTTACTGCTCGACTGCCGGAGCTGGACTTATCTGTTGTTCAGTGTAGCCTCATGTATTGAAGTAGTTTCAAGTTGTACTATTTCATTAACGATCATAATTTAAAAACTAATTCATCCTACGCGAAATTTAATTTTAGTAAACCTGCTTTGTTATTATTATTAATCGATTTAACTACACTCTTTATCATCCAGATTTTCAAATTTGATTATATAATTCAGAGCTAATTTCCGGATAGTTGTAACATTGTTATTACTGAATTAAATACCCACAGAATACAGATCCACTCTTCTTGGTTGAGAGGAGGTAATTCTGAACGCAAATGACTGCATTTGGCGATGATGCCTGAATTGTACTATCAGTTTGGTTGGATGCAGATTTTGCCAACAAGCTTCGCTACATTTTCGTGGTACACTTTGAACTGAACCACTAGATAAACATATCAGCTGGCTGTGAAACAGTATAATTGGCTTGCATAGAAAATCTGATCTGTGATATGAGTGAACAGATTAAATCTTTATAATCCACCTTGTTTCAATTAATAATATACTTTCTTAGTTTCTTACATAATATTAGTTATGAAAAAAGGTTAAACAAATAAATGTAGGAAGGCAAGAAGTAACAAGTTTTATTTATCAAATGTTAACAGTTACAAACAACAAATCAAAATTATTGTGTTCACTTTAGATGTATATATTTACGAATCTGGCAAAACTTAACATAGGCTTAGGATGGTGTCTGCCTTTTACAGTTGTCTTGAGTGAACAGGAAATCCTTCTGTAAATACTTGCTCGAAAATACTCAATACTCGAAAAAATGCCAAGTACTCGACTCAAACTCAAAAATCACTACTCGCACACCCCTAGTTTTTCTCAGAAACTATATGGCAACACCGCCTAAAATATCATCAAACTATTTTGAAGTGGTTTACACAAGCAAGATATGAATATAGAATTCTCTAAATAAATGTTTATAAATTATTCATACTACTTTTAATAGCACAAAATTAATTTTTAGTTCAATAGTTTTGTAAATTTGTTCCTTGGATTTATTGAATTGAATTCACATTATGAATTTAAAAACTTTTATCAATGGAAGTACATTTAATCAGTTTTTTAATATTGTTGTCTCTTGTATTTTTTATAAACATTACCAAATTAATAATTAAATTATTGGAAAAATTGGAGTTAATGTGTCTTTTAAAACACTAATAACCATACAGTTTTATGCATTTCCAGCGTAATGGATTTTCGACAGATGTGATGCCTACGGTGATGAGCATTGTGGGAGCAACTGCAGACTTGCTTAGCTGGGTAACTCAAAATCTCTGTCACACTCCGAAGAAGCCCCATTACATCTTTAGCATGCGGGACTATGCTAAGCTCATCTTAAGCCACTTATTGGTCAAGAGAGAGAATGTGGACAGCAAAAAAGTGTTTATCAGGTTAGTTATCTTTCATGATCTGGTAATTAGCCAACTATTGAATGGGATTCAAGTATTATAAAGGGAACTACTGTGAAGCAATAAAGGAAGGATTTAAGTTTGGCAGTGTTAGTACAGGAAATATTAAGGAAATAATGAATAAGATAACATCAACAGCATTTGGCATGGATGGCTTATCAATCCAAATGATAAGGAGTGTAAGCCCATATTGCCTATCAGCAATCGCATCTTATAAATGTGTCGCTGACAACTGGTACCTTCCCTAATATCTGGAAACAGAGCCTTGTGATTCCACTACCAAAGTGCCAAAATTCTGATTTTGTACATTTCTCAGAGAGTTTTATATAGGATGCGAGCTTTTCATAGACTGTAGCATATTCTAAAAGATGCCAAGCTCGAATTAGTTAAGTCCATGATATTAGCAGTCATTTGTAACGCCTCCCCCCCCCCCATCTTTTGGAGAATGTTTGACACTAGACAGGAGAATGATTCTCATGAGATTGCAAAATAGAGCTTTGAGGTTTGTTTAAAATTTATGGCAGTGTTCGAACACAAAAAGTATCGTGAACAAGCCAAAGTCAGATCCCATGAAAAAAATTCTTTGCTTAAACAGTTTCAATAGCGCATAGAACTAAATTATCAGGCTGCTATCTGAAGAAAAAGCTCTTACCATGCAACATGGTTAGGGACCACTGCACCCAACAGGATGCCTTGCTTGAACTGCCAAGAGTGCACCGTCCGGCAGGAATCATACGGTTTTTCTACTTTGGACCCCAAGCATTTAATACCCTATCTATCAGTGTCAAATCCCTGTGTTGTGAAACCTTTAACCCTTTGTGTCCGAAGGAGTATTTTTAGTATGTCCTTGATGCTCGAATGGCTAGCTGTACTGGCTGCTGCCATTTGCTGGCCAAGTGCGCATTCGATTTTGCTGTAATATTGCCAGAGCTCGAATGTCCAGTAGGGCTGGCCAAGATAGAATACGTGCATTGCTCAAATGGCCAGTACCATTGCCCGCTGAACCCAAACTTTATTTTGTAATAGTGTTTTACATTGTGTGGTAAGTGCTGAAACCTATTGCAAGATTCTTAAACTAAATAACCATCTGTTTACATTGCTTTCGCGCCAAATACCGTGTTGAACAGTAAGGTTATGTAGCATTGTTGTACAAGTGATATTGTAATCTGTTAGCGATTGATCTAAATCTCATTTCATGTTCTTTATCAGCTGTAAATGTTATTATTTTGTTAATACATATAAATAATATCATTCAGTAAAAAAATTGAAAGACTAAAATGTTAAATACTTCAAATCTAAATATCATATTATTGTAAAGTCCAACTTTATAACAATAATTTTATAATTGTGTGTTAATAATTTCCGTTCACAAATTATATTTCATAAATGTATGTTTAACTTAGTATTAGTAAGTTTCAATAAAAATTATTGTAAATTGGATTTTAATGACCCTTTAAATGCCTTTGCAAATAACACAGTAGCCGTTCATGAACAAATACAACCTTGTGAGGTAAACAACAAATATGGCTGCCGAGGCGGCAGTGAAAGTAGGGCGACCAGTGGTACTGGCCATTTGAGAGGCGAGGATAAATTACTACAAAGTAAATGCGAGTTGGCTGTGACGTCGTGTGGCCCACTGCCGTTTCAAGCACAAAGGGTTAAGGCCAATTTAAAGAAAATAGTTTAGTTAAGTCTTATATTCATTAAAGTTACAAACTGCACATCATCAGCATGATTCTAATACCACTAGACACAACATGAGTTGCTGTCTACAATGATATGCGATTCATTGCTTGGAGACCCACAGCTGAGAGATTAAGAAGACGTAAAGTTACAACTAATACAAGCCAGTCACTTCACCATTGCTGTTGTTTGTAAACAGTGTTTGTTGTTGAATGTTTTACAGTATGTATATATTATTAAAGTGTGCTATTTAGTGTTTACATGTTGTAATAAGTATGGTAGTGAATAAATAATGTGGTATTTATAATAAAATTGTTGTATCACTATCCGTAACTTACTACCTCCACCCCTTCATGGAGTGTGCAATCCTCTTGTAAACCAGCAATGGAACAGTCAACAATAATGTACCTCTAATAAATAGTGTATTTTCTAGTTTTTTTTAGTAAGTTTTTCTGTCATCTCGGTCAACCTAATTATGTAACAATGTCACAGTTACAGTACAAATAACATTGTTTTTGTAGATCTAGAACAGTCCATAGATGGGTTATGATGGGTTCTTATGTATTTATAAAGATTTATTATACTTATAGATATATAAGTAACTTTTATAAAACAACCAACAAATTGATTTATTTCATAAAGCATGATTTTAGCTAACTTTTAGTACATGTTAGAACACTGTAGTATGTATACAAAATTTCTAGTGAATTTTAGAATAGTACTGTTCCCATGGTAACCCATTTTATTTTTGTCTATTGTATGAATGTTTTTGAGGTACAGTATAGTGATTAATTTACATACGAGGTAAGTCAAAAAGTTCCTGGAATCGATGTCCAGAGACACACAGTGTGGTTGCCAGTGGGAATTTCGCTGTCTATCAGCTAGTACTGATTCTGGAGAAGGGATATGGGTAGTGCGAGTATCACTCAGTCACCATTGTTCCCCTGTGGACAGCGCTATTTGTGTATTTGCCTGCCTGTTTACATTGTCGCTTTTTGAGAACTGGTTTAAAGAACAGCTAAAAAACATTAATTTTGTGTTTTACCTCAAAAGTCATCTTATAAAACACTTAAAATATTAATTCAAGTGTACAGACCTAAGGTGATGAACATAAGCCAATTTTACGAATGGCACAAATATTTTCTTAAAGATCGCCTAAACATTGAAGATGACTCTCGTAGTGGACGCCCTTCGACTGCAATCACAGATGACAAATTGAGCAAGTTTGGCAAACTGTCCATGTCAACTGAAGAATAAGAATTGATGAAATCGCATATGAGGTGAATTTATCCAAACACAAAATCTTAGGCACTTACGAGATGCCATTAGGAGGAAACAGTCCAAAAAATGAGCAGAAAACAATTCGATTTTGCTGCATGCAATTCCACTGCACATCAATCCCTCTAAGTACGTAACTACCTTGTCAAGCTCTGCATTACCATGACAGAATACCCTACCTACTCGCCTGACCTACCTGCCAGCCAATTTCTTCCTGTTCACATTGTGAAAACATCAATAAAAGAAGAAGAAAATTGCAGGTGCAAAGCTGTCAGAAAAAATGTGATAAAAGTATTGAAATACACTTAAAAATAAGTGTCAACAGTGATTTGAACATCTGTATGATTGTAGGGATAAGAGTGTTGCTTTTGACTATACATCGTACAGTATATATCTTACATTAGGTATATATTTCCTGAAAACATTAAGTTTTTGGATATTTTGGCTATCTTGAACGTTTTGTTTTATTATTATAACATTGTTTGTGTGGCATCCCCTTACCCATTTTCGCTTTTTTAAAATAATTTTTTAAATTTGAAGTTATTGTCTAAAACAATTTTGTTGATTTAGGTTCTGTTTTATATTTTACTTGATAGTCTACTTCTTTGTGATTACAAAGATACCAAACATAACTGGTTTTATAGTGAATTGATATTTTAAATATTTAAAAAAAAGTCTGCAAATCTACCAAAAAAGGCCTGCCGGTTTGGAGAAAAATTGCTGCTGGTTTGAGGGTTAAAGCTTTCTATTAAAACTTTTCTGTTTTGCATGTTTAGGAAGTGATTTTTTACTATAAATGTCTAAGGTTAGGCTAAAGGCAGTTGTCATCTTTTGACAGCAAGCTTCATTTGCTCCTTTGTCCTCGTGTAATTTCATTGATATATTTAAACTAAAGGAACCCTTTTAATTTCCCTAATTTTTTGTTCAAACATTTAGAAGCTGATTACAGAAGTCATGTTTTTAATGAAATTTATAAACCTACTTTTGCCGATTTTTCTGTATATTTGAAAGAATAAACTGTGTAATAATGTTGTTATTCTAGCGAGAACCATTTCTACTGTAGAGTCAAGAAAAGTATTTGATTTTATTACAAATGCTATTGTTATTGTTTATTTAAGGTTGTGGATCCACGAGGCACTACGAGTGTTTAGTGACAGGCTAGTTGAGCGAGAGGATCGGGTCCAACTTATTCACAGAATTAGGTTTGCTGTAAAGGAATACTTCAAAGAAAGCTTTGATGCTTCACTTGACAATCTAATGCCAAAAGATAATGAGGAAGTGAGTTGAAAAATTTATTTAAATAATTCACATTCTATATCATGTTTAACATAGGAATTTTTATCACTTATGAAAACCTTATTAGACAGTAGATAAAAGGAAGTGATGGGCAAAGTGAATAATGGAGTATAGATTACAAATCTTGATATATTGCCTCCTCAGTGATCGTTGAACTATTTTATTATGAGTAGGGATGGGTCGGTCCCTAAAGTCAGTTCTCGGTTCTATTGGTTATTGATAAAAGAACCGGAACTGAGAACCGATGAGAAAATCTTGGTTTTGCAAAACTGAGAACCGATGAGAAAATCTTGGTTTTGCAAAACTGAGAACCGATGAGAAAATCTTGGTTTTGCAGTTCCTGTTCTAGAAAAACAAATGGGGAGATAGCTTTCATATTAGAAAAGTTTTAGGTGTGAAAAGAGCTGATAAACAGAACAATCATCCGACATCTGGCCACAAGATAAACAATATATCTTTGTCAGAAAACATCTGCCAGTAGAAAGCCACTTCGTTATCAGTGTAATTTGGCTACGAGATAAACAAAATATTTAAGTCGTAAAATATTCGCCTATAGTTTGCCACTAACTTATCAGCTCGTGAAAAGAGACAAATAACATTAATGAATAGGAATTCACACGGAAAAGAAGTGAATTAAAGCCATTCGGTTTTTGTTCAAGAGTCCAGTCGTCCTTTCCACCTGAGTTCCACCCTTGTTTATCACTTCCTGCCTGATAAAAAACACCTTTTAGAAACATTCCATTCTGTTTACAACTGATCTAATATTCTGAAATTAATTATGCTATTAGTTTTAATGTGAATTTTGAAAAATAAAAGGTTTTTATATGAACTAAGATATTAGAGTTTATTTATTTAGACTTGTAATGAAGAAAACAGTGCATACAAAACCTAGAGAATTGGATTGAAAAATAAAATTTTAAGATTAATATTGTGTTAAAACTAAACAAAATGAATCTTTAGAATTGTTATTAAAATAGTTAAATTTTATTTTAATTATTGTTTTCCTTTTTATAAAGTCTTAAATTGGATTAAGGTTTAAAGGATTAATATTTTAAATTGCATTGACTTAACATTTACTGACCCAAAATAGTTAATTATTTCTTAAATTTCAAACAAAATGTGTACTGTAATTTCTAAAAACAATAATGTTATTATTGGCTGTATAGTTTTTTATGAATGTGAGTAGCATTTATATTTTCTTAATTCAGTACTATCACCAATTGAGAAAAGAACCAATAGTTAGTAAAAATAGTTTTTTTCAATAGTTAGAAAAATATATTAAAAAAATTAATTATATTAATTGTTTTTGCTGTGTATTTTTGATATACTACAATGACATCAACCTCTTAAATTTAGTTGTGGTAATTTCAATCAATTGTTGTGATTTGTTATCTAGGCTTATAAGTTTTGTAATTTCCTCAAGGGAAATTTCAATTGCATACTAATTTTAGCATTATATTTCATTTAGCTAAATTGTATACTTTTTAATTTTAAATTAAAAACTTTCTTTGTGCAAAAAATGTAAACAATCATACCCTGATAATAAATAAAATTTTACCAATTCTCTAGTTATTGGAAAGATTTTATGTCATTTTATAGGTTTTTACGGTGTATTACTGTATACTTCATATTGAAGAAATCGCCAAAATATCATGCACTGTTTTTACTGACTGATTCCAAATAATTGTTGATTCACTGGCGTAAAGGGATTAGAAAAATAATCTGAGACTTTCTCAAAAAATACTTACAACCGAAAACCGATTACAATAAAGAACCAAACCGGAACCAGAACTGAAAAAAAAAAAAATGGAATCGACCTATCACTAATTATGAGTATTATTAGCCTCTTAAGCACTTATTTTAGATTTTGCTTTATTCTGGCATGTTTTTTTGGCTATTTTAATCTTTGAAAATAAAATAACTATAGACAGACACTTATGATGTTTTGGAACCCTGAAGAATTTATCTTAGGGATAGAGTTATTAATGAGCCTTTAAAATCAAAACCAGAATTTGAAATTTATTAATTACCTGTATTTCTGAATTTGGTATTTATGTAAAAGAGTAGCTCTTGTAAAAGAAAGCACAGCAATCTTTTACATTTTATATATTAATAATAATTTAAACGTGACAAATCCAATATTTACAGAAATAATGTAATGTTAGTATGCTATAATATAATATTTTCAAATTAGCAAGTAGTGTACAACTAAATATTATAAAACATATCATTATAAACTACCATTATAAAAAAGTAATACTAGATAGTAAAGTATGTACTATAGAACAAGCAACAGGAAAACCAATAAATCAAAGGCACAATACAGTGGACTTGTGATTCTCCGGATAATGTGGCAACGAACTGCCATAAAACTCCTACTACCACAAAACTTCAACTCCTTTTCCAAGAAATTTAAAAATTGTTAACTTCCTTGTATGTAATTTTTACAAATGTTTAAATCAGTGTTTTTTTTTGTGTCTATTTTTTTAGATAGAAGAAGAACATTTGAGAGATTTAATATTTACTACTGTATTGACCCCAGAAAGTAGTGAAGAAAGAAAGTATGAAGAAGTGGGTTCTTTACAACAACTCCAGAAATCTTTAACTGCAATAATTGAACTGCACAACAGTACCCAGACATCCCAAATAAATGTTGTGTTATTTAGGTAAGTATATATATGAAAATACATTTATAACCCTTAATAATGAGCAAATTAAAGTTTAATAAGTTATATACATGGGTGAGTCACTACTAACTATGTCAACTTCACTAGCTGGTTCCACTGACAAAAAGGAACAAAAAAGTTCATATAAACCAAAGTTTGATTCCAAACCATTTGGCTATAATGGCGCATTTTGTGATTTTTTTAAATTACACGACTTGTTACTGTTAGTTTGACGGTAAAACCAAACCAATTTTATTTGTGACATGGAAAGTAATACCATTTGCAAGATTATTAAATTCCCTATAAATTAAACATAGTACTCAAATAACAAATCTTTACACAACGTTTTGTAATAACTATAAAGTTGAAAAGTTTTGATTCAGACTTTCTCCTTTAAATTTAAGGCTCAATTAAAACAGTTAAATTGTTTCTATTCTTACGTTCAATTAATGAAAAAAACTTCCTTATTTATTTATCTTAAAAATGATGTATAAATATTAAGTGCTCATACATGAAAAAATTTTGAAATTTCATAAAAATATGGATAAGGACATAGCATTATGGTTCATCATATTGGTTATAAACACCAAATTAATTTGGTATCTGCACAGTATAAAACACCTGTGGTATCTATAGTTTCTGTACTAGCTGAATCTGTTGACTAAATCAGCTGATTCTGAAATTGAAATAGTTGTTTAGCTAACATTTTAAACTTAAATATAAAACTTCTTTAACAGGATTTTTTATTACGTGTTTTATTGTATCTTTATTGTAGCTACAGTTCACACAAAAAATATCACATACAGTACAAGTAAACGTCACACAACAGAAATGTATTACAATATAAGCACAAATATATTACAATACAAGCACAAAATGCACAAATATTATGGTGATCGATTTCAGTGAACCACGCTCACCTTCCTCAGACCAGAGGGATTCACAAAAGAATCCCTACATTTCGAACTGGTGTGTAGGGGAAAATAAATCAGTAATGTTGTGTCACACGCTGCTAGAATGCCATTACCATATTTTATATGATACGATACAGTATTTTCTTATGTCAAATCATTGGACGATTCCCTGCTCAGATTAAAAAACAGAATAGACCTCAATTGACTCGCTAGAAATATATACGATAATTTCAGTTACGAAAAGGAGCTGAACGGTTCGTATACTACAACCATAATAGAAGGTCTATGCTACAACTGAGATGAACTTTCGCCTAGAAAGAAAAGATGGGAAGTTTGATTCTCGGGACTTTTGGTTGAGTGGTATTATTGATATGAATAATAATAACGGCGTATAGACCATTAGATTTGTATCGGTAACAGGTCTTTTTGAGCATCTTGAACCGGATCTCTTGTCCTCTTTCTTGGGTCATAAAGACACTAACCAGCACTTCTGTTTTATTCACGCTATTTTAGGTTAGGTTACAAGTGACTGGTAGATTCGGAAAACCATCATGTGTGATCACTACTACGCTAACTATTTGCCGTGATCGCTACCTTCCCAGCTCTGTTGATCACTTTGAATTGAACTAGTTCAAATCATAATGAACGAACTCGTTAACTACATCGTCTAGTTCATTTGACTGTCAGCGTGTACTACCTATTCTTAGGCGTATTGTTTAGTTCATAATTATGCGTATCAAACTGATAACGTATGATTAAGGGTAAAATAAAACACAAGAAAGCGCACTTTTTATTCATAACTTATAAAACTGTTTACTCTTAAAACTAAATTAAGATGTAAATCTGACATTTCGTGAAATACAACTACTCGATCGAACTTCGAGTAGTTTCGGAAGCTTCGAGCCGAGTTCGAGTAGTAAAATACTTGATCAAATACTCGAAGTTTCGAGTACTCGCACACCCCTACTCTTTATCTTTCCAAAAGCATCCCTTTCACACAAAGATAAGGATTACTTATCAATATTTCTATATCCAATCATTTTACTACTCACCACGCCTCTAATTCTGATTCGTCCATCTTCCTGTGAGAGTCCTACACTGTTTGATCTAGTGTCAGCGGAAATCTTAATGGCCGCCTTCTGGTGAGTAATCAGTATTTGTTCTAGACTTTAATCATCATTTCCACAGTTGTTGGACTCTGAGAACCGAACTTCTACTATTCACTATCATGTTTCCTAACTCAATTCCTGTCTCTTGTAGCTTTCATTGTTTCCTCTATTTCCCAGAACATCCCCATGAAATCTAACCTTTTTTGTTAAATGTTAAAATACTTTTTAATCCCTATACCTTTTTTTCCTTTCCTAGTTGTGCATCGTAATATCCTATGAAATTTTTAACATGTTTTTGGGAATGTTGTTTGTGATATTATCTAATGTTTCACAAAATTTTTCCATTTATTGACTGTGTATTTCTCTTATGTTTTTGTCTTTAGGAGGTGCATATCCGTCGATGATTGAATATATTTTGTTTAGTGTTTAAATTGTTTAAGTTGCTATTCTTGGTGTATTTACGACTGGGCGCCCCCTGATTCCCAGAAGGCTCCGTTAATGATACTGAATATTAGGCCCCCGGTACCAAGAGACTTTCGGCTCAGATCTCTTATCACCTTAGTGTAGGGCCCCCTCACTTGGTTCTGTAGGTGGACCAACACCCAGTGGTAGAGGGTAGCTCTACGCAGCTAACAAGTGAGAGTTGTCACCAGGTGTGGACCAGTCTGCTGAACCCACCCCGCATGCAAGGTGTGGTCAGAATGGCTCGAAAGGTACCACCACTCCATGGTACCCATACACCCTTAGTTCAGACATATGACGTAGTCAAATGAATGAAATTAATTTACTCTCTATATTGGGCCAGCAGGAAGACCAGCTACCATGGTAGAAAAATGTAAAAAGGGTTTGAAAATAAATTTCAAACTTTTCAAATTAGATATTTATATCTTTCATCCACAGGTCCAAGGTAATGTAAATTTGCTTTAAATTCTGTTCAAATTATAAATCAGGTACTTGAAATGAAGATCTTGGGTTTGGAAAAATTGTTTTATTACATTGTAAAAAAATTGCCTTTGTTAATTGGAACAAATACATTTATAATACACTTTGATGAATAAAGTTTTTTTAAATTTATTGGTGTTTATAGGTTTGCATTAGAGCATTTATGCCGCCTGTGCCGAGTACTATCACTTAGTGGTGGTTCATGTGTACTGCTTGGCATGAGAGGCTCAGGCAGGCAAACACTCACACAACTAGCTGCTATCCTTTGTAAAGCACTTTTCTTCCAGCCTTCTATGAAGTACAATTATGGTAAGAACAACTAACCACGAGTTTTGTAAATCAAATATATAATATAGATATAAATAAATTTACTAGAAGTTTATTACTGCAACCAATACAGAAACCTAAAAATTTATTACAGCAGCAACAGTACTGTTAAAAAATATCATACAAAGTTTATATCAGCACTACACAGTTCATTTATATACTAATATTTAGCTAAGAACATGCTTTATCAAATAAATATATTTATTTAAAGCCTACTGTAGTAGGCTAATGAGCAATACTAATAACTAATTATGTACAGTAGCGATATTCCCAAGCAATAAGGCTATATGGCGAGACTGACCGTAGGCCTATGAGTTGACAATTCGCAAAGCCATATAAAATATCGAACACTGAACAATCCATGAATGATGCATATCGATGTTTTCAGCATGTAATGTTGTTTCCATAGATACTAAAAATATTGCCGTAACCTATCAGGTATGTATTATAACAACGTTTCTTTCGGGCAGGACAAGGGAGGCGCAATTACGAAAGCGATGCAAATTAAGGGTTCAAAACATAAACAAATATTGAGCTGAAATAATGAAAACTATCTGTATACATAAACAATCTTGTGTGTATAACTCAGTGCAGTATGTATTAAATTACTATAGTGCATTATACAGTTAAACCTTGGTTATTGGAATCCAGATTATCGGAAACCCGGGTAATCAGAAACAGCATAATGAAAAACAAAATTGAATTTAAATGAATTATCAAAAAATTTTATGAAAATTTGTATTACAAATATTATGTCTTATGTTTGTTTTGTTTTAAAACAATAATATAAATTAAATAATACAATATACATGAACTATATGTGAAGTAATAATGACAAAGTAATAATCCACAATCGTCACTATGCTAGAATACAATAACTTTGTTTTGTAAACAAGTGTTGTGGCAGACAAATGCAGAGCAGATGTGAGCCATTTGCCACTCTCCTCTACCTCTACCTGTTATTGAAGAAGCTTTTAAAAACCTTTGTATAGTTACGTGACTCTGTTGTATGGAATTTAATTTTAAAATAAATAATGTTTTTACAATAATAATATAATTTGATATATATTTATTTCCTGCCTTGACAGTCAAACTAACGTAACCTTGGATTATCGGCCATCATCAAATCAGTGGAAAGCAGCCTCCTCCGATACCATAATTATTTAACTTTGGACAGGTCACAGAAAACACCAGCTGTAGCCTGAGAGAGTGGCGGAACTAGGGTCAATTTATGGGGAGGGTTCTCAGGGAATTTTTAAAAATATAGTTCCTTGAACTGATAACCAGGGTGTTTGGGAGGTATTTCATTCTCCTCAACCAAAGGGGGTCGGGGTACCCCCCGGAAAACTTTTAAAATTTACTTCTAAAAATAAGCATTTTGATGCTATTCTATGTTTCTTTTGCACGTTTGTTTAAAAATAATATATCCTTTTGTCGATTACTTAAAAACTTTATTCAACTAAACATTACAGCTTTGTAGGTCTAAAAGTGTTTTTTTAATATTATCTTTTAATTGTTGTAACTCTGTTTAGTTTAAATTTATTAAGTTACAAAGTTATAACAAACTTGCGTTATAATTAATTAAATGTTAGATAAACTGATAGTTCAACGCTAGTAAAATTACCCGTTCAGCTTAAACACCAACTCTTACGAAGAGACACATATAGTGTGTCATTATAGTTTCAATTCTTGGAGTTGCTTCATCCTCTAAAAATTCTTGTTCCCATTCAAAATTGAAAGTGAAGGGGGAATGCAGTCGCCGTTTCAGAGCGTTTTACTTAGATGTTACCACCAGCGTTTCTTAGAATGGGAATGGTATAGTCCTATGTCTTAGCTCTTTTAGAATGACGAAAAATTTGCGTATTTTTTAGGTACACATTTTTCAAGTGACCTTGATTTTCAACAGCCATGTCGAAGAAGACAACGGTCAAAACAGTGAAAATGTAGTAGTTTTTTTCTTAATTCATAATTTAAGTACTAAGCATTGTACACAAACAAAATTTTACCCATATATACATAATTAAATTATGATAATTTTATTTTCATAAAATATTTTATCATCATACATTTTTGAAAAGTTTTAAATTTTCATAATTTTTGTTAAGTTTACCACTAGTTTACTATAAAAATACGAGATATCTTTACCATGGGAACTGTTATTATTTTATTCCTATTATATTCCTCTATTCAAATATAAAATTGTATTACAATTATTTAAAAAATAAGTTTTTTATAACAGAAAATATAAAAAAATACATAAAAATTACGTAAAAGAGCCAAAACACAAGTCAAACATTGAAAGTTGGTTTACTTACTGTATAAGATTATCCATAGCACATATTTGTCCAGATCCATTGTGAATATGTATTATTGTTCAAAACTATGTAAAAAACGCTATAAAGATAGATACACTATACACAATAATAAAGGAAGATTAGTTTGCACATGTATGTTTTGGGAAGCAAATCAGATGAACTCCTTCTTTGCAGACTGTACAAATAAAAGTGGATCGTTTCCTTTTTCTTGACTGATTACTATGTTCACCTCTTTCAGAACACACCCAGCATGTTTTCATTTCTTTTCCTGACAGTTTTATTAATTCTTTGTTTTGACTGTTATCATTGCCTTGGTTATCTCAAGCGCCATAATGCATATAAAGCCAAGATTTGGAGATATCTGCTACAACATGTTCAATAAATTGAAATCCTTGCATAGGTTTTGTTTGCATGCTGTTGCATTTAAGAGTGTATAGAATGTTTGCATTCAATAACATTCTAGAAAACAAGTTAAACACAACATTTGTCCAGTACTCACGTCAATATAGACACACATCATCACATCAAACGTGTCTATCCCTCCCATAAACTTGTTATAAGAAGCTACAATGGATGGTTTTATTTCATTTAAAATTCTCCCTCTGCGACGCTTGGTGATTTCTTGTAATGTTATGGTTGTTTTGGACGAGACTAACAACACCAACTGTTTTTTGAGATTTCTTTTCCCGATACGATAACATTACTAAATTTCCTTTTTTATTGTACACCTTTTCTCCAACTTTGAATTTCTTTTTATATTATCTGGTAGCCCCTTTTTATTTCTACGAATTGTACCAGCTACAAAAGTGTCTGTACAACAATTTTGACATAGTAATGCTGATGGATAAGTTGTCATTATCAAAATCATTTATTTGCACATAACATTTCATACAATAGTTACATGAATAGTATTAAAACTGCTGCATTGTAATTTTTTACTGTATAGAGTTTTTTCTAAATCTAGAATAATATAAATTCCCTAACATTCAATGTTCTATAGGCCCAATGTATCATTTAACATATTTCCTATACTATAATATGCTTTACTGACCTACATTTCATTTAATGTTGTTCGCAATTTAGAATACGGTAGGTTTTTTACATGGAGAGGAATTTTATTTAATACCCATGTAGGTGGGACTCTTTTCAAATAAAGTCAAATTATGTAAAGAATACTTAAATAAGTGTTTATTTATGCCTTGTATTATTAGAGTTGTCATAGTGACATTTTTGTATGCTTTCTACATTTTTATGTACATATTTTAAAACTTGAAGAATATATAAGCTGGGTAGAGTGACTATGTTATTTTTAATGAAAACTCTTACAACTGTCTCTAGGGCCAAATTTTTTATTATACGTAGTAATACTTTTTGTGCTCTAAACATTCTATTAAAATCAGGAGATAAACCCCAAATAACAATTCCATATCTCAAAATTGACTGAATGTACCCAAAATAAACAATTCTGCAGGTTTCTTTGGAGACTGAATTTGTTAATAATTTTGAAAGCATATCTATAGGTACTTAATTTCTTTACTAAAAAAAATCAATATGGTTTTTCCAATTTAGGTTTTTATCAATAAAAATTCCCAGAAATTTATGGTCATCAACAATATTGAAATTTGGAGAACTCGGTTCATTATTAGTTTTTGGCTTTAAATTGGAGAATGTTGATTCTGTCATCATTTAATGTTAGACTATTATCTTTGAACCAGTTGTCCAGTTCATTTAAGGTTCACTAATATTGTTAATTAGACTCTGAAGAAATTTATCAACTAATAAAAAAGTTGTGTCGTCAGAAAAAAATAAAAATTGTCTTGGAATGTCAATTGGTAGATCATTAATGTACATTAAAAAGAAAACAGGCCCTAATATTGAACCTTGAGGCCTCCACAGATTATTTTTCTCCATTTAGATTTGTATGTATGTGAATATTTATTTACAACCGTTCTTTTATGTATGTTCAATAAATATGACTTAAACAATGAATAAACTTTTCCCCTAATACCTACGTTCCTCATTTTGTTTTTAAAATATTTGGTGATCAATAGAGTTAAAAACTCTGGATATATCACAGAAAACACCTGCAGTTAACTGTAACCCATCCAAGGCCTCCATAACACTCTTCACAAAGGAAGCCAGCGCCAGTTCTGTAATCCTGTTCTTCCTAAAACCATACTGTTTGTGTCGAATGAGATTATTCGCCTCTAGAAAATAGAATAGCCTGAGATTTATAGCTCTTTTGAAAATCTTAGATTTGTTATTCAATACTGAAATGGGCCTATAATTTGATATATCTCTAATTGAGCCTTTCTTATATTTCAAATCTGGTTTTACTTCAAAATATTTGAGCTTTTGAGGAAAAGTCCCTTCTTCAAAGGCTTGATTTATGAGTGAAGTTAGGAAAGGACTAGTAACTTTAGCTGCAAGAATGTTGGAATATTATCCCACCCTCAGGCTTTACTACTCGACAGATTATTTATAATCGTTTCCACTTCTTCTACTTTAACATGATCCAATAAATACATGGAATCCTTTTCTGAGATAGTTTGCAGCTTCTAATATCTTATTTACTAGCGACCAAGGCCAAATTTTTTCATCAGCTCTTTATCTTTGTAGG
This sequence comes from Stictocephala bisonia, assembly GCA_035578905.1. Classification (NCBI taxonomy): domain Eukaryota; kingdom Metazoa; phylum Arthropoda; class Insecta; order Hemiptera; family Membracidae; genus Stictocephala; species Stictocephala bisonia. The sequence goes on from JAQJVL010000021.1 coordinate 2,544,983, forward strand.
ATGATTTTCCTTTGTAACAAAAAAATGTAACACAGTATTTAGATGCCGAATCACATAGTAGCCATAACTTGATCCTCCATCTATGGTAGTGTTTATTTGGCATATACTACTTCAGGCTTCTTTGATTTTTTTGTTCCAATCATGCTCTCGTCTATACATACTTGCTGATTACATAAATAATAAAAGGGAAATAATCTGTTACATTGGTCGAACAGTGGCTGGAATCTAGTACAGGGATCGTAGTTTGGCTCGTTAGGTTTTGCTACTTTACTAGTATCTACCATGTGAAAAAAGGTTAAAAAATTTTCAAACCGATCCCGTGTAAACATTTTCTTGAACCATGGTGTATATATTGGCATTTGTATATTGGAGCAAGTTGTACTCAAATATGACTTGATTGTTGATTTTGGTACCAAGCCTATATTAAAAATTGCAACAATAAATGTTGGCATTTCTATTACAGTGACAGGCAACCATGACAAAAATTGACTTCTTGGTGAAATAGTGTCTCCTTTGCTTCTTAGAAAAGATCCCGCACATCTATTTGTTTCTGTCACAAATAATTCAAGTAGTCTCGTAGTGGAAAATAAATTTTAACAATCAATAGGTTTTGTAGCATTTGGAGTACATCCTTAGGCCAGGATTCTTTTGGTAGTCAAAGTTGTGTACAAAGTTGGGTGGGTTATTCTCAAAAACTTCTCTCCAGTCACTTTCTTTATCCTCATCGTCATCATCCTCATCGTCTGAACTACTAAGACTTGTCTATTTATAGCATTGGGCCTATTGTCAATGCTATCAGAGACGCTGTTAGATCCCTGTTAAGTTATAGGACTACTCACGGGTACTCTGGTGTTTTGGGGTGGTGATGATGTGGGGTTAATGAAATCATCTGAGTCATAATAATCTTCGTCATCATCGTCAAGCTCAAAGTTAGAATCTTCGTCGGTATCGTCGATATAATCTGAACTATAATGTTGAGATTCCGTGTTTGACAGTTCTAACTCATGACCCAGTCCACTGCTGTGACCAGCTAAATTCGATCAGTTCATGTTCAAAATGAACTATACACTAAATAAAACATAACAATAACACTACTATTTACACTATAAACAAAATATATACACTATAAAACCATAAACAATACATGTACCATACACAACCTCAACTTAACAGACTGGAATGTAAACACTGAGCCAGAAACGGCGTTCACTCTCGACTGTCACTAAAATTGGTGCGCATTGTCAGCTGTTGTAAACAAAGACATACGTTCTATTTTACTGCAACCATATGTTCAGAAATACTTTAGTTATGGTCAACGGATATGCCACAATATAATACATTATTTTCGTTCGTCGTATTTCTGTAATTATGTGAGTATTAAGCAAAATTCTTTTTTGACAAAATAGGTGCAGACGGATAACCGCCTGCTTGTCGTAAAAAGGTTAAAAGCAAAGAGCTGCACCTGCAAATAGTATCTACTGCAATATCTTAATAACAAATTTTGTTTTTATGTTTTCAAAAGAGTCACAGAAATGGCGTTCTGTCACAAACACAGCAGTACCTGTGTTTATAATGATTGATTTTTAGACACTCTTAGACAAAATTCTAGCGTGTCTTTTAATTATCTGATAATTAGTTCCAGTTTGTAAAAATATGAATGTAAATTGTTTGAGTTCTGCTTTGTTCTTAAATATATATTAAGTGCAAGTAAAGTATCTTATAAAAGAAGCATATTTTTATTATTATTTAATAACAGATCTTTATTATTATTTAACATGAGTTATTTTAATTTTTTGAGTGTAAACAAAATAGAAATAAGCTTAATAAAGGATTGTAATAAACTGGATTCTGTTTATGTATTAAAAGAAAGAAATGTTTAATAAATAAATGAATAAATGATATATTTACCCAATAATAAACAAAAACAGTAATACAAACAAAAAACTAAGAAATTAACTGATCACTATTAAGTAGTGTGACCAGTTTAAAATAAAAGTATAAATACATAAAAAACACCTCGAGTCTAGCAACAACTACACATCACTTACTTCCTGTAATGCAGCTGTATCAATTTAAATTCTAATTAACAAACTTAATTTTATAAATTTTACACACAATAAAAAAAATCAACAAAAATGACACAATGAAAATCATTTAAAATATTTAGAAATTAATAAAGTATGAAAATATTTTACAATATATTAATATAAATGTGTTTCATTGTCAACACCGTCTTAAAATAAAATTCACTTTAGCGTTCTTTTAATCAAATAAAAATACGCTCTCACAAAAGAAAACAATTGTAATGATATGCTGAAAATGATGGGACATGGTTGGAAATAAAAAAGTTGGAAATAATCAAAATACATTAAAGTACAGTACAACATTTATTTCAGTATGATTTCTAGACACCGAGGTGTTTGGCTGACTCATTCATTAAATAAATTCATTAAATATTTGTACCGAAAAAAGAGCTTACTCAACAATCTTCTATTGAAAAAATATTTAGAATTTTCAAATTCAGTCCATCCAGCATTACTCGAAAACTTCCTTGACAAAATAAACATTTCTATTTCTCGAATTATAAGAAATAAAAAGTCTACCCCAAGGAAGAAATTAAATAGCCTAATCAGTTCCCAAAAACCTAAAGAAGCTCCATTACTTTGTGAATTTGAATTTTATCCCCGAACTGTTAACAAAACTGACATTAACTTTAATGAAGATGAACAAACACTGCTAAATAAAGGACTAAAGTATAATTTGCCTAACAGTAAGAAAAACAATGAGTTTAATGACATCATAACTGCTGAGTGCGGCATAAAATCTATCCCCAACAAAGACCATAGGAACGCCGCTAGATGCTTTATCTCCAAGAAAATAAATCAGATCCAAAAACAAAAGATAGGAATATCAAATTTACATAAACACGAACTAACAATACTCAAATTAATAAAAGAGAAATTAGCTACCAATGACGCAATATTATGTAAAGCGGACAAGGGAAACACCACTGTTATCATGTATAAACATGACTACATCACGAAAGTACAAGAATTTTTTACTAACAACGGGATAGTAGAACTAAAAAGTGACCCCACGAAAAAATACCAGAGGAAAATAAGGAAACTTGTTAATTCGAGTAAAATACTATTATGTGATACTGACATTAAAAACTCAAACACAACCAATCCTGTCGCACCAAAATTACACGGCTTACCCAAAGTACACAAGCCAGGGACCCCAATAAGGCCTCTTGTCGATTACACCCTAGCTCCTACATACAAAATTGCTAAAAAACTAGAACAAATAAAACATAACATTGACCTTAGTACCAATTACAGCTTGAAAAATTCTTATGAATTTATAGAAAAAACCAAAGATGTGATTATCCAAAAGCGCTTTATAATGGCTTCATTTGACATTGTCAATCTTTACACAAACGTTCCGATCAATGAAACCTTAGAAATAGTGAACATGAAATTAAGGAGCTCAAACCTTTTACCTGAAGCAATTAACAAATTAATGAACTTATTAAAAGAAACTTTGGACCAAAACTACTTCTGCTTCAACAACCAATACTACAAACAAACTGACGGATTAGCTATGGGCTCCCCACTATCTGGCCTTTTAGCAGACATCTACCTAAACCACATGGAAAACAATCTAATTTTTTCAGAGAAAAATAAAATCAAGAACAAAATATCTATGTACTTCAGATACGTTGATGACACATTTTTAATATTCAATGGCAGTACCCGACAACTTAATATACTACACAACTATTTAAACAGTTTATCTCCAAGAATTAAATTTACCATGGAAATTGAGCAATCGAACGAGTTAAATTTTCTAGATCTGACCATAACGAATAGTACTAAAATTGAGTTTAGTATTTTTAGAAAAGCCACAACATCCAACCAAACTATCCACACCACGTCATATCACCCCCACTCTCAAAAAATGGCAGCTTACAACTCACTTGTCTACAGGTTAATTAACGTCCCTATGTCACAGAAAAATTACAATAAAGAGGTACAAATAATCAAACACGTTGCAGAATCAAATGGATACTTGAGGAATATAATAGACAACTTAATTTATAAACATAAAAACAAAAATACAAAACCAGATGATCAAAATAATAATAAAAAATTCATATGTGTAGAATACAACCAGGCAATTGAGCACTACCTTAAGAACGAATTGAAACGTCACGACATAAAACTAGCTTTCCGAACTACAAACAAGATACAAAATCTCTTGAATTCAGAAAAAAAACCTCTGGATAAATATGAGAAAACGGGAGTATACAGGATCACTTGCGACAATTGCCCTGACAATTATATTGGACAAACCTGCAGACCTTTCCACAATAGATTTAAAGAACACCACCCTGACCCCAAGCTCGAAAATCAAAAATCTACTGTTGCCCAGCATCTCATTGATAAAAACCATTCATTACATTCAATTAAAAAAAACATGGACATTTTACATTATGCTTAGACATACTTTTGAACTGCTTAGAAGAATTTAAAATTTACAAATCAACCAAAAACTAACCTAATCTAATGAATGAAAAACTACAGTTCAAATCGCACATCCTGTACAACTGTCTACTAAATAAGCCAGATACCCAAGGAACAACTGATAACAGAAGAGGGAGGGAGGGAGTGACATAACAATTAGAAGCAGCTCCAAGGTCAGTCAGCTGTCCGCCGTGACCCTTGCCGGTACTTGCGTGCGCCTTTCGTGTTTAAGTGTGTAAAGTGTAACAATGTACTGTGACTGTGTTTTTAGTGTTTATTTATGTTTTATCTGACGACGCATCGCAAGATGAAGAGATTTCAACTCCCCCTGAGGATGCTAAAAAAGTAGCGAAACCGGTCGGTTAAATGACCAATGAAGGTTTGCTAGACGAAGGTATTTAATAAATAAAATGACTCATTCAGTACTGTACTTCATTGGCAGTGATGTCAATCTCCCTATGGATATTCCATTTCAAAATTTAAAGTTACAAATATATATTAAGATATAAGGTAATGTTTAAAGAAAAAATCGCAAATCACAACAACATATGCAGCATGTCGATATTGACAGATGACTGGACAGCCTATTGGTCTACCTAGGTCTAGAAGGAGGCAGTGAGCGAGAGGGGAAGGGGCGAGTCTAATTTGTAAGACAGGGCTGACAGGGAAGTTACCATGTCATTGGAAGACGACTATGAATGATATTGTTCTCTGAATCCAACCACAATGACATTCAAACTTCAAATTGGCTAAATTAGTGATACCTAATATAATATTGCTCATTATGACTTCTCTCACGCAAACATTTTTCTATTGGTATAGTTAAAATAATGATAGATTATTTACTATAAAATGGCTACAAATCTTAATTTTTTAATTTGTAAGTTGGATGGAATGGGGGTTAGAATCCCCAAACGCCCCCCTCCCCAGAAAATACAGCCACTTAAAGACTTAATGTCAGGGTTGGGGAAGTCTGGAATATATTTCTCAATTTTAAAACTATTGAAAGAAATGTAATGAAACTTTGTAGTTATGTACGTGTCTCTATATCAAATATTTAGGCATATTTTACTTGTTTTTTGCATATCCAAGGAATAGCCCATGAAGGAAGTCTTAAAAATTAAAATTAAAGCCTAACTCGAGTTACACCTTATTTAAACGTCTTTGTTTGTAAAAACAAGAGTGCAAATCTAAGGTCAAAAGGATGACCCAGTCAGACAATATAGCCTCTTAAATGATTTAATATCATATAACTAAACTGCTTAAGAGCAAGGCTAGGGTTATCTATAGCTGCGTAGAGCTATAATTTATGTGACTGAATATGAGAAAATAATTTTATTAAAAAATAAGTAACAAATTATTATAATAATATTCTTAAACTATTTTTAGGGTAAACGTACTGTCAAAAGGGGTTTAATAATTTTTCTTTCTTATTTTTATTTTTGTTAAATAACATAGTTATTTTTATAATGCAGTCACTCGTTACAATTGTTAACAATCAACAACATACTCAACAGGGACCTCAAACTGTCAAATAAATAGCCGTATAACTAAGAAGAATTAATAATATGACATTAAATTCTTTGAATCAGTGTATTTTCTGACTGGGTCATGCTTTTGACCTCAGGTTTGCACTCTTGTATTGTACGAAGAAAGACTTTTGAATTGAGGCATAACTCGAGGTAGACTACATTTAAAATTTTTAAGACTTCCTTCATGGGCCATCCTCTTGTTGTAAAAAAACCAAGTAAAATATATATATAAATGTTTAGTACAGGAACATGTACATAATTACAAAGTTTTATTACATTTCTTTCAATAGTTTTAAAATTACATATATTCCACACTTCTGCCTAACCCTGACATTGAATTCTTTAAGTGGCTGAATTTTCTAACACCCAGTCAGAAAATACAGCCACTTAAAGGATCTGACTCACATCCTTTTGACCTCAGGTTTGCACTTTTTACTGTACAAACAAAGGCTTTAAAATGAGGTATAAGTCAAGGTTGGCTTACATTTAAAATTTCTAAGGCTTCCTTCATGGGCCAACCCCTGCATACACAAAAAACTAGTAAAATATGTCTAAATGTTGGTTATAGAGACATTTTACATAACTGCAAAGTTTCATTACATTTATTTCAATAGTTTTTAAATTAATAAATATATTCCAGACTTTTGCCCAGTATATATTGAATTGTTCAGACTCTAACTAAATAGCCAGTTGTTTATTCCAGTTATATTATGTTATTTTATCCTTACAGTAATAATTCCTTAACACGTTGACTGCCAGCGTAGATAATTTATTGTGTCATTCTGAGGCCGCCGTAGTAAAACTGTATGTCTGCCTGACGCCATGAGGGCCACCGGTAGCCCACGTCATACGTGCCGCTGTACACCATGTGGGCCACCGGTGGCCCCCGCGTCTTTTATAAATCAAACACAAATTGTAGCGCCATTTTTAGTATTACGTAATTTTTAATTATATATTCTGAAAGCTCATAAAATGTGATAGAAAACGGTCCTCTGGTTTTTAAATAAAGCAGCCCTAAATATGTTTTAATATATTTGAACTAGTTTTTACGACATTTAGACAGACTAGTTTCTGTCACAAAAAGAATCAATGTCACTTACTAAACACCTAACCTCAAAATCTGATCAGTGCGCGGGAAGAAAATATAAACATCACAACAAAACAGCTGAAACATAATATAGTATGGCATATGTAAAGTTTTGCCCCCACGCCATGAGGGCCACCGGTGTACCTCACCAATAACTTCACAAAATGGCGGCAAAAGACCGGATGTCGGCTATTTCTGTACTCGGGGGGTCATTTCCGGTTGCATGGAACACAGAACTCGGAACAATGAATATTGAACTTTACCGTAGAAACAGCTGTGGCGCCAGGCTGAAATCTAGTGAGGGCCACCAGTAGCCCTCATGGCGTGAGCTAAAATTGTTGTGTGGGCCACCGGTGGCCCTCATGGCAGTCAACATGTAATAATAACTATAATATATTTGATTAAATTATTCTTTCCAATTCAAATTATAATCAAACTTATTTTAACAGCAGCAATATTAATTTATAAATAGTAATAACCTTCTTTTTTTAAAAATTCCAAAACTTTACTATTGAATTTTCTGATATATTACTTCAAAATAACTCTTTTTTTCTATTTTACTATTACACTTCTATAACATCACATTTAATTATTATCATTATTATTACTATTATTATTTTACTATTGAGTGTATCTTTCAGTCTTAAGTCAATTTGTTTCCAACCAGTTTTTTTATTATTTCATGTTTGTTTTATTTTCATAGTTTTCATAAAAAGAAAGAATATTTTATTTTAAACTACATTAAGAGAAATGTCTAGTAATAGATATGTCTTATTAGTTTTGTATATGTTTGTTAATGTAGTTGTTTATTCACTTGTATAGTATTGGATAATCATTCCACTTTATCTACTGTTTTTCTTATCAGCCGACACAAGTCTTAAGCATGTCGGTGTATGATTAATGTTTATGGCAGCTGCTTGTAGTTGTAAAAGTAATTTTAGTTTGTTTTCAATTTATATTTTTTGATTTGTTTGACATTTGTAGCTTATAGATTGCTTAATATATTTATATATATAAAAATAATAACACTTAGCAATCTTTTTGGTGTTTTTAATTTTCAAGATCGATTTCAGTCTCGTAAGACTATCATCAGTTGAAAAACAGAATAAAATCTGTTTTTGAAAAATCTGTTTTTCAACTGATGATAGTCTTACGAGACTGAAATCGATCTTGAAAATTAAAAACACCAAAAAGATTGCTAAGTGTTATTATTTTTATATATAAATAAATTATATTTTTTATTTTTTGTTAAACTGTGTGAATGGTGAGCGTATGAATGTGTTACCATTAGTGTTGCTGTTGTATGCCTGCTTGGCCTTATCACACCTGACCGTCGTGCAGGGTCCTGACCCTCCTGCCCTTGACCGGTGCTCTGACGAGGCCTCTCTCCCCCAAATTCTTTGTCATACTTTATCTCCTTTCTGTACTCTTCTTAAATTAGCCCATGTCAATGCTGTAACTCTTCTGTCACATTGATGAATTTCGCACTTTATTTGATGCTCCTCAATTTGATATCATTTTAGTCTCTGAAACCTGGCTTAAACCCCCATATTAGTGATAGGAGAGTTGAACTACATGGATATAAAATTATAGGAATGATCATACTTCCAGAGGCAGAGGGGGAGTCGCCATTTACGTTAAATCCCATCTTTCCGTATCAGTTATTTAATCTTCCGATAACTCCTGATTGGTATGTCCTGAATATATGTTTCTCGATATTAGCTCTAATGGAACACATTTTTTAGTAGCAGTTTGCTACAGAGCACCAACTGTTTGGCTTCTAGTGGAATTCGAGCAATGACTTATCAATAATATGGCTTCTTATCGGCATGTCATTGTCATGGGGGACTTTAACTGCAATTTACTAGGACCTGATAACTATGACAAAACCCACTTCACTAACATATTTCACTCATGTAACTTTGCCATACTAACTCTGACTGATACTCACCATACCACTACTACTGACACATGGCTGGATGTGATGTCTGTTGCCGATGTATGGATGTGATGTCTGTTGGAAAGTTGTGCATCATGGACAACACGCTGCTTCTGGTCTTTCCAAGCATGATCTGATATTCTGTGTGTACAGGCTCTCTATTCCCAAGTATAATCCTAGGTTTATCACATTTAGAAATTTTAAAGATTTAAATCAAGAAGCTCTTCTTAACCATGCTCGTACATTGAATTGGAATAAAATTCTTATAGCTGATGATGTTGATATTATGGTAAACAAGTTTAGCAAACAAGTGTATCTTCTCTTTGTGATCATCATGCCCTATTAGTGATAAAGCGAGTCACCAGACAGCCTACACCTTGGATTACTAGTTTTATTCGTCAACTGCAGAGGCAAAGAGATTCTGCATTTTGTACAGCAAATTGGACAGTCTGCTGATGACTGGGTTCAGTACAAATATTTAAGAAATAGAACAAAGCAAGAACTGCACAATTCTAAAATTATATTGTATTACAGACATTTCTCAGTTCAGCAATCAACTAAATCTTTATGGTCAAAGGCTAAGGAGCTTGGTATTGGCAAAACAAAAAGTGACAAGCCAATTAATATGGATTTGAACCTTATCAACAACTATTTCGTTGATATCCCTATTAACATATCTGGCGCTCGGGATTTTGTCCGTGAGTTGCCTAGTAATCCTTTGGTTCCTGCTCAGGGCCAGTTTTCATTTACATATGTGACTGAGGCTGACATACTGGGTGCTACATTGAGGATATCTAGTAACGCAATTGGGGATGATAAAATTCTTCTAAAAATTATAAAATATATCCTCCCCATTGTAATTCCTGTGATTACAGCCATTTTTAACAAATCTTTAACAAACTTCCTCTAAATTTCCAACCGGATGGAAATCTACCATCGTGTGACCCCTTCCAAAAATATTGTCTCCTAAGAGTCCCTCTGACTTTAGACCTATCAGCATTTTATCTGCCCTATCCAAATGTCTTGAAAAAGTGGTTTATCAACAGATTTCTTCTTTTCTTGAGTCTAATAGATTGCTATCTAACTTCCAGTCTGGATTTTATTCTAATCATATTTATACTATTGCCCCTTTAAAAATGTCTGATGATATTCGTTATGCGATGGATAGAAAACAAGTTTCAATTTTAACCCTTTTTGACTTTTCTAAGGCATTTGATTGCATCTACCATCCTCTTCTCCTTTTAAAACTTTCTTCGATGGGGTTCTCTGTCGGATGCATTGACTGAATGGGGTCCTACATCTCAGTGCGTCGCACCTAGCGACAAACAGTCATACTGGAAACCTGCCACTTGAGGAAGATCTCAGGGTTCTGTCCTTGGCCCTCTACTATTTTCAATTTACATTAATGACATTACAACTATTATTAAGTACTCTAATGTTCATTTGTATGCCGACGATCTTCAAATTTATACTCATTGTACTGTTACTGATTTGACCAAAACTATAACTAATATGAATATTGATATTAGTGCTATTTGCACCTGGTCCTTCAAACATGGTCCAAAACTAAATGAAAAGAAAACTCAATCCATCTTGATCGGAAATCCTAGACTTCTAAGAAATGTTGAATTTGAAAATGCTCCCAGACTTTTACTTAACAATAACCATATACCATTTCATTATAAGGTCAAGAACCTTGGAATGACACTGAGGAAACATGTAGGTTGGTCTGATTACATAACTGAAACTTGTAACAAAGTGTTTGTTGGAATCCATAGTCTTAAAAGATTTGCTACTTATCTGCCCTTGAATTCAAAATTCAAAATAACTTTATTTCCTTTTATGCAAATGTACAATGTTACAAAAATTAAACTGTATACATAGGAAAAAATACTCTTAAATTAACCATTAAACATCTGAAATACCAATACAACTGAAACACACAACTCCTTAAAGATTAACTTTAGAATTTAGATTTACAACTGGTTTATTAATACTGTTAAAGAAAAGAAAAAAAAAAGAAAAAGGTGGAAACTAGGACCGTTATGCGTGGGTTTTGCTGTATTGCTAAAATTGTTAGAGTATTGCTAGTTTAAATTTAGTAGAAAAAAAAGTATATGGAAATAAGCCTACATAGGCAATACTGCCTGTGCGTAGGCTTGAGTTGCTTGTCAGTAGAATAATATTTTCACTAATTTATCCAGTGTATTTAAAATTGTAAGAAAATTTTATTTATGTATTTTTTTATAACTAGTTCAGTATACCATCTCATTTTCTTTTTTAACTATTTGTTTTGAAAATTTGGCAATGTTAACCCTTTGAGGACCGTACAATTTTTGAACATTTTTCTGTCCGTGCAAAAATTTTTTTATTACTTTTGAAAAGTTGTATGTGAAAAAGACCGTGCTCAAATATGCGATTTTGCAGACATTCAGAGAAAAATTTGTAACTATAGTAATATATAAGATATTTAAATAATTTTTCCACTACAATCTTTAAAAATACTTACACTTTATAGAAAAAAATATTACAGTGGGTTATTGTCATGTGTAGTATATTATGTTTGAGATTATATATACAAAAATTAAAAATTACAAATTAAATTTCAAGTTTGGCTTCTCCTGGAGCATAAACTAGAAACATTTTAACTGTAGGAACCCTTTTCATTTTGTTTAGAATTTAAAAATGAACATGTGTAGCAAATTTTATCAAAATATAATAATAATAAAAAAAATTAGAGCTAATTTACAGAATTTAGTCATACGCAAAAAACCCTAATAAAAATGAGACAAAAGTATAATAATATTAAATACAAAATTTGTTGTACTTACAGTGTCATGGTTATCCAAAACTGCATAAAAATTAGTCCAGTCCATACAAAAATCAAATTTTAACATATTTACATATTTACAATTTTTACTTGACTGCTATACAATTAGGTTTTGCATCTGTGGCGCGCCAAACACAACGGATGACACCCTTCTTTGCATTTTACACAAACAGTCCTGGACCGCTTTCTGTCACGCCCTTGGGCAGTTCCTCTTTTAGAACACACAAAGCATGTTCTTTCTTTTTTTTCAGGCAGTTTTTCTAAACCAGATCCCATTAACTCATTATCGCCACCGCCGTTAGCGGTACCTCTTGCATTCTCCTGGATCCAACTTTGTGCTACTGATTCAATTATTTCAACAATGAACTGGTAATGGCTGCAAGGTTTCAGATTTTTCTTCTTGCATGCTTCCTTATAAAGGATGTAGGCATTTAAAATCATCCTTGAAATTAAATTAAAAACAACTTTCTTCCAATATTTCATTTGCCTACGCTCGTTCAAGTAACAGTATAGCATTATATCGTATGAGTCAATACCGCCCATGAATTTATTATAATTAGCAATGATACTTGGCTTCATTTCGGTTATTTCTCGCCCTCTGCGTTTTTTGTTCACTGTCTCATCTTTAGCTATTCCATCAGTAGATATAAGAACTACAGGTTTCCTTTGAGATAACTTCTCCCTGTATGCAAGGCATATAGTTTCTTTACTTTTAAAATACTTTTTGTCACCTACTTGAAATTTACCTTTCACTTGAATAGGCAAGTTCTTACGGTCACGACGTACCGTGCCTGTAACATAGGTTTTTTCTTTATATAACCATTTAGCTAAATTGACAGTTGTAAAAAAATTATCAATGAAAATATGGTAGCCTTTCTTGAGGAAATTGCATGCTGTTAAAAGATGTTTGACAACTGTAAATCCAAGTCCATATAGCTTCTGCTCAGTTTTATCTTCGTTGCCTTTAGCCCCTTTGTAGCAAAATAATGTCATAGAATATTTTGTAATGGCATCACACAATACCCAGAATTTGATTCCCCACCTGTGATGATGCTTGTTAGGAAGGTATTGCATCAAGCTTGTGTGATTTTTTAGGCCTACCATACTTTCATCAATTGAAATTTGTTGATTAGGAACATAATATCGCTGAAACATAGTATTGCAATGATCTACAATCGGTTGGAATTTTGAGCAAGGGTCATATCCAGGTTGACCAGGTTTTGGCAAGTTAGTATTATCAACCAAATGAAAGAAAGAAAGTACCGTATGCATTCAAACCTGTTTCTAGAAAACATCTCGCTAAACCATGTCATTCTTTGTGACCCAACTTTTGACCAATAACACTTCAAACTTGATTTAGGATTCAAACCCATGTTTAAAATTACAATTATAAAGGCTCGGATTTCAGAAACTGTAACAGGCAACCATGACCTAAATTTACTTCTAGGAGAGAAAGAATTAATCTTTTGTGTAATGACCTGTTCCGCATACCTGTTGGTTTCTTTTGTCATGATTTGTAGTAAATCTAAAGTAAAGAACAAGTTAAAAAAATCAAATGGAGAAGTTGTGTTATTTGGAATATGTTTTGGGCCAGGATCTTCTGAATATACAAAATTGTGATTGTTAGTATTTTGAGGGTCACTTTCATTGATATCTTTCCAAACAATGTTATCAGATTCATTTTCATCACTATCACTGCTACTACTAAGTACTTGCCTTGAAACAGGTAGGCCTACATTAGTTCTACCTCGCTTGGCTGGAGTAGGCCTATGACCTAACCTAGGCCTAGGAGAAACTGGTCTGGGTGCATCACTGTCTGATGATGAATCATTGTTACTCAATACAGTGGCGTTATTGAAACGATTCGAAGTTGAAGGTCCAAGGGGATCGTAATTAGGGTCATTGTCAGTATCGTCGTCATATAAATCTCCAGAAGAATCATTTACATAGTCTGAGTCAGTTTCATAAAGGCATCTATCCAATTCACTAGTTCATAAATTATCGCGATCCATTATTACATATAATCAAAAGAAACTCAAATAATAACACTATTAACACTATAAAAACTAATTATATTACAAAACTAAACATTGATAAATAACTAAAATGAACTAAAACAACACCAGTAAATAACATTGACTCACAACACAACTCTACTGACAGTTCTCAATTGTCGTCGACATGTAGGATCAGCTGATTCATTCCTAAGAGTAACGATATTTACGTCATTATTAATACGGTAAAGCTAACTGATATATATATATTAATGATTTACACACTTATATCAACTAATTTAGAACAGTTTTACATTCTTACAAAGTGTTTTTGATGACTACGAAAGTAATTACACGACAATAACTAAGCGCGTCCTGGCAGGCCGACGGATCGGCCCATCGTCCTCAACAGCAAAAATGTCACGGACCGATACATCGGCCCGCTAGTCCTCGGCGGAAAAACACGATGGACCGACAGATCGGCCCGTCGTCCTCAAAGGGTTAAGTAACTCTGCTATATTCAAAATGCTTTATTACAGCACAAGCACAAGAGAAAAAAAAGAAGGAAAAAAAAGGTTAGTATATGCCTACATGAGTCAAGGAGGGAAGCAGAGAGAACGCTGTGGCTGAAAAACTATAGTAGTAGTATAGAATCAATCCGTGGTTGCATGGTAAAGGGTGTTCAGGTTGTGGCCATGTCTGTATTCGGCAGTGATAAGAGCCTCTGCCTCTTGTGTACTGATAAGAGACAACCACTGGTTAGCATTTGTCTTTAGAGAAGCTAATGATGGAGAAGAGAACAATACCAGGCCCACATTTTGACGATAGTTGGACAGATTTCTAAACAATGTATGACATGTATAGAATGGATTTGTTGATAGATAGGTCCATCAACACTTGAACATGAAAGTGATGCTTGTTTTACACTGGATTTTTCCTCACTTTAATTACTGTGATGTTGTTGTCAATGACATTATGGTTGAGCTTTCGGACAGATTTCAACATGCTCAAAATTATTGTATTCATTTTATTTTCAATCTTAGGCATAGATATCAGTTTTCTATTTTTAAAGATTAAAGTGTTGTTTTTTTCTTTACTAAGGTTTTGCTGAGTGGAGAACAGATCTAAAACAAGTTCTGATCCAGGCTGGAGGTAACAATTCTAAGACAGTGTACTACATTTCTGAAAATGAATTGAAGAACGAATTATTCCTGCAAGATATAGATATGATCTTAGGCACTGGCCAGATACCAGATTTATTCTCTACTTCTGAGAGGGAGGATATATTCGAGGTAAAGGTATTTGAAGCTTTTAAAGAAATACAGAATTTAATTAATTGATTAACATGTATTATTGTGTTCAGTTCAATCCAAATCAAGAATCTTTATTCGACTTAAAACATTATACAATATTGCCACAGGTGGTGGAGCCTGCTTAATAATGAAAATTAGAAATTAAAATATTGATTTTTTAAAAATAACAATAAATAATTTACATGAATAAATATATGACATAAACAAAACAGATACTAACAAAAATAAATAATTACAGATTGAAGTTAAAAAAATGAATGGAACTAAGATGATAAAAGTAAGTTGACACGGAAAACAAAGCAACTACAGCATTACTACAAAAATATTTAACAATAAACAACATTTTTATGAATAATAAAATATAAATAGTAAACAATAAAATAAATAAAACGGATTGATAGGCCTACAGTAATAAATTATTTTAGTTGAACAGATAAAATGTGGATTAAGGCTAAAAAATGACATCTATCACATTGCAGGTATTCATCAATACAGTAAAAGGTCTAGTTAAAAAATGACATCTATCACATTCCAGGTATTCATCAATACAGTAAAAGGTCTAGTTAAAAAATGACATCTATCACATTCCAGGTATTCATCAATACAGTAAAAGGTCTAGTTAAAATGACATCTATCACATTGCAGGTATTCATCAATACAGTAAAAGGTCTAGTTAAAAAGCAAGCTAAGTATCACATATTTAAATAAACTATACGGTCGCATAAAATGACTTTATTGGGAACAACTCCACTAACATAGTCATTGTAGTCACATTGAAAACCTTTGATGGGAACAGCCTATAATATTAAATCAAGTAGGGAACACCCCTACACGCTTTGTGTACATCCCCAGATCAACCCACCTGCCCAACCCTACACTTACAGTGGTATTAACTCACCTGTCCTCCCCTACACGTACAGTGGTATTGATCCACTTGCTCACTCCTACACATACAGTGGTATTGACCCACCTGCCCACCCCTACACGTACAGTGGTATTGACCCACCTGTCCTACCCTACACGTACAGTGGTATTGACCAACCTGCCTACCCCTACACATACAATGGTATTGATCCACCTGTCCTCCCCTACACATACAGTGGTATTGACCCGCCTGTCCTCCCCTACACGTACAGTGGTATTGACCCACCTGCCCACCCCTACACATACAATGGTATTGATCCACCTGCTCACTCCTACACATTCAGTGGTATTGACCCACCTGCCCACCCCTACACGTAAAGTGGTATTGACCCATCTGCCCACTCCTACACTTACAGAGGTATTGACCCACCTGCTCACCCCTACACATACAGTGGTATTGACCCACCTGCCCACCCCTACACATACAATGGTATTGATCCACCTGCTCACTCCTACACATACAGTGGTATTGACCTACCTGCCCACGTACAGTGGTATTGACCAACCTGCCTACCCCTACACATACAATGGTATTGATCCACCTGTCCTCCCCTACACATACAGTGGTATTGACCCGCCTGTCCTCCCCTACACGTACAGTGGTATTGACCCACCTGCCCACCCCTACACATACAATGGTATTGATCCACCTGCTCACTCCTACACATTCAGTGGTATCGACCCACCTGCCCACCCCTACACGTAAAGTGGTATTGACCCATCTGCCCACTCCTACACTTACAGTGGTATTGACCCACCTGCTCACCCCTACACATACAGTGGTATTGACCCACCTGCCCACCCTTACACGTACAATGGTATTGATCCACCTGCTCACTCCTACACATACAGTGGTATTGACCTACCTGCCCACCCCTACACGTACAGTGGTATTGACCCACCTGTCCTACCCTACACGTACAGTGGTATTGACCAACCTGCCTACCCCTACACATACAATGGTATTGATCCACCTGTCCTCCCCTACACATACAGTGGTATTGACCCGCCTGTCCTCCCCTACACGTACAGTGGTATTGACCCACCTGCCCACCCCTACACATACAATGGTATTGATCCACCTGCTCACTCCTACACATTCAGTGGTATTGACCCACCTGCCCACCCCTACACGTACAGTGGTATTGACCCACCTGTCCTACCCTACACGTACAGTGGTATTGACCAACCTGCCTACCCTACACATACAGTGGTATTGATCCACCTGTCCTCCCCTGCACATACAGTGGTATTGACCCACCTGCCCACCCCTACACGTACAGTGGTATTGACCCACCTGTCCTACCCTACACGTACAGTGGTATTGACCAACCTGCCTACCCCTACACATAAAATGGTATTGATCCACCTGTCCTCCCCTACACATACAGTGGTATTGACCCGCCTGTCCTCCCCTACATGTACAGTGGTATTGACTGTAATTGCTTCACTTGTAATTGGTAGTTTATTTATTAAACGTATTACTAAATGAAGAATGCAGAGATTGAGATTTAATCTTCAGAATGGTTTTTCTAAATATAAGCTGTCCCTAGTTAGATAATGATGAATGTTTTTTTCTTACAGAATAATCATTGAAATTCTGTTTGACTTTAACTAGACATAAATAAATATAAATTTTGACAACAGTAAGAATACCGTCCTGTATACAAATTTGTTTACATGAAGTTAGGAAGCGGCACCAGCTAAAGTCCCAACAGCCTTCTTCTGTAACAATAACAATACTTTTTTAATGTCATGACTCCAGAAAAAATATCCATACAAAATAGTGCTATAAAAAGAATGCTTAGTAGGCCGTTCTAAGATACTGCTTTGTAATAAATTTCTTCAGGTTGCAAAGCAAAAAAATTGCTCTTGATAGCTTACTACAGAGATTTTGTATGTGTGGTTGCCAAGTTAGTTTAGATTCTAAAGTTACATCTAACAGTTTTACACTAGACTGCAAATTCAGATTGCATTGAGGTAAAAGTGAGATTTTTTATAAAGAGAAAATAAAATTTTCTGTGTTTTACTATTATTTAATAAGAGACCATTATTTGAAAACCAGTGGTTTCCTTGGTGGATGCCATGATTCCATTTTATATCAATTCAGAATATTTTGTTAAAAAAAAAAAAAAAAAAAAAATTGGAACCATCAGCGAAAATTACAGAACTTCAATCTTCTTTTTTTAAAGTAAACTTCACTCGCCAGTTAACATGGGCTACAAGCCTGTGTGTGAACTTTATTCAACAAGTGAAGTACCGACCTTTGGTTCAGTGGCATCTATATTGCAAGGCAGTTTTAATTGATTGTGACTGTATGATTACTCAACTCTCTTACATGCTAAGCGAGTAAGTTAACTGAATGAAAAAAAATCGCATGCCACAACATATAATAATACATAATCTATAAGTTATTATTTAATCAAAGCCAAACAGTAAACTGCCACTTGTTTGAAAATCACATGCTCGCCAACCAAGAATGATCAGTGGATTTACTTGTTTTGTGATAAAACCAGACACAGCAGTCCTAGCTGTTTGTGAGCTCAGTTCTCAAGAGGCTGAAAACAACTGACTTAACGATTCTAGTGAAAAATGTTCATCGAGTCAGAAAAATGTAGACAGTTGATTGCTTTGATCTGTTAGTTGTTGCATCATTCTTCTTCAGTACTACTGCTTTGTCACTGGTTTATTCAGCTGCTGAATACAGTGCTCCCATATGGCTAAATAGCGCACACACAAAAGCGATTGATCTCCAACTTAATAGAGCCATGAGAGCTATTAGTGGTACTCTCATGGCAACTCCACTACTTTGGCTCCCGGTGCTGTGCAATATAGCTACTCTAGAAATAAGACATCAGGAGGCACTACGTAAAGAATTCTTGAATGCCCCGCATCTTTCCATTACCCAGGATCTCCCATGTCAGAACAGTCGCTTAAAATCTCGAAACCCACCTCTACATACTGCTTTCCAGTAGAGCAGATCAAATTTCTTGCCCAATACTAGCTGGGCAATAGCTTGGAACAGTTTTGATGGACGAAATAAGTTCCTTTTTAACGATCCACCAATACCTGTAGGTGGGATGAACCTCCTTTGTAGGGAGTGGACATTATTGAATCGGTTCCGAACTGGAGTGGGCAGATGGTACTACTGGAAATAAAAATGGGAATTGACAGTAGATCAGTCATGTGATTGCGGGGAGTCTATCCAAACAATATATCACATAGTTACAGAGTGTGCCTTGCGCTGTTTTACGAAGGGATTAGTTAGCATAAATAGAATCAGTGAGGCAGGTCTTAAATAGCTTGATGTACTGGATTTAGCTTTGTGACAAGAGATCATTTGTTATTTATTTATCATTTTTATTATAGTGTAATGACTTTTGGACTTTTTGTCCAACTATAAAACTCAGCTTTTATATAAGTTTAAAGTAGAAAAATAATAATAATAATAATGCTAGCTGATAAAAAACCATACGATATATATATATATGTATTCTTCTTCAAGGTAAGAAGCATATAATGTTGTTTCTACCATAAGTTTAGTGTACTTCGTCTATAGAAGTTAATTTAAATTGATCAAATGTGAATCAAAGATAATACAAAGATACTGGTAAACAACCTAGTTGGAAATTATTGTAAAATTCACAAAGCAAAACAATTACTGAGAACAAGGTGTACTCATTCAGATTTTAATCCAAAATAGACTGGACAAGATAGTATAATGTCATATTATTTATAGTTATTTACAACTGAAGATTCCATGTCTTTAGATGGTACGGCTGGCTGCTCAAGGAGGAAACCGCAATCTGGATATAAATCCATTATCAGTATTTTCATTCTTCATCAGTCGATGCAGGCAAAATCTGCATATAGTCATCAGTTCCATATTAAACTCATTTCGGAAATGGATCTCCGTCTACCCGTCACTATTCAACTACTGCACAATTGATTGGGTTGAGGTATTACATTTTATTATATGTTACTACTTATATCTTCTAAAATGGTTATTATTTTTAAATATTAACAGTTTCCCAAAAAAGTTAGTAGAAATCTTAGTTTATTTCACATTTTTTGTATCCTTTAGGTTAGTTTCCTTCGGGGTAGGTTACAACTTAACATAATATGTTAACTTGGAGACAACATTTGGAGTAATATGTTAGAGGCTGTAAAATATGGTACATTCAATAAATGTCTTGCTATGTACTACCTAAACCTTATCTAATAACCAAATGTGTTATCTAAATCTATTTACGAGGTACGTCCAGAAAGTAAGTTCCGTTTCCATTTATATCCGCTGCAGCGCTGCGATTGCAGTTCCGCGCATGCGCGGCAGATGCTCTGTATCAAGGAGAAGAAACGTGCGCCATTTTGAGATCGCTGTCAGTCTCGTACGCTTTGTTGTGCTTGTTTAAAATGTCGGTGTTGATATAAAATCCCGCCGCTTGTGAAATCATATCTGTGATTCGTTTTCTGAATGCTAAGAAAGTGAAACCGATTGACATTTATCGGCAAATTTGCGAGGTTTACGGACAAAATGCGATGAGTGGTTCAATGGTGAGAAGATGGGTCCGACAGTTTAATGAAGGACGTAATGAAGTGCATGATGAAGAACGAAGTGGGCGTCCATCTTTGATTACAGAACTGGTTCACACGATTGATGAGAAGATCAAGGAAAACCGTAAGTTTACAATGAGTGCTCTCGCTATGGAATTCCCCCAAATCTCACGATCATTAATTCATGAAATTGTTACCGAAAAACTGAAATTTCGAAAACTTTGCTCACGTTGGGTACCGAAAATTCTTACTGAGCAACACAAAACACAACAGATGGGGATTTGGCTGGGACGTGTTTGACCATCCTCCGTACAGCCCTGACCTCGCTCCTAGCGACTTTCATCTGTTCTTACATCTGAAGTCTTTCCTTGGCGGTCAACACTTCAACGATGACGAAGAGCTGAAAGAAAATGTTTCTAAATGGTTGAAGACACAGGCGGCAACCTTCTATGAAGAAGGCATAGAAAAACTTGTGCCACGCTATGACAAATGCCTGCAAAATTTCGGCAGTTATGTAGAAATGTAGTTTAAGAGTTGTAGATTTTAGTGCAATAAATATTTTTTCTGTATCTGTAGAAAAATTATTTTTATTACCAAACGGAACTTACTTTCTGGACGTACCTAGTATATGAATGGATGTTAGTATATCCGAGAATTAAGGATTTTGACATGGATATTTATGTAACTGTTCTCTTGAAACTTTTTTTATTTGATAGAAGTAAAAATATATCGCATTCACTGTTTTGAAATTTAAAATGATAATTATTTTAAAATAATAATAATATTATTAATTCAAATATACTTTGGTGGGACATCAAATTACAAATTTCTTTTTCCCTAGATCCTAAAAAACGTTCAGATTTTGAACAACTTAAATGTCTCTAAGCCTCCTGCCTCAAAAATGTCTACTATACTATATACCATTGTGAAGTATCAAAATGTAAAGGCCACATTGCAATGAAATTTTAAATGACTATATTTTTGGCGACATATGATAAAATGAAGAGTAGTTCCCCTATTGGCACATGGAGCAACGTTGCCTTGCAGTGTGTAGTTTACCATTAGACATGTGAAGTAACATTGCCTAGCAAAGCATATTTTCTCACCTGCACATGGAATTGTTCAGTGTAGCATAAATTATCTCTAGCACGTGAAATAACCTGCTAGTCACAGAATCTTTTTATGTACAACCATCCACACAGTGGTATTTATCGGCTCACCCACGTGCGAGCGTAGTAGCATATTTACATTGTGCCCAAGACATTGTTATGTTTCACGTTCCCATTTGGACGATGATGATCTGTAGCCAGTGATTGCTTACCTGATTTTCAGAAAGTTGGCTCTTCTGAGTGCATTTGGGAAATATCGCTACTGTTTTTATCTTGACATACCCAAACCCTGGACATTGTAAGCTATTCAAGGCAAGTAACATGGTTTATGGGATATTTTTACATTCTTACATATGATACGCTGACACAACGTTGTGTGTATTTTGAGGGGAATATGAATGATGATATGAGTGTAGGATGAGTGTGGATGAGTGTAGTCTGATTAGTAACTGAGTTCAACTGTTTCTCAGAAAGGGCAATTTATTAATAGCCCAACAGCCAGGGCAACTAAGAGACCTACAGCTTCACGTGGAATCCAAACCACATAGTGTTGGTCTGATTTTGAGCTAATGGACAAGTCTGACACTCAGTTCTCTTCCCTACACAATAGTTTACTCATATCCCTCAAACCACTTCACAAATTTTCCTTTCAATAAATGTCTTGCTATGTACTATCTAAACCTTATCTAATAACCAAATGTGTTATCTAAATCTATTTATATGAATGGATGTTAGTAAATCCGAGAATTAAGGATTTTGACATGGATATTTATGTAACTGTTCTCTTGAAACTTTTTTTTATTTGATAGAAGTAAAAATATATCGCATTCACTGTTTTGAAATTTAAAATGATGATTATTTTAAAATAATAATAATAATATTATTAATTCAAATATACTTTGGTGGGACATCAAATTACAAATTTCTTTTTCCCTAGATCCTAAAAAACGTTCAGATTTTGAACAACTTAAATGTCTCTAAGCCTCCTGCCTTAAAAATGTCTACTATACTATATACCATTGTGAAGTATCAAAATCTGAAGGCCACATTGCAATGAAATTTTAAATGACTATATTTTTTTGCGACATATGATGGTTCAAAATATACTTGAGTAAAGTATATTATGTTTTATTTGTTGATGTATGATAAAATAAACAAGTTCGTGAACACATTCCTTACTTTATGACAGAATACTTTATACATGACCTGAAACTAGTGTGGTAATTTTAATTTTTCATGGTTTCAAAATTGTTGGTAACTGTTTCTTACATAATATCATTATCTGTGTGTTATAATGAGCAACCATTATGATGAAGTTTTATACTATTAAGAAAGATGTTCAGTTTTTGATTAGTCAGTCTTTTACTTAGATTGAAGTAGGCAACTACCATTTATTGATGGGTTAGGATTCAGCTTCCAGGTTCTAAAATATTCTGCGAGGGCTGCAAGGTCACTTGTGAGTGTTTCTTCAGTAGCTTTCAAGTCTTTGTGTAGGTAAACTAAAGCAATATTATCAGCATATATAAGTTTTCTAGAATTTGTGTTTGGGTTGTCAGCGATATACACGTTGAACAAAATTGGAGTAAGTACAGACCCCTGTGGCAGATGGTCCTTCAGCTGTCTATAGGAGTTTTCTTCATGAGATAAACTTTTATTAGCCTGGCACTAAGCATTGACTCCAAAAGTCGTAAAAGAAAGGGACAGGGAAGGAGGCTGTAGAACTTTTAAAACAAACATTTGCTCCATACTGTGTCATAAGCTCTGTAAGATCAACAAAAGCTGCATATGTTTTCAACTTCTTTTCAAACCCATTCTCAAAAATTATGTCAAAGCTAGGATCTGGTCGCTACAAATTCAGCTAGGGTAAAAACCAGCCTGCTCAACTGGAATATTAGAATCAAGAGTGGTGATATTCTATTGTATAACAGCCTTTCCAACAACATAATAAACTCTAAGAAAAGACATTGGGCGATAAATTTCCTCTTGTTCAGGATCTTTGCCAGGCTTCAGAACAGCTTCTACTTTTGATCGCTTGAATGCTTTTGGCAAATTGCCTGTAGCTAATATCTTATTGTAGACTGTTTGAAGACATTGTTTCACTTTGCTACCAGCATGCAACATAGATTCTGGAAAAATACAGTCAAGATAAGCTGCTTTCCCTGCTGGTATAGCTGAAATCGCCCTGTCTATCTCTTCCTCCGTGAAATTTCTGGAGATTTCCATTTAACTTTTTTTTATTTCATTCAACTTGTAAAGCATATATTTATCAAAACAATGGCAGGTTGATTTTGATAAGCTGACTACTCGTTTAGCTATATTAGAGGACTTTGGACAGAGCACTTCTCTTTGATTTGAAGATTTACCAGTAGAGAGTTTTTTTTTAAAAGTGTCCACGCTTTTCTACTACTGTGGGTAAAATTTATATTTTCAACAGTTTTAACCCCATTTATCTCTTCTGGTACTGTAAAGAGAGTGTAGCAGCAGATTAGCCATGTTGGAGTTTTTAGTAGTATTAAACTCTTTGTAAAGGTCATCTGATTCCTTACTCCATCCTGGTATATACTCCTTTCTGTATCCTCTTGGTATGCAAGTTTTAGCAATAGACAGGATGAGATTTGTGAAATGATTGTAATTTCTTATTGTAATTTCGATCCTGATGGAATAACGAAAGCTAGCGAAGAGTAGTTCCCCTATTGGCACATGGAGCAACGTTGCCTTGCAGTGTGTAGTTTCCCATTAGACATATGAAGTAACATTGCCTAGCAAAGCAGATTTTCTCACCTGTACGTGGAATTGTTCAGTGTAGCATAAATTTTCTCTAGCACGTGGAATAACCTGCTAGTCACCGAATCTTTTTATGTACAACCATCCACACAGTGGTATTTATCGGCTCACCCACGTGCGAGCGTAGTAGCATATTTACATTGTGCCAAGACAATGTTATGTTTCACGTTCCCATTTGGACGATGATGATCTGTAGCCAGTGATTGCTTACCTGATTTTCAGAAAGTTGGCTCTTCTGAGTGCATTTGGGAAATATCGCTACTGTTTTTATCTTGACATACCCAAACCCTGGACATTGTAAGCTATTCAAGGCAATTAACATGGTTTATGGGATATTTTTACATTCTTACATATGAGACGCTGACACAACGTTGTGTGTATTTTGAGGGGAATATGAATGATGATATGAGTGTAGGATGAGTGTGGATGAGTGTAGTCTGATTAGTAACTGAGTTCAACTGTTCCTCAGAAAGGGCAATTTATTAATAGCCCAACAGCCAGGGCAACTAAGAGACCTACAGCTTCACGTGGAATCCGAACCATATAGTGTTGGTCTGATTTTCAGCTAACGGACAAGTCTGACACTCAGTTCTCTTCCCTACACAATAGTTTACTCATATCCCTCAAATAACTTCACAAGTTTTCCTACTTTAAGATTAGAATCATTGTAATGCTTTATATCCCTGACATAAGCCAATGCCTCTACTTGCACTTACGTTATATTATTGTTTTAGCAAGTGAAATATCTTACATGTATAAATAATTTGACAGTATTTATATCCTCCACCTAAAATTGTACTACCAACCAACAGTAATTATTCTTTATTTTTGTTTTCATATTTCATCCTGTTATCTTGTTTCAGCCATATAATGCGATGGTATTTAATGGAAAGGAGTATAAGCTCAAGGTAAGTGTTCTAAAATTATGTAATAATAGTGCATTTTCTTGACTATTTCTTAACTAAAACTGCCTCTTGACAGATAGGTAAGCATGTTCACTGTGACCAGTTTGGTGGTACTCTGTTTAGCAACAATACTTACTTGGTATATGTTTTTATAAACAATAAACTTAACCCTTTTATTTGCACATTTAGCCAATAAAAGTAAAAACTGCCCATTGTACTATATGCACTTGCCATATACAATGTTAAATTTTATGATAAGGTGTGCTTGAGTTTAGGGAGTGAGGAGAATATAGGAAATGTTAAACTATAAGCCCTCGCAGTCCTTTGCTATCACTCTACCAGCCCCATTTCTGTTTTTAACAGGTTTGACACGGCACTTCTGACTTTATAAATTGCCCTGGTTCTATTACGTGATTTTGATATTTATTTTTAACCCTTCTGATGTTTGTTGTCGGGTACGCGACAGCATTATGCTTATTATTGATGTTAGTTCGGTTAAACTACCGTAAAGCCGATAGTAACAATAATTAATTGTTTATACATATTTGATATTGTTTTAATTGTCATTTCTCCACACTTCTCCTGATATCTGTGAGTAGACGGTTATTGTTTGTATGTGGAACATAGATTATCATACGATAATCAACAACATTGGAACAACTGGTGCTAAAACAGCTATAAATGATGTGTATACAGTTTGATTTTCTCATTGTAGGTTTTTTACGTAAATATTGTTTATATGAGTTATATTTTATAAATGTGAATATCATTTAGAACAACTTGGCTATTTCAGAATGTTTGTACTGTAAATATAACAATTTCTCAAGATAGCGTGGACTTGAAATACGTTTTGAAAAAAAGATTTTTATCTTCTCTTGACCTCAACAACATTTCAACATAAATAAACCCACTTATCTTTTGCATGTACACATTCTATATAATTTTACAAATAAAATTATATATATTATCTTATAGTTGTAATATTTTCAATATATTATACAAATTTTTAAATTTATCCTTACACAAGTGGCAAAAACGGCCTAACATTATAAAAACACATAGTGAACAATGGGATGGTCAAAGGCTTAAATAAAATAATTTTAACCAAGACAAATGAAATACATAGAGAACTCCCCTTATCTCATGGAAATTTATCAAATTAGCCAGATGTTCCATTACATTTCCTCTATCAAATATTGTTCGGAAGAGAGGATTTAGGTTTTTGTTTAAAATAATTTTCTTGCAAAGTGTATTGTTGCATCTTGTTTCCGACATATGATATTTTCAAACTAGGAGTGTGGTGCACTTTTTATTCTTTTTAGTATTCGTCTTGCTCTTAATCTCTTTATTCCTTTTACGCTAATGTTTAGTGGATTTTTTCTGTCTCCTTTCTATCCCTAAACAACTCTGTGATATCCAAGCAAGTAAGAAATAGACAAGACTCTCTCTCCTTTGTCTGTCTTACTGTTGATGGTCTTTTGGTTTGATTTTATTTCTGTTGTACTTTTTGTGATATCAGCTATTTGACCTTATTTAATTGCAAAAACAATAAAATATGATCCAGTTCTGTATGTTTGTTAAGTTCTCATTTTAGCCTATTTTTGTTTGAGTACAGGCTGTTAGGGAAATTGTGACAGAGCACCCATTAAGTTGTTAAACAAATTTAGATGTTTGGATTGAAAGTTTAAGTTCAGTGCTTAAAGTTTTATTGAAGTGTTCAAAACCCTCGTAACTATTTCCTCATATTCACTGTAATAATGTGTTGGCAATAATCTCATAATTGATACAAATTGTATGTCTTAAACACTCAATAATTTGGCAATAAAAATTGGATGATAACAAGTTGGATTCTTTTCAGGATTGGCCTGAGGAAGCTTTAGAGAAGATAGCATTCCATTGCTGGGAAGGTCTCAAAATTCCAGAATCAGTCAAGACTTCAGCAATAGTCCTTTGCAAGTATATCCATGTGACAGCAAGGTAAGAATCCATTGTTCTCCGTTAGTATTGTGTACCTATTGAATATAGGAATTTGCCATAATAGAATTTGTTTCTGTAGAATGGAACACAATTTATTTAACATTTAAAGAATCCATTGCTGTTTTCAGGGATGCGACAGACCATTTTAACTCTGTATCAGGAAGAAAATGTTATGTAACTTCTGCATCATACCTTATAATGGTTAAGAAATATAGATCACTTTTTACGAAAAAACAAGAAGAAATTACAGAGATAAAAGCTAAATTCATATGTGGTCTGGAAAAATTGGAGCTTGCTACGTCACAAGTAAGATAAAATTGTCTATATAAGAACTATGCTTCGTAACAGTTATCTTAATTAAATGACAACATTATTGATTTTAAGCAGTTTTATAAGTACAACGCAAGTATCATCAGGAAACTCAGTAAACTGTTATTAGTTGACTTTACTATTTTGCATAATAATGTGACGTGCAATTTTGTTGGTAAAATTATTTTACTCGCTTAGCATGTAAGAGGTTTTAGTAATCACACAGTCATAATTAAAACTTTATATTTATTCTAGCATGGTAAAACTCAGACTAATAAACATGATCAAAACAACGTAAGAAAATACTAAATGCAATGTTATATACATAAAAAAATACATTGAGAATGATTATAAAATTGTAAAGTTCAATATTAAATTTTAACAATAAAAATATACATCTGAAGCAATAACAAAATAAGAATTATGTGCCCAATAACTTTTAATAGCATTTAAATACTCTAATTTACGATTTAGCCCAATATCAAATTTAAAAAAGAAATTCTTATTAAGAACACAGAAATAAGAATCTATTAAGTACAAAATGTATCCAACGTTTTAATTAACTTGGATGAATCAAATAAAGTCCTAAACCCCACGATTGAATTTAACAGAAATATTTATTCCAGAATTTAATTTAATCAAATATTTAAACCTTTAAATTAAATCTTTAACTTGAATCTTTATATCTTAATTATATTGTCATCACAGGAATTTAATCTGGTAGACTTTAGTTTTGCACAAACTAAATTAAAAGATCTAAGTAAGTTCAAAAATTGTAAAGAATCATTCACAACAGGCTTTGCTATCTCAATATTAAAATCTCCGCATATAATTAATTTATCGTCTATGGTGGATGGTTACAGTTATGTGGTGATATTAATAATAATAATCTTAGTTGCAGTAGATAATTTTTACATTGTATGCATGCATCATTAATTAATAAGTTGCTCTCTCGTTCATTCAACTCTCCAACTTACATCAGTTAAACATTCGTTCATACATTTACACTTGAGCACTAGTGTCAATCTTAATCTACAAAGGTTAGTGGCCCCAGAGGTAAGGAACTCATGAATAGGGTAGAACCCATTACTCAACAAAAGGTGTTTTAATTGATGTTTAGATTGAGTTGTGCTTTCCAAAGGTATCATGTCTGCAGCAAGTTCATTAATTATTTTAACCCCAGCCTGAGAGGGGAGTTCCTCAAAAGCTATTGTTCTATGAGCTTGGGTACATAAGCCATCCCAGCCTCTAGTGTCATAACTGTGAACATCTCCACCCCATGTTAAATTACAACAAAATGAGCAGAACACAGGCACTTGGAGAATGTAGAGACAGGACAAGGTCGGCAGCATCTTGACACAACTCACTTGGTTTCATTTTTGTAATTATTCTAATAGCTTTCTTTTGAAGCCTGAAAATTCTCTAAAATTTAAATTTTGTACAGCCTCCCCATACCATCAGTCCATAGGTAAAATGTGGGTATATTAAGCCAAAATAAGCCATCTTTAGGGAACAACAATTTTCGAGGTTACGCAATGCATAAATGCTTGAAGTAATCTTTGAACAGATATGATCAATATGATATATCTGATAAACTTATAGAGTGTCTGAAATCAGACCTCTATTAAGGAACATTCCCAAGAATTCAGTAGATTCAACTTCCTCTATGAGAGTGTCATCTAACATCACAGTAGGCTGAAGTCCACCATCTTTTTTTTTAAACAAAAATTAATATAGTTTGTTGTTTTTGAGCTGTTTACCTGAAGGAGGTTTTCAGAAAAGTATTGGATGCAGGAGTTGAGTTTAATAAACATATCTATTTGTAGGTTGTTGTTTGTTTTACTTTTAGTACTTCTAGTTTTGTCGTCAACGGACTGAACAATCTTTCCATTCTGGACCGATGTTGTTATATCATTAACATAAATCAAGAATTAACTGTACCAAGTAGGGATTAATATTAATTAATATCCCTGGGGAACACCTTGGTTCATAGATATTAAAATATTATTTATTAGTGTTAGTTAATATTACTTAGTATTGTAAAAATAGGACAAAACAGATTTTAAAGAGTATTTAGTTTGTTCATTAAGTCTAGTCCAATATTTTTCTTCAAATCCTACTGTTAAAAAATATTAGCAATTTTGAATTTCATACTGATTAAAAGAATATTAAAAGTGAAAATTTAAATATAACTGTAATTTTTATATCTTTAAGGGGTTTTAATATATTATTTCACAAAAAGTACCAAAAATAATTATCATTCTTCATTAGGCAACCAGAAAAGCCAGCACTCAAAGTGTTAATGAACTTTTCTTGCATAGCCTTTTTTCAACATATCTCTGGAGCAGCTATATTACACAGCACTGGGAGCCAAGAAACTGGAGTTACCAAGAGAGTATCACTTTTAAGTTTCATGACCTTTATTTGGACATTGACCTCTTTTGCATGAGTACCATAATGAGTGTCTACGTACACAGTAGCACAATCCTGTTGAGTACAACCAGGGACAAGGCAACTGTACTCAAAACCTGTTTGTTTTCTTCCCAAGTTGTTCCAGCAATATGCTGCAGAATATTTGCCTTGTTAAAAGTAGCTCGTAAAGTTAAGACAATGATTTAGTGTCACTCCCAGATACTACAGGTATTCAGGGGGGATTCTCTAGTGTAATATGAGGTTTTTGTTGTTTATATTTTATGTCTTTTGAATTTTTTGGCTAATATGTTGAAATAAAATGGTTTCTAGTATTGTTTAGTTTTTGAAAAAAATTACTAATGTATATGTATTGATTTTTTAGACAAATTTTGAATTTCATACAACTCAAAAACCAATAAAGATATTTTAATGAAGTTTGTATTTTTGTAGCCTAAGCACATATCTAAAGTTTGGGGCTTGAATAGTTTTATATCTTTTAAAGTTTTTTCTCCATGTACAAATATATTTAGAAAACTTGAAAAATGTTTAAAATTAATGTTCTTTATTTTTAAAATAAGAAAAAAATCATTTATAGCAATTAAAATGTCCCAACAGTTATTGTGTAAAAAGTTATGTCAAAATTTGTAGTTATTATCATTATTGGTTTATGAGATATCAGCTATTGTGGGATTAACCATTCTCAAGCTAATTTATATTCTTAACGTAAGCATATATCAAACTTGCTTGGGTCACTACTACATTTTTTACCAATATATAATATTATGCTTCAAAATTAACTATTATATGCAAAATGAATTAATATTTGGCTGAAATTTTTTTTTTACATTTTTCCCAAAATAATACTTTTGTATATACACGTCATTAGCTCTAAGGGAAATTGTTTTGTATGTGTTTACCCGTCATTAGCTTGTTCTACTAAAATCA
This sequence comes from Stictocephala bisonia, assembly GCA_035578905.1. NCBI lineage: Eukaryota > Metazoa > Arthropoda > Insecta > Hemiptera > Membracidae > Stictocephala > Stictocephala bisonia. Next base: position 2,576,123 of record JAQJVL010000021.1, read on the forward strand.
GCTGTTAGGTAAGCTTCAAATAAAATACTAATTAGTTGTTAATTTTATTTGATTGTATAATCTAATAACTAAACATGATATTACAAGTGTATTCAAGCAGATTTCTGGATGCAAGTGAGGCTTTTCCTGGCTGGTTTTGCAAAAATAAACAGAACTTAACTACATAAATAAAATAAATAGAACAAATCGAATTTATAGGCCGAAGTTACTTGTGTGTAAGTAAACAAAGTGTGAGGCACTGAATGCAGCAAACGAAGCACTGGACGCTGGACTAACAACGACACAAGTTTTAGATAGAGAGGATGGTTGGAGAGGGTAGGGGAGGGATGGGAAGGGGGAGTCAGCAATAGTATTGGATGGAGGGTGTAGTATGACTAATTAAAAAATGTGTGTGACCTTGGAAGGCATGGTGGAGATCAAACAAACTCAAATCTCATATGACTGGTATTCCCGGCAAACACTCGTTTAGCTAAAAACACAGCTCGCTCGGAGAAAAATGTTTGCTTATGTAATCGGCATACGCTCGCGAAGGGTTAAACAGTAAAAACTAAACTTTCGGGAAATGGCAGTTGAATTCAAAACGAGGTCATTTCTTCTTCTTTGTCTTTGCCTTTTCCCACGTCACGTAGGGTCGGCATTACAACTCCGGATCCTCCTCCTCCACAGCTGTCTATCCAGGGCTTCTTCCTTCCTCCATCCCTTTTCCCTCAAGTCACATGACACCTTGTCCTTCCATCTCATTTCTGGTCTCCCTCTCTTCCTCCGCCCCTCGACCTCCAAGTCTCCAACCCTTCTCCCCACATAGTTCTCCCCTCTTCTACGTATGTGCCCATACCACCTCAGTCTACCTTCTTGAATTTTCTTCCCTAAGGGTCCCACTCCAACTGTTCCTCTGATGTAATCATTTTTTATTCTATCCTTCCTTGTAACTCCACTCATCCACCTCAGCATTCTCATTTCCGCCACTTCCATCCTTCTCTCTTGCGCCTTCTTTATCGGCCAAGTCTCTGCACTATACAGCATTGCAGGCCTCACCACAGATTTATACAACTTTCCTTTCCTCCTGGCGCCAACCCTCCTATCACACAACACTCCACTCATTTTCTTCCAATTCATCCATCCACTATTAATCCTATGCTGTATTTCCGCCTCCAGTCCTCCATCACTCTGGATGTACGAACCCAGGTATTTGAACTTCCCTACCCGTGGCAGCTCTTCCCCTTGTATGTCCACCCTTAGCCCCTGTGTTTCTTCCATACTCATGTATTCCGTTTTCGCTCTGCTGATCCTCATTCCTCTTTCTTCCAACACCTTCCTCCACTCTTCCAGTCTCACTTGAAGTATCTCCTGGGTTCTCTCACAGATCACCACATCATCTGCAAACATCATGCTCCATGGCGCTTCTCTCTTTACTCCATTTACCATACAGTCCATTACCAGGTCAAAGAGGTACGGACTGAGAACCGACCCTTGGTGTAGCCCTACTCTCACTGGGAAGTCTTTAGTGGTACCCACACTGGTCCTTACTTGCGTCATTACTCCTTCATACATCCCCTTTACCACTCTCACATACTTCTCGGGTATGCCTTTACATCTCATACTTCTCCATACCTCCTGCCTGGGCACTCTATCATAAGCCTTTTCTAAGTCAATAAAAGTCATATGAAGGTTAGCCCGCACCTCTCTGTGCCTTTCCATCAATTGTCGCAGTGCAAATATTGCGTCCGTTGTTCCCCTTCCTGGCATAAATCCAAACTGTTCTTCACACACTTCACTCTCCTCACGCAATCTACCCTCAATGATCCTCTCCCATATCTTCATTGTGTGGGACATCAACTTTATCCCTCTATAATTTCCACAATCTTGGATATCGCCTTTTCCCTTGTATATGGGAATAAGTATACTCTTTGTCCACTCATGTGGTATTTTTTCCCTTTGCCAAATCTTCCTCATCAGATCCCAAAGCACATCAATGCCCCGTTCACCCAGACACTTCCATGCTTCCACTGGTATTTGGTCTGCACCAACTGTCTTTCCATTTTTCATCTTCCTCACCGCCCACTCCACCTCTTCTCTACTTATCATCACAGTCATTCCCTCATTTGCTTCTCCGTCCTCATACTTCTCCCTCTGATTTTCCTCATTTAGTAGTTCCTCAAAGTATTCCAACCACCTTCCTAGTATTTTTTCCTGATCATAAAGTACCACTCCTGAACCATCCTTCATCTGTTTAATCGATGTCATGTCCTTACGTGATTTGTCCTTTGCTTTCGCAATCCTTATTAGTTGACTGTCATCTTGGTTTCTTTCCAGATCTTCGTATGCCTCCTCCATGGCCCTCGCTTTTGCCTTCGCAACAGCCCGCTTTGCCTTCTTCTTTGCAATCTTAAAGGCTTCCTTTTCTTCCTGTCCTCCCCTCAGATCCCATTGCTTCTTTGCCTCCCTCTTCAGTTTCACCCTTCTCTGAACCTCCTCGCTCCACCACCACGCTTCCTTGTCCTGTGGTGGTCCCTTTCCAGACGTTCTGCCTAGCACTTCTTCTCCATATCTCCTTATAACCTCTCCATTTATGTTCCACCACTCTTGTACATCCTCTGGCAATCTCAGCTCACGCAGCACCTTTTCCCTAAATTCTTCCTGAAGACTCTCCTCTTTGAGCTTCCACCACTTAATCCTTCTTTCTCCATAATTCAAAACGAGGTCATTATGAAGATGAAATTGCCAAAAGTGGTTTTTGACAATTTTAATTATATTAGTCTACTATTGTAAATGTAATATAGGTATATTAGACAGATAAAAAGTAATGTTATTTCAAATATGACTTTGTATAATAATTATTTTGCAATTGTGTGATTGGATAAAGTTTTAGGAAAATATTTTTATAGAAAAAAGATTTAAATATAGCTTACAGTATTGTTATTTTATTAAATAGTAATGTATTTAAGAGCAGATTGTTATAATTTTTTAAAAATTTTGTCAATTTTTAGTTAAGTTCGGTCGGGAATCCTCATCAGAAAGGATCTTCAATTTTTAATTGGCTTGTCTTTGATGGGTTAGGATTTATTTAGCTTTAAAATTCTTATTCTGTCTGTGCCAGAGGCATTTTTACTTTGTTTACATACAAAGTAACGATCCAAACACATCAAGCAAATTTTGAAGTGGATCTCCCGAGATTTGAACCTGTGACCCTCTGCAAATGAAGCAGATGTGCTAACTACTAGGCTAGCAAGAGGCCCTATCTTGGCGAGCGAACTCACCAATTAGTTATGAGATAAATGTTCTAAGAACTCCTTGATGAAGATTTTACTAATAAACCTTTACTTCTGACTGTCGCATACTGCAGAATGTGCACTAATCCTACCAATATTTCCTTCTTATCATACCCACTCTCAATAAAAGATGTCAGAGAAGGGTATTGGTTACAACATCCATGATGAAAAACAACCTGTTCAAATGGTATTACTATTAACAAACACTTAAAAGAGATGTGGGAAACAAGATGTGCTTATTCGTTTCCCAGCTTCAGAATAGATACAACCTTTGACTTTTGATGGCTTTTAACATTTTTCTAGACGCTAGTATTTGATTGTAGAATGTTTTTTTTTCTGAAAAAAAATTATTGTCATGTTCAGTTTTCTTAACTATGTAATATTTAATTTGGCTTAGCTAATCTAGTAGTATAGGTTTCAGTAATACAAAAGGAACTTGAAGCTCTTCAGCCCCAGTTGCAAGTAGCGGCTGAAGAGACTGCAAATATGATGGAAGTAATTGACCGAGAGACAGTGACAGTTGATGAGGCTTCAGGACTAGTCAGAGTTGATGAGCATGTTGCCAAGACTCAGGCGGCAGCTGCTAACAACTTGAAAACAGAATGTGAAGCTGATCTTGCCCTAGCAATACCCATTTTAGAAGGTAATTGGTACATTTATCTTTTTTGACCTTCTGAGCTATGATTGTTAACTTTTTGGAGATTTTCAACACCTTTAACGTTTAAAAAAACAAAAAAAAAAATGTTTTCTCAGGTATTACGATTTCTGTTGCCCCCAGGTGTATTAACCTAATCGACATTTTCACTTATATGGAAATACATTCGTTGTTCCTTCATCTAACCAGCATGAACCCGCCCATACACATACAGTGCTACTGACCCATCCGCCCGCCCATACATGTACAGTGCTATTGACCCACCCGCCCGCCCATACACGTACAGTACTACTGACCCATCCGCCCACCCGTACACGTACAGTACTATTGACCCACCCGCCCGCCCATACATTTACAGTGCTATTGACATGTAAGTATAAGATTGAGATTAAGTGTAAGAGAGGACCTAATGGTCCTAACTCTGTTGTTCGATAAATAAAATATATTTCATTTCACATTTCAGATATAACAAAATATCTTGGAGTAAACCAAACTATATCAATACAAAAAAAATCTTAAAGAACTACTTACTTTTAGCTGAGATTTACTGAATCTGATAGTTATGTCTTCTTACAATTACTTAAAAATACAAACAACTTAAACAACAAATTATAAAAACCTTATCAATCAACAATACAAAAATAAATAAAACTAATATCGAACAGGGAATATATTCTGTGAGTTCAGTAGGTGCAGGGGTTGTGAGTTCCATCAAATTTGGAACTCACCATGAACGCCAATGATGAACTGAATCCCTCTAACACTTGCAACAAGTAGATCTTTGATAAGTACTGGTGGAGGAAAAGTGTAACAGTTGTGTATGTTTTATCAATGGGTTGTATAAATATTTTCTGTTTTGGTTTTGTTAAAAATATGTTGCTTATGACACACACTCTCCCATACAGGGAATACTAAATATGAGCTAACATCAGGCTCCTGATGCCAGTCCCCTAAATTCACCTTAGAGTGAGTTTTTCTACCATGTTCTCCAGAACACTAACGCTATGAGTTTTGCCAAGAATGGTGATATGCTGTGACTTAGTTATACATTGGTGATAGTTTTTTGTTCCCAATTTATTTCATACATCAACATTTAAAGTGAAAAGTGTGGTTATAAATGATTGGTAAAGTACTTAGATTATATAAAGGTCATAAACTACATTTTTGAAAAAATAGTAATTGTAATAAGTATTAAAAACAAGTACCTACTTTTTCTATTGTAATAGCATATGTTTTTGCACAGTGGAGAAATCCAATAAATAGATGCATAATTCACAACTATTGCAAAACCACAAAGCTTATATTTTAAAGAGTTTGACATCTGGCCGTATTTTATATTTTATATACTTTAGTTAAGTTCAGTATTCACTACTTAGTGGGCTTTGGGATTACAGACGTTACCAGTTGGTATGAGCAAAGATCAACCAATTGTTAAAGGAAAAGCTTCAACAATTGTTTTTAATTAGCATAAACGACCTTCCAAATTTTGGAAATAGTAAAACTTATGTTTATGTCACCAATTCAACCTTTTTTAATTCAAATTCAAACATTGAAGAACTTAAATCGCTATGTGAAAGCACACTAAAGAAAGCATATAGTAATGGTTCAAATCGAATGGATTTCTCTTAAATGAAGATAAAACTAAAAGAAGTAACATTCTTTAAGACCGGTCAGTAAAAACAATTTAAGTGATAATTCAACTAAACAGTGTTAAATTTTTAGGAATTTTCATCAAATCCTCTATCTTGGGGACCACATGTAGATTATATTAGTGGTAAATTATCCAGAGTAATTCATTTGTTAAAACGATTAACTTACTGTGTACATTAAAATTATATTAGATCGGCTTATTTTGCGTATTTCCAGTCAATATTTAGATATGGAATCATCTTTTATGGGAATTGCGATAGGATAGAGAAAATCTTACTTCTGCAGAAAAGGGCTGTAGGAGCAATCTCAAATGAAGGTCCTATGGAACATTGTAAACCCCTATTTGTTAAATAGAATATTCTAACTGTTATAAATATTTACATCTTTGATTTGATTTTATATGTTTTAAAAACTCCTGTATAATTTAAAAAAGTAGTCATCAGTATAAAACTAGGATTAAAGATCAAGCTACTATTAATTTTGTTAGATTACATAACACTTCAAACAGCCATAATATAGTTTTGCTTAAAGTTTGTAATAAATTAACCTACTTGATTGACAAATATTCAGTAAAATCTTTCTGTAATACATATTTTAATTGGCTCCTAAAGAACCCATTTTATTCTATTGATGAATTTTTTAATATTCCGAATATTGATTTTTGATTCATTCCACTTAATCTATATTTATAAAAGAGGATGTTTGTATATATATATATATATATATATATATATATATATATATATATATATATATGTTTGAAGTTTATGCGCTGCCAAACCATTCAACCGATCGCCATTAAACTTTAGGATGTTGTCCTGTATACTCCCGAGATGGTTTTTGTGAAGTTTGATGCAGATCCGTCCACAGGGTCCCGCTTGACGGGCTCCTAAAGATCCCATGTTATTCAAATGGAGAATCTGTATTGTTTACAAAAAACATATGACTGTGTGGTTTAATGTAGTTTCACATGCCATAAGCAGATTGAAGTTCTGACAACAACAGTACTGTATATGTTTTGATTTATTGTAGTTCTACATTTCACCTTGAGAGTGTATCACACACTACTTTTACTTGATCAGGTGATCTGTATTCGCTTGCTTGAGAGTAGGCTCACCAAAAAACCTTTACATTTATACACTAAATAAGAAGACCAAAAATAGTGTTTACCCTCTTGCACTCATTTAATAAATAATGGTTTTTTTCTATAATTCTTTTTATTGCTTTATTTTGGTATGTCAATGAAAAATGAAAGGCGAGACAATGTCCGCCGGGTTCAGCTAGTAAACTTATATAATTAGCTCCTAAAGCACCCTTTTCATTTAATCAATGTTTTTATTTATACCTAATTTTTATTTAATTAATTTAATAAACTGTAAAGGTATGTAATTGTTCATAATCAATTAACTTATTGTTATTATTATTTCTATCTATTCATGTTTTGACTTTATATTCTTAAGAATCTATTGACTAGCACTGATGTGCTGTATATATGACTTTGTCAATGCTATAATAGTTGTATTACAAATAAATGGATTTTGAATCAGTTTAACCTGAAATGTGGTCCATCGTTGGGAGTGGGGGATTTGCTCTCTTCCTCTTCATCACTCATATAATTAACTTGTAACTTCTAAATTTGGTGATAAGGTAACACGTTTTAATGGATGACACGAGTTTTGGTAGGTATTTGTTGCACAACTACTTCTATATTGGGTAGTTAAACACGTAAATAAAGCACAGCAGCATAGCCACTTTCTGAAGCATTTGAAAACCCATGTAATTCCAGATGAGCTGATGGAGAGATGTGAAGAGTTCGAGGTACCTGAATAGTAGTAAGAGTTTATGTATCTGAGACAAATAAAAGTTAATCTGTATTCCAGTTAAGTCCGGATGCCCATAAAAGCTGCATAAAGCACTTTGTAAGCATAGTGAAAGACGCTAAACAGCCACAGGGATAATATATTCTAGCAATGGCACTAAATACATTACGCTTAGTAGTGTTATCAAGAGGCGAATACTTTTGTAAAAAAAAGTAATGAATAACTTTAGTTTTATTTGAGATGGATACATTTTAGTTTTGAGTTTAGAAATTCAAATTTTGACTGTACAGTGTACATAGTTAAGTTCGTCATTGTAATTTTTATTTTCTTGTTAGTAGTTATTTGAATTTGAAATAATATCTTATCATGTATGATCAGGTTAAGTGGTAGAGTGGGATTTGCAGCCCTAACTTTACCTCATCTAGTACCAATAAAGATGTTTTTCATTTAATTTAATTTATTACAGTTCTAGCAAAAATAACAAAAGTTCCTCTTTTATTGATTTTTATTTAATCTTACAATAGATGTATTTTATTTGTTTAGAGGCAGTGGCAGCACTGAACACACTAAAGCCCACCGACATTACTCTGGTAAAGTCTATGAAAAATCCACCAGATACAGTAAAGCTTGTGATGGCAGCAGTGTGTGTTATGAAGGACATAAAACCTGAGAAAATACCAGATCCCAACACTCCTGGAAGAAAGGTAGCCTTTGTGTAGTGGTGTCACTAATAATAGCTTTGTACAATTTTTATTGTTAAATGCATCAGGTACAGTAAAGCTTATGATCACACCAGTGTGTTTTATGAAAGAGAAGTTTGCAATATTACTGGTATCCAATATTGCTTCCACATTGTCCATATTGTAGAATATCGGTTATCTGAGCCCCGATTAACCGAGCCTCCGGGTTAACGAGCTAGTCATCAGACGATGAAAACTAAACATAAAGCTATTAATAAAAGGAAAACTATAGCGCGACACATCATATAATCGTTTGATAAGTAATCAGTGTCTCTATTGGCTGTTTGTGCTAGGTTAAGGCGCTGCAGGCCCATCATGAGACGTATTTATGATATTGTACCCTACTATAAGAATAATTTTCCCACCCAAATGCATTTACTCATGACACATCACCATCAGACACCATCGGCTCAGTCGACTCTGCTCTCGCACTAAATGTGGTTGTTTAGTGTGTTGACTTTCGTGATTTTACAATACAGTATTGGAAATATTGTCGTAATTTACTGTTATTACTGTTATTGTTCAATATTTTATTCAAGCATTTTGATATGAGTGGTAAATGGTTGACAGTTGCTTATAACGAAATTGAAATTATGAATAAATCATTGTTTTCATCGCCAATGTGAACGACAAATGTGGTATTGATACGATAATTTTTTTGAGAAGGATCAGCTGATAATCACCGGCTGTTCATTTGTCATTGGGCTATTAATTAATGACACTTTCTAAGGAATAGTCGGCCTTAGTTTGTAACACTGACTACATTCGTTCATCTACACTCATCACACTCATTCGAAATCTATATTCACCCATATCTTGACGATCGGCATCTTATGAATAAATAAAAATAAAAAAATAAATAATTTTCTTCTGTAAAATGTTGAATGGTTCCTTGAACTATTAAGAGAGTTAAACAACAGGATAAATACGATAATTTTGTTCGGGAATTGGACTGAACGGTACCCTACACTTAAAACCAAGATGCAAATACTACCGTGGAGTGTAGATAGATTAAATAAATATGAAAGGTTTTGTTGTCAACAAATGAAATGTTAGAGGAAATTGCCAATCCACAATGCTGCCTGTGGACATTACATTAGATTTTTACTATAGTATTAAATTATATTATTGTAGTTTTTTACCGAGTTTTTCCCAACTTCTTGTCATTCTGTGGTAATACAACTTTGAGAGACAACCTGATGTTCCTACTTTTTTATAGGATTGTAACTAAATTTACACTATTTTATGTTTTTTCTTGTGATTAACAAGTTTTGTATTTTTTACGTGGCTTTTCCATTATTTTTACCATAACCTCCGTATTATTCGAGTTTTTACATATCCGAGGTGGTCCTGGTCCCAATTACCTCGGATAACTGAGAGTCTACTGTACTATCACATTCTTTTTTTTAATAAATAGCTGATTTGTTGTCAACCCTTTTCTTGAATCCTGCTTGATGATCCCAATAAATTCTTGCACTTATTAATAATGAGATTCCTTGATAACTATTAAAATTTAATGTACTATATTTTGTGAACAGGCACTATACCAGCAGTTCTCCAGTTTTGAGAATTTGAATAACTTAGTGTACATAATTTAAGCTGAAAATTGAAACCATTGAAAAATAGTGAGTGTAATAAGTTAGTCGTATTAAAATTGAGGATGTCCTCCAAGTCTATGAGAGACAGTGTGAAGAGATTATGACATAGGAATAATCTCAACAAATAGAGATGGAAAGACAACAAACAGGCTACTGTGTTAGAAGAGATATATTGCTAGGTAGGTAATTACTTTAAGAGAGGACAATATGGCACTACACGGTAGCTAAACCCACTGAACAGGTATGTTCTCCAACCTGATGGTTCCAGGTGTTTATATGGGCCGGATGTCAGCTATAAAAATTCAGGGCCATGCATGTACAACGACTATGCAAAATGAAAGAGGGCCCATAAAGAAAAAGTGAAGGGTGAAATACTAATAATCTACACCACGACACTCTAAGGGAATTCCCGTAACACATGCATAAAAGCAACTAAAATGTATGCGTGTGGTCTAATGTTAATCATTATTTGTCTGCATATGAAAAAGAAGAATCAAAGTTACCAATCCCTATCCTAAGGCATTTTGAAGATGTCTGCAAATTTTGAAAAAACTGATGCAAATTTGTTAATTGTTATATTTTTTCTTTCTCAGTGTTAATAAATGTTAGATATATCCTAGTAACATTTTTATTGTGTTTAATCAGATCCTGGATTACTGGGGCCCTAGTAAGCGACTATTAGGTGACATGGCTTTCTTGCAGCAACTGAAGGATTATGACAAGGATAACATCCCACCTCCTATCATGAGCATGATTCGCAAACAATATCTGCCCAACAAAGACTTCAAGCCTCACATTGTTGCTAAAGCTTCCAGTGCAGCTGAGGGCCTATGCAAGTGGGTCATTGCTATGGATATGTACGATGCTGTTGCCAAGGTATTATGAATAGTTTCATTTATAAAGAGTTGTAAGAAGACAAACAGCCAATATGGTCATTTGTCGTGTTTCTATCAGATTTTGCATCCTAAAAATACATATTTTTTAAAGTTAGTTATGATGCAAGTCTAATATTTCCATTGGTTTTGAAACAAGTAATTTTTTTAATTAGCATATTACATGTAGAAACACAATCAAGTAAAAATGTCACATGTAAAAGTTTATTGCAATGTAAATACAAGGCAGTACAATTTTTTTGTGGTTGATTTTTGTTGACTACGCTTCCCATCATCAGACCAAAGAATGCTTTTGTGAAACCGTTTGGTTTAAGGATGTAAGATGGTTTTCCAAAATCAATCACCATAGTAATTTAATAACTTATGTTTAATAACTAGCTAACTACTTCAGATTGAATAGCGTTTACAGAGATTTTTTTATTGCAGTAAAATATTTTATTTTACATTATATTTTAACTAACGTATCATATTGTTGAGTTATGTATTAGAAAAAATGCAAATTAAACCTAAATTTTTCTTTTTAGGCTATTTCCAACTATTGTTATACTGAATTTTTTGTGTGTGCTAAATAATAGTTTAACAAAGTTTTTTAGCAAAATTATTGAAAAAAGGCTTGCAAATTAGTTGAATGTGGCTGCAATTTTGAACTCGACATGGTAGTACTGCTATAGTTAATTGAATGCGTGGTTACTTCTAGTGCACAAAGACTCACTCACTAATTTTACCATCTTTATTGATATGTTATTTCTTACCTACTGCTTGTAACTAAATGTATTTAATTCACGGGGGCTGAAAAAAATCGCACACAAGCTGGTTTATTTTTTAAGCCAGAAAATCTTTTTGGTGTTGATGTTATTTCTACTTCCTTTGTCAAAATAAATATCTGTTATTGCCACTGTTATTAAATTATCAATAGATTTCATCTTGCATATACTTGCAAAATAAGTACACATGGTCAAAAGAAAATTCTCATGAGGTAGTGGAAATGAACTATTAAAACTATTTCTACGACTATGTATGTTGTGGTCATTTGCACAAACACCCGATTGGAGCAGTCATATTATCTAGATGCCTGAATTTGCAATTCCTACTAAAATAGTTGCTACAGAGACAAATTCTGTACTTCCATTATGATGGAGCATATCCCCACATGTGTATGCTCACTTAAGTGATAAATTTCGTTTACAGAGGAGTGGTGATGGAAGGCCATCTTGGTCTCTAAATTACCAGATTTATCTATTTTTATGTACAGATGGAGATGGGTTAAAAAATGTTTTCCTAAGAATCAAGAGTAAATTTAGTAGTTTTGTGCAGAATTAATTGTCCGTATTATGGATTCGGACGAGCAGACAAAGGGAAGTTCTGTAAAATAAAGAAATGCAACATAAGCAGTACATAAATATTCTTTCGGTTACTATACTACAGTTCCCATATAGAACTAAGCCATACCTAAATATTGATTGAAAATAAGCAAAGTATGCAGATCTGACATAATTTAGCTGGACACAAAAGGTCAATTGTTTTAGTAAATATATAACTCTAGATAATTTACTGCTAATATGGTCAATATGGGCTCCCCATGATAGAGTAGTGTCGAAAAAGATTTCTAGGAATTTTTCTTTCTCAGCATTTGTATTGTTTAATGAGTTTTAAGTGGCTGGTCTTAAACTAAAAAAATGTTTTTAGTTTTTTCATCATTTAACATGAAACCATTAGATTCAAACCACTCTGAATCATTTAGGTAAAGCTTGAAGCTGTTCTAGATTTGTATTACAATTTTAAAAACTTGTGTCATCGGCATATAAGTAGTTTTAGTTTTTACAAACAAAAGGAAGATCATTAATACAAATTAAAAATAAAAGGGATCCCAAAACAGAACCCTGAGGCAAAGCATATGGGTCCACTAAACCCTGTGACCATTTACCATCTAAAAAAATCTTTTGTTTACAATATTTAAAATAAAAAAAAAAAAAAAACAATTGAGATTCAGAAATTCCATAGTAATTTAATTTCATAATAAGTTCAGTGTGATTGACGCAATCAAAAGATCACAGAAAGTGCCCTGAGTAAAAGCTTTATTTTCAAAGGCCCATAATTTTTTTTTTTTGAGTTATTGCTTTTGTTTAAAAATTTGTAATATAAATCTCATATTATATTTATAATAAATTCTTTACAAATCTCAATGTGAATTCATTTTATAAAATATATAACCCTTATCATCATAAGATACAGTTCAAAATTCCTAACTAGAATTAAATACCGATAAAATGAACAAACACAAAAAAAAGCAAAAGATTGTTATTGTGGATAATGCTTCTTTGCTGGCAGAGTTACGACAATGGGGTGGGGAAGCCAGCGGTGGCCACACTACCTGCTGTCAGCGTTTCATGTTTATAGTTCAATGGGCCTGACATAGTTTGCTTCACCAGAACCCTGTTTGCCGTTGCTGTTTTGAGGTTCTCAACAAGCCAAACCATCAACCTTGGAGGTACCAGGGACATATCTCCACTAGTATTCACCCTGTTGAGCAATCCTCTACTTTAGCTCCATTGCTCACCTCCCGCAACACAAACGTGGGGATGGACTTTGGAAGGCAGATATGCTTATCAATTTACTATATACTAATGTACAGAGATTTTCTTATAATATTGAGTAATTTACAAAAATATACCAAATATAAAAAAAATGAAAACTATGTAAATAACTAATATTTATTGTTAGTATTTTTTTCATTATTTTTAGAGATAATTGATTGTTTTCTTTTTACTTTACAAATTAGTTACACACTTTACAAAATTAAAACCATGGAGAGGTGGTTAGCCAAAAGCAGTTCATATTTATAATTGAAGTATAACTATGTTAAGCTGAAATTTTGTAAGTAATGATGACATTGATTTGCACTCGTGTAGCTTATACATATTTTAAGTGTTCAAATATCTGAATTTGATTTATTATGTGAAACATTATTAAAAACAGGAAGTGGCTCCTAAGAAAGTGAAACTAGAAATAGCAGAGAGAGAGTTTGCTGCCACTATGGCAGTACTCGAAGAAAAAAGGGCTCAGGTAAGGATGCTGGAGGAAAAGTTAATGGACCTCAATACCAAGTTGGACGCAGCACAGCAACGAAAAATGGTGCTGGAAAATGAAGTTAGAATCTGTAAGGACAAGCTCTGGAAGGCTCAAAAACTCATAGGTATGTATTTGTATACAAGGTGGAAAAAAATATGGAATCGCTTTCATAACTTTTGTATGGCTTCACTTGTAAAAGTGAAATCTTGTACATCATTAGTTTCAAAGAACCATCTTTTTGACGCCATTGGCGACATTTAATCTTTTCAGTGGGATGGCCCATTAGGAGTTGAACAAAAATCTTCAATGTAAGCCTGGGTCGAGTTTGGTATCAAATTTAAGGTCTATTGAAGATAAATTAATTGCTGCAAACCAGACTCCGAAAGGTTAAGCCTTTCCAGAGTAGTGGTCATTTTAATTTCAAATGACCTACTTTGATCAATATCATTTTTCCGCGATTTCACGGTTTCAAGTAAATTATTCTGATAAAAAAATCACTCTATGGAACACAACTATTCCAACAAATTAAACTATGAAATTATCCGTGAAAAAATAACAGTTTTAGTAGTGAAGTTGTGAAACCGTTTCTATATTTTTGTTGACCCTGTATAAGCTGTATTAGAGCATTTTCCTTTAGATTTGTAAAATTATAGAAATGTACTGATATATTTATTGAAAGTTACTATTGAATATTTGTCTTGTACCTTTGAATATTGTTAGCTTTGTGGTTCCTTTATGTTATTCCCTTGTTTAGTTCAGACTAGCCAAGGAAGCATTGTTTAATGTATATACTCACAGCCTCTTGGTATCTTGTTTTACATATTGGATGGACATCAATCTGTTTATATGAATGGTTCTTGAGTTGTACTAAACAAAGTACATTAAGAGTTTCCAGAGCTGGTGATACTAAATAGGCTCTACATATTATCTCTTTATTGATGAGCTTGCTTATTTTATGGAAGTTAAGGGTGAGAGTAAACTATGAGAATATTAAAACAAAAAGTAAGATGAGTGTTGTGCAACAACAGTGTGTGGATAAATACATAACACTGGTGAAGGGCCCCAACCCTTCCATGACTAAATCACTCACTGCCATGAATCCGAATGAAGGATGGTGATTGCGTATATTATTGGACATGGCCACTTCAGGAAACATTGGGCAAAGATTGGTCTCTACATAGAAGACACCAGTCGCCAGTTTGTGGTGAGGCTTTTGAGTCTGCTAAACAACTATTAACTGAGTGCGAAGCTCTGGAGCTCAGGAGAGGGGAATATTCGGGAATGAGCTCTCAGAAGAAAGAATGGTAGCTAGTCTGGGGAAGAAGGTTTTAGAACTGGTTAATCCGCTTGGAATAGGTACCTCATTGTAGTAGGTAACAGGGAAGCACAGTAAACTCAAGGTTAAAGTGCATTCTAGAATTATTGGCCTCAGAGCTCTCCTTTCCCCTTAGAAAAACTAAACTAAACTACCTTTTGCCCAAGTGTTCATCTGGCTTATTACATTTTACTTTTAACCATAGTCACCTTACAATAGTGATATTACAGTGCCATTCTTTTTTTGTGATCTTATAAATAATCTAATAAAATGAATGTGAGTCAAATCATAAGAAATATTTTAATGCATATAATTTACAGATTAAATTTGGGGCACTAGCCCTAGGATTTCAGTAGTAATGAAAGGAAAACAGCATACCTGGTAAAGTGGTACACTGTAAATAGGAAAACATTCACATCACTAAGAAAGAGCTAGTCAGTGAAGTATTTCGGGGCCCCTGGCACCTTCTTCAGTCTCTAAACAACTGGACACACAATCATATTTGAGGTAGTTGGATGAGGTGTTGGCTACAGTCATCCACCTACCTCAAATGTGACTGTGTATCGCCACAGTATAATATAAACACAAAGTAGCAAAGCTTACTCTTGAGAAAAACGCCCACTGCTTGATGCTAGCGATCCTATTGGTCGTCTGGCAGAGCTACGGCATCTCTCCGCTAGGTAGCATAGCAGTTGACTTATGTTGCAATACAATTAATTGGTGTAAATATTCAAATCAAATTGTTTGTCTGCTACACCACTGCTAGGTTTGCTAGCATTGCTTGGTTTCAAGCAAAACGGCTGATCTTTACTACTGTAAGTTTATATTATACTGTGATATCCAGTTGTTTAGTGACTGAACAAGAGACCAGTGGCCCTGAAAATGTGTTCCTATCTACAGTGTATCAGTTTACCAGGTATGCTGCTTTCCTTTCTTTCATAACTACTGAAATGCATATAATTTGAAATTGTTTAGTTGCAGAAATTCAGAACAATGAAAAAATATCATCTATAAAACAATTAATTAATTACACTTTCTTTCAGAATTGGTACATATTTTTACTTCATTCAAAGTAAAACTAGACTTTTGATTAAAAATAAGAAAATAAACTACTATAATAATAGTCTTCTTCAAATACTCTTGAATAATGTGAAATTATATTCATTTATTTAATTATATTCATAATGATATATGTTCACTTTCTAATTACAAATTAACAACAAAGAAAAATGTTAGAGTTTGCATTTGAAATGTTACATTTTCAACTTATCTCTATTGTAACACTTTGCTGTAAGATAAGAACGTCATGTTTATTCTGTGATCATATATTGCATATATTGCAAACTGTAATATTAATGATGAATTAGCGTTTGTAAAGTGTGGAGTTTGGGTACAGGTGAGAAAAATTAGGAAAATTGGAGACTTGGTAAATCAGAAGATACCTGTATCAGAGAAGTCTGTTGTTTCATGAACAATAGATAACGGATTCATGTTGTATCCCTTCCAATCCAATGAAGATCAGCTGTTGAATCTTCTTGCTTGATGCACTTTAGACTGGAGATTTCGATTATGACTGGAAGATATGGTTGTAGGGTTTGTGCTATGGAAGTGGAGCTAATGAAAGTTAAAATTGAAAATAAAGTAGTAAATTCATTAAATTGAAATTAAATGAGTTTGGCTTAAACAATCGAAAAGTAAGGAAAAAAATAGTTAATCAAGCTATTTTTAGGAGGTCTTGCTGGAGAAAAGGAGCGATGGAAGTGCTCTGTGGACGCACTCCAATCTAGCTTCGACAACCTACCTGGGAATATCTTAGTATCTTGTGGTTTCATTGCCTATCTTGCTCCACTCACCTCTCCGTTCAGGTCAGAATATGCTAATTTTGTTAACTAGAAATTGTCCTTTTATTTTTAATACAATCTATGTTTCGTGTTTAACTTTAAATCATCTGCAACTTTGTGGTATGTGCAGGTGGCAGCTAGCGGCATTATTTTCAATTATGTAGAAACTTATTTTACACTGTTATTTCTAACAGCCTTACTCTGTGGGCACTTACAATTCAATGTATATATACATACTGATAATTTACTATGATTTTTAGTTTCTTGAACATTCAAAAATGATTCTTGTCAGATATAAAATCCTTCTAGATAGTAATAAGTTTACAGTTAGAGGAAATCCGGTTTATTACAACTCCCAATCTGAGGATTATTTATATAGCGGAGGTATTTAGAGGCTATGAAGTGAAGACATGACCTTGAACTTGGAAATACCATTGATAGTCGCAGTAAGAAAATTTATGAACAGGAAAAAACATTTCCTCACATAAAGCAAGATAAAATACTTGCATTAATACAGAAACAAGCAACATTTCTACACAAACTGAATATCAAGCTCACAAGCAACTGCCCTCAACCCAAAGTAACTCAATTTTACTATTTCAAATTATGAAATTTGAATTGAAAATTGATAATCTTGCTCACTCAATTTCGTCTATGGCCCTTCAACAGTTGTCAGGAGAGAGACCCCTACAAACTGCACCAAGATCACCTCAAAATACAAGGCGTGTTTTTAAAGTAAGTACCATTTTGATATAAAAAAACAAAAAGTAAATCTTTTCCAAAAATAATTTATTCACTTGAAAAGCCATACTTTATTCTACTTCTCTACATAATTCCCATTAATATTAAGGCACTAATCGTATCTTGGGACCAGCTTTTTTATGCCATCATCAAAGAAGCTTGCCGCCTGATTAGACAACCACTGCTTCTCAGTCGTTTTTACTTTGTAATCATCAGAATAGCGCTGCCCCGCCAGATGCGTCTTCAAGTGCAGTAATAAATGGTAGTCGCTCGGCGCTAGATCAGGACTGTATGGAGGGTGGTCCAATTATTCCCAGCCAAAAGAAGAGATAAGGTCTTGTGTTCGATTTGCTGTATGTGGACGGGCATTATCGTGGAGCAAAACAACACCTGCACTCAGCATGCCACGCCTTTTGTTTTGAATTGCGCGGCGCAGTTTTTGTAAAGTCTCACAGTACGCAGCTGCATTGATCGTGTCACCGTGAGGTAAAGAATCGACCAGCAACACACCCTTTCTGTCCCAAAACACAGTACACATGATTTTCTGAGCAGAAATTGTTTGTTTGAATTTCACTTTCCTAGGAGATGATGAATGCCGCCATTCCATTGATTGCTGCTTCGATTCCGGTGTAATGTAGGCTGTACCCATGTTTCATCGCCTGTGACTTAAAAAATCATCCCCCTCGTTACTGTATTGCTTGAGAAAACTCAATGCACTGCCCAATCTTTTGGTTTTGTGCTCATCAGTCAACATTTTTGGCACCCAGCGTGAACACAGTTTCTGATAATATAAACTGTCGGATACAATTTCGTAAAGAACACTTCTTAAGACAGCAGGAAACGTTTCAGCTAAGGAGGAAATCGTGAATCGTCTGTTCTCTTTCACTTTACAGTCCACTTTTTGAATCAGATCATTGGTAATGACTGAAGGTTGCCCACTTCGTTCCTCATCATGAATGTTTGTGCGGCCATCTTTAAAGGCCCTAACACATTTCCGAACCATTCCATCACTAATAATGTTTTCACCATACACTTACTGATTTGGCGATGAATGTCAACTGCTTTGAAGCCTCGAGCACAGAGAAACTGTATTACAGCACACACTTTGCAGTCGGCGGGATAAGTGGAGTCATTTTAAAATCATGCAAACAGATGTAGACTCGATCGAATGGTTCCGTAATGGCGTCTGTGGCTTCCTAACAGATGTGGCTACGGCGATACATGCGCTAAACGGCGACCGCAGCGCTGTGGCAGTTAATTTAAAAACGGTACTTACTTCAAAAACACTCCTCGTATTACTCTAAAAAAAACCTCAGCTGACACCCCTCACACCCAAAAATGTAACAATCATATTAAAAGTCTGACAAAATATGTAAAAAAGAAAACAAACTACTTCAGCAAGTCACTGCAGTTAAAAAAGAGCAAATCTACTAAGCCCTCTCCAGAAAAACTACAAACCCCTCCAAACTAAAGCTAGTGAAATACTCATAAAAAACAAACCCCAAACTCTGACATGAAATAGAGAATAATGAAACCTTCAACCTCAGCTAGTCTCTTAAGTCCTGAGGAATCACTATCTGACTTCTATAACAAAAATATTGGAAATTTCACTGTGGAAAATAACAGATCTTTACAGCCAAGTGACAAAAAAAATGAGACTAATATTGTCACACGAAAATTAAATCCACAGGCAACCCAGACTAGAAAACTTTTTTTAGGCAAAGACAATAAAAAAGCAGCAAATTCAAAAGAAGAATATTTATAAATTCAACTATAAAAAACTCACAAAACTCGACTATCAGTCCTACATCAAAATATTTGTGGTCTTGGGAGAAAGTTAACGTCTGAACCTGTATAAACAATCTTGACAAATATTTTCGACCACATATTTGGTCATGGGAGATATAAACATAGATAACATGAAAGACACAGTAGAAACGCCCTAATAAAAGATAAACTAAACACACACAATATCCAATGGTCTACCTGCGACCCGCATAACACATGAGACAGTCGCTTCCATTTATTGTGAATGCACCAGTATACATGAAAGCAATGACACAAACATAGTTATGACAGGACTGTCTGATCACACTACACAAATACTTAAAATAAACACTTGCAAAATTAACAACAGTTCACCGGTCACCTTTAGAAAAAAATTCAGCCAAACCAATCTAGATCATTTAAAATCCCTGTTACTTAACAAAAACTGGGACAATATCCACCATGCTTCTGATACAGACATAGCCTATAACATTTTTAATAATATACTTCAGATAGCTCAGACAGCATGATCAAAACCCTCTGGCATATTATAAACAAAGAGAAAAAAGTAATTAAAAAAAAAAAAAAATACTCAGGTGAACTGCATATCAAAAAATGGTGAGGATACAAATAACCCTTCTACAGTTGAAGGATACAAAATTTTCACTGAAATAAACAACTTTATATTAAAACAAAACAAATACCACCTAACAGCTGACGATAGTAATCAGGCAGACCATACTTCAGAAAGCAATATAAATATTCCACTAAATTTTCATCTGAATAATAACAAAGAGGTGGCATCTATTATAAATTCCCTTAAGGTGAGCTTTTCCAGTGGAATATTCAGTTTAGATGAGTATTCATCTAAAATCGTGAAGCACTGTGTGAATGAGATTAAACCGCCTTTAGTGACTATAATGAATAAACCTTTTACCCTTGGTGAATTTTCATCAGCACTAATACTCTCAAAAGTCTACCGTAAACATAAAAAACGGACCAATTACCAACGTGAAAAATTACTGTCCCATTTCTTTAATATCAACATTTTAAAAATTATGGAAAAAGTAGTGTTAAACAGACTCATGGGACATCTAAATAATCACAACCTACTCAGTAATAACCAACGTGGGTTTTTAAAAGGTCAACCTCCTCTGCCATAATTAGCCTTGTTGAATTTATTACTACTCAAATTGACAAAGAAAAATATGTTACTACTTGACTACAGCAAGGCATTTGACTGCCTAGGACATGATATAATTGTAAGGAAGCTAACATCGTTGGATATAGAAGGCATAGCAAAAAACTGTTTAATCAGCTATTTACCAGGCTGCTCCCAAATAGTCGAGGTGCAAAGCACAAGTTGTGGCGTTACAACCACATACAAATCCAACCCACTCCCTGTTAACTGCTGAGTACCTCAAGTATTCAATTAATTTCAAAATATCTATTCAATACTGTTACATATACACAGGAATAGTGTCTTAAGTCTAAATTAGTCTAGGCATTTCGAATTAAAAATTAATATTATTATTTTTTTTTTTTTTATAATCTAAAAGGCATTTCTAAGGCCTATTAATTTGCTTGTTTAGTATAGAATGCTGGTTTCAACTACAGATGATTAAGTGCATCTGTGGATATGTACTTGGCTCTGTTATTTTTGTACTATGAACCATTAGTTATGAAATGGGATAAGTTATAAAAAACACCTGGCAATAAGCCAAAAAGAGGCCGCCAGAAAAGAGGTGCACCAGGTGTAGTGTTAAATATTTGTTTTTCCCTAGATAATTTTGATCTTGCAAATCTCTTTGCACATGACAATAACAATATAAACTGATCTCTTTTGTCATAGTGTATTCTTTTTCCTTGTTTGAGCTTCTATAGATGATAATATTAGTCTACTTTGTTCTCTGTCTCATAATTGTTTCTTACAGATTCATTAACTACTTATCATATTTATTACAGGATTTCACTGATCGAAGACTGGTGTAAAATATGCAGGGATCTAAAAATCCCTATTTCAGATGAGTTTAATTTTATTAAAGTTCTTGGCTTTGATATGAACATTCAGAATTGGAACATTCTTGGTTTACCAAAAGATGAGTTCTCCATTGAAAATGCTGTAATTCTAGAATATACAAACAGGTAAGTGTATATAAGTTCTCCAAGTCACAGGTTACTTACATTAACTCCCTACCCAACTGTTTACATTTTATACCAATTTAAATTGTTTTGAAAAGTATTTAATGAGTACTAATTTATTTTATTTATTTCCAATGCTACACAACAGATTTACTCCCAATTACAATACATCATTAATTTATGTATAGATAAATAAAAGACATGCAGCATACTTTTTACGCATGTAGTATATATATAAGTAACCATTATTATGCTATCAGTATTATCCTGTATGCGTTTAATACAATTAAATATAAACTTCCTTTAAATGGACCAAGAATATCAATATGTATTCTCTGCCAAATTCGAGATGGGAAGTCCCAGACATGTAACTAATTCTTATTTGGAGTATCTCTATTTGCAGCCTTGAGCTGTGAATTCAACATCTTTATCAATTGACAGCCACCATAAATAGGATCTTGCCAATGACTTCATTTTTAATATTCTGAAATGCCCACAATGTAATTCTTTTAACAAAGGTTTTCTTAGAATGGAATAGAATAGAATAATTTTTATTGTCATCTTCATAAGTATTCATAGAATGGACAAGGTCAAAAACAATGTATAACAAAGATTACTAAACAATTCAGGGTTAATACAAGATAAATTCTGCTAATATTACATTTTAACACTTAGCAACTTAACAACCAATATACAGTAAAATGTTAACAATTATTATCTACCTCTGAGCTTAAAAATTAATTTATAGAATAAAAGGCATTGTTGATAAGAAATTTGGAGATTTGTTTCTTGTATGCTTCCAAATCCAATAATCTCCATGTTTCAGGAAGTTTATTGAATAGTTTAATTTGCAAATATTTATGGCTCTTTGCATACTTTCCTAGTCTTATGGTGGGTAGAACTAAATCTTTGGTATGCCTTGTTTGGTAGTTATGGATAATGTCAAAGCTTATAAATTGTGCTGTATTTTCTTTCTCTTACATATATTAAATTCTGAAATATGAAAATACTTGGTACTGTCATTATATTATAATTAGCAAAATAAGACTTGCAACTGTCCCTATATCCTAAACCAAACAAAATCCTTATAGCTCTCTTCTGCCATACAAAAACCTCTGAGCACCAACACTATTACCCCATAATATATTTGCATACAATAAATGGGCATGAAAAAACCCGAAGTAGGCCATTTTCATTAAGTCATTACTGACACAGCTTTTTAATTTTCTCAATAAAAAACAAACCCTTGATAACTTAGCGATAACACTATTAGTATGATCCTCCCATATAAGTTTTTGGTCTAGAGTAACACCCAGTAGTTTTACAGTTTTTGTAGTGCTATTTTCAGATTTAATTCTTTTTAAAGAAAACATTATATGCTCAGTTTTATTTTCATTTATTTTTAAACAGTTTGATTCAAACCAGCACTGAGCTGTGTCCACTGCCCTGTTAATATTACTTTTCACCTTATTTAAGCAATTGTCATTTACAAATACAGAGGTATCGTCTGCGTATAATATGGTGTTGCAGTTTAAGTTACTAGGCAGATCATTCACATAAAGAATAAAAAGAAGAGGCACCAAGATAGAACCCTGTGGGACCCCAGCAAGAACCTCCTTTAATGATGAACATTGGCCGCCTACACTCACCATATGTAATCTACCGTACAAATATGACTCAAAAAATTTTAACTGATTTTTATTAATACCATAAAACTCAAATTTATTTAGTAATATTTTGTGGGAGATGCTGTCAAAAGCTTTACTAAGGTCCAATAAAGTCAGCCCCATAAACCCCTTGGCCTCAAAACTTGTTAAAATATTTGTAACCATAATGTCTAAAGCCTTAACTGTAGAAAGGCCTGGTCGAAATCCAAATTGACTATTTGAAAGAATCTGATACTCGCCAAAAAAATCTAGCAGCTGCATCTTGGCACAGGCCTCCAAAACCTTTGAAAAGCATGACACAAAAGTTATTGTTCTATAATTGTCAATGCAAGACCTATCTCCTTTTTTAAACAGGGGAATGCTCTTGGAAACCTTCAAACAGTTTGGAAAATGAGAAGACGATAGACTAAGATCAATTATGTGAGTTAGAGGCCTAATTATAGAATTGCAAATGATTTTCATTACATTATTGGAGAAGCCAAATATGTCCTCACACTTGGATGTGCTTAAAGATTTTATAATTTTACTTATTTGGTCTTCCTTTACCCCTCTCCAGCTAAAGCTTACGGGTGGTTTCTTAGCATTAACTAGGAATACATTATGATTTAAACCCTTATTCTTTATGGACTGGCATACAATGTCCCTCCCTATCTTAATATAGTGGTCATTAAACTGATCAGGAGTTAATGGTGGGTGGGAATTATCTTTAACAAAACAGTTCCCTGATTCTAGTTTTACAATGTTCCAGGCGTTCTTAATGACTGCGGCACAATACGATAACCGCACATAATTATACCCTGCTCAATGGTTAGCTCACTTTGTCTTTGAATGTAAGCTGTTAATTGTGAGTCTACTTCATTAGGCCACCCATACAATATATATCCAAATACCTTTTTTAACTCTGAGTCTTATTGTGTTTCAGCCATTAAAAGATTGAAATAAATTGGAACTTCATTATCTTGAATACATTTTAAATATGTACCTACGTAGTTAATATGTAAATCATTATCATTAATAAATTCTACGGGGAATGTTAATCTGGAGACACCAGCTACATTACCATGACAATGTGATTTAACATAGCAAATGCTATACTCATATCCTGATAGAATAACGCATAGCGTTGTAATCTACCTGCTGCAAAAGTTGGCAAACTTTTCTCTCCAAAAATAGACAATAATGGTTTATGGTCGGTACAAAGTATGAATGGTCTACCTTACAAGTATTGGTTAAATTTTTTTACACCATAGACTATACTTAGCGCTTCTTTGTCGATTTGTGAATAAGCTTTTTCTGTTGAGTTTAAGACTACTAGCAAAACTAATAGGTTTCTCACTACCATTTGTTTGAACTTGGCTTAAGACTGCTGTGGAAGTATCCAATGTTGCCGATTGAAGCCATTGTTGAAGTCCCAAAGATTAACACACTGCCGAATTCTTCGAAGAAGCTTCCGTCTAATGGCATGGAACAGTGTACCTTGACATTGACCAAACCCAGTTCACTTATAATAACCTGAATGTGGTGAATCACTGCACCTTTCTACACTGATTAAACACTGTTCACTTTTTATGTTTTCTTAGTCACATTATTGACGTTGAAGACACACGTTTCGTTTACGGGCATTGTACCTTACTATGGATTTAAACTTTTCCGATTTTTGTCGTCGCCACTTTTACGTATGTAGTATGCTGGAGTAGGTCGGAGTAGGGATATGGCGTGAAAGGTTTCAGCCAATGAGAACAGTTTATTAACATCACCTGATTATCATACAATGTACAACAGTGGCGTGATAATTCTAAATAGAATTAGATTTAAGTTAATGTATTACAATAATAAATAGATAGTTCAGTGTACGCCATGCCTAAGATAATCACACAAAAAATGTATCTACACAAATTAGCAACTAGCAACAATAAACCGGTATTTATAAAATATTAAATAGTATACCATAAAAAAGATAAGAATTCATTATTGTTACATATAGTAAATAGTAAGAATCACATAATAATAAACAATTATTATTAATAACATACTAAATAAATATTAAAAATTTAACAATAATCGAAAATAACCGTAATGACAACATATTAAAAATATTCAAAATGACAAAAATACCAGCAAAATATACTAGCATAATAAGTAGTACAGTAACTGTAAATCAATTGACAGTATATCTAATTACAAGTAGAGAGAGAAGAGCTGGCGAGAACGTGAACTGTGCCTTGGCACAGAAAACAATGCGTGGCTGGAGAATCAGCTGTTTGGTACAGCAGTCGACAACGTGTGTGGTTTAACGTTTTCGAGTATTCTATCAATGATATTTTATTAATTATTTGATATGTGTTGACATTGATTGTGATATTTTTGCAACATTTAAGTTATAATTAAATACTTTATTACTAATTAATACTTCAAATTTTAATATTTTTAGAGTTAACAAAAAACATTAATTTTGACTTTAATTTTGTTTTAAATTTTTTCTGGGGAAGGACCCCTGGACTCTAGACCTTGCTTGGGAGGTATACATACCCCCCCCCCTAAAGGCCGGGTCATGCCGCCCCTGAATTGCAGTTCACCAGCCGCTACTGGTCCTCAGTGGGTTATAAACACTGTTATTTTTCGTCACTGGGTATAAGAGACAATTTTATTTATCAACATTTCTAAATGACTGTTTCTTTCAATTAATTTTACCCAACTCTGAATATTAAAATAATCTTAAGAACAGTAATCAGTCCTCTTATGTTAATATACATTTTTGGCTTAACAAATGTTATAAATAGAGTTACCTCTTGGAGGTCAAATTCATAGTGTTGAGTTACTCCACATGTTACAGATGTCCTTTGCTGATAGACCCTCAAGGCCTGGCAATCTCCTGGATAAAGGCCAAGAAAAAAGCAAATGGTCTTCAAGTTGTGAAGCTTTCAGATGATGAATACATGAAAACTGTTGAAGCCAGTTTGGATGCAGGAAATCCAATTTTATTGGAAAATGTGGGAGAAGAATTAAATTCAATTGTTTTAAGCCCATTCCTTGTGAGAGGTGTGTTTTATGTTTTAGTTGTATGTGCTAAAACGAAGGTTATTTTATGTATATCTTTAACATTCAAATGTTTTGTTTTAATGAAATATAAATTAATTTTTAAATGTTGCTCTTTTCTTGTATTTTTAGGCTCACAAAACTTAAAAAAATAACCCATGCTACGTGTATATAGTTTTAAAATCACAAAATGTCATCATTGTTATTTTAAAATTCTTTTCTCAGTCTTTTCTCCTCCTTTTAGTGAGTCAAGGTGGGGGAGAGTACTGTCAATGGGCAGGATATCAACATATTACTTAAGCCTTGTATGATTTGTTTACATTATTATAATACAGACATACCTCGCACAGACTATCAGGCTCATCACTCAATGACGTAAAGTCTAAGTTACTTTCTGACTAGATAGAAACTTGAACTTTGTCATATAAATGGGCCTTGAGCTCAAAACACTAGAAAAATTCTGTTGCTTACTTTTTGGTTTCAATGATAGTTTTGTGGCCTCAATTCTAAGAAAATTCTTGGCTAGCTGAAAACTTGTGAACAATTGTTGTATTTATATTATTAATGGTATATAACCCCAATAAACTTTTAAATCCCTCATTATCAACAAAGAGTGTAAAAAAATAGTTAGAAGCATACACTAGGCTTTGGGCTTAAACCATCAGAAAAATTCAAACACTGTTTACTGTTTACCATATGTACTGTATTGTAAAATTTTTTCTATACTATATCCACCCTCCAAGTTTGATTTTTTAAAACCTTTGCATAAAATTGTATAGTTTTACAGCCATTTCTAATTTGTATTGTTTCATTGCTGTAAGCGATATTATTTATCTTGCAAATATTATTATAAATAATTTTGCTATAGATAGTTCTTAAAATAACCTATTTTCATTATGATAGAATTTTTTTGAAAAATAAATCTTGTTTACACTTTATTACAAGTTTTCAAACTCAACTGGTAAGTGTAAAAAGTTACCTCTGTATGTATTTTCTTCTGATATTTATTTCTATTTAATGCTTTTTGTGACATTTTTGGGTGGTTAGAAGAATTCGCCAGTTTTAATTGTCTTTTACTGATGCTTGAAGGCTATTTTTCACATCAATATAAATAACATTTAACTATATTATTTTTTTAATTTACCATACATTTAGAAAAATAAAATAAAAAGGTACAAGCAAACATTGAGCATTTAGTAAATTTAAATTTTTTTTCAAGACCTTTACGAAATGCCTTTAGTATGGGTAATGCCTATTTTGATTTCAAATTGACTTTAAGGATACCATATTTCAGGGTTTTATATTCAAAATAAGTATTTTTAGCACTGTAATTCAACTAACCAATTATATTGGAAAATTTGTATTCATTGCTAGTAAAATTTGTATCTTTAACAGGAACACAGCCATATTTATCTCAATATACACTTGAGGTTTTTTTATTGTTCTATCTTAACTGAAATTTTTTTTACAGGCAGCATGGGAAATACTGATAAGAGGCAAAATATTTACATGTCAACAAGTCTACATAATCCTGTTTTCTCCCCCTCTGTATACAACAACTTCTCTGTCATCAACTTCACTCTGACACTTAGTGGCTTGGAGGACATATTGCTGGACATTGTTGTTGCCAAAGAAAGGTTGTTCTCAAGACTTTCATTAATGAGTCTTTTAACAATGAGAAACTATGAAACCATATTTAGTATCATGATTGGTTTCTTCAACAGTTCAAGGGGGGTTTCATGGGGCGAGTTGGCGAACAAGTTGGGGGTAAATCCATAAGTTGAAGGATTTTAAAAAGATTTGTACAAACTGGTTTATTAAGTTCAATACTAGATTTAAAGATTATTTTCTTTTTATTATATCATAATCATGTCAAGATAAACATAAATGAACTATGTATGTTGGACTGAGCGCTCTCAAATTTTAGGGAGCTTCCTTACAGAAGGATTTTGCCATTGGCAGCAGGTGGTATGATTATTCTAATAACAAACCATGCTTTTGCATCCTTGCTGTATCCTCTTACAAAAATAGGATCCCCAAGACCAGACCCTCACATGATTATTACGAGGGTAATCCAGAAAGTAACCTCCGTTTTCAAATAAAAAATAAACCAGTGAAGAGAGAACAAATTTATTACATACATCTTAAAACTACAACTTTACTTTATTTTTCCACTTAGTCACCAAATCGGTTCAAGCACTTGTCAAATCTTTGCAATCCCCTCATCATTAAAATCTGCCTTCATGGAGCCAACCAGTCATGGCATTTTGAAGCTCTTCGTCATTGTCGAACCGCTGAGAGGCAAGCCACCACTTCAAGTATGGAAACAAGTGAAAGTCACTTGGAGCCAAGTCCGGGCTATACGGTGGATGGTGAAAAATGTCCCACTTAAACGTTTCCAAAAGTTCACTTGTTCTTCGAGTTGTGTGAGGCCGAGTGTTGTCAAGGAGAAACACAACACCAGATGTCAGGAGGCCACGACGCTTGTTTTGATTGCTCTTCTTAGCTGTTTTAATATTTCAAAATAAACTTCAGATGTAATGGTCGGGCTACGTTCCATAAATTCAACAAGCAAATTTCCCTTAGAATCCCAGAAAACTGTAGCCATGACTTTCTTTTCTGACAACATTTGACAGGCTTTCTTTGGCTTGCTTGGAGAAGCGGTATGAACCCCATTGCATTGATTGTTGTTTTGTCTCAGCATTCCCGTAAGCCACCCAAGTCTCGTCGCCGGTAACGATTCCGTTCAAAAACTCTGCTCCTTCCGTCTCGTATGGCAGAACAGAGAAAGGAAGTCAATGGCAGACGACATTCTTTTTGTTTTGTGGTCGTCAGTGAGCAGTTTTGGTACCCAACGAGCACAACAATTGTGGTAGCTTATTTTTTCTGTCACTACCTGGTGTAAGAGGCTTCGAGAAACTTCAGGAAAGTGGTTAGAAAGTTCAGAGATTGTGAATCGAGGATTCTCACAAACCTTTGCGTTTACTTTGTCCAGTAGGTCATCACTGACAAGAGAAGGCCTACCACTCCTTTCTTCGTCGTGAATGTTTGTTCGTCCATTAAAAAAAAAAACTGTATCCACTGACACCTCATAATGTACACCTTCATTCATAATGTTTGAGCCATAAACTGCTCACAATTCACAATGAATATCAGCTGCTGAGTGTTTTTTTTGCCCAAAGAAATCGTACAACACCACGTATTTTGCACTTGGCAGAATTTTCTTTTGTGTCACTCGTGTTTCTAGGCTATAACTGGACAACGTGTGAACGTATGAAGCTCATGTTTGCACAGTTAGATGCGTATTGATCTACAGCACGATGTCAGTATGGTGGCACTATCCCCACAACTTCTCATGCTACACACAAACGGTGGTTACTTTCTGGATTACCCTCGTATTTTGTTTCCACTGTTCAAAGCTTATTGTCAGCATTAATAATCTGGCATTCTGCTTGAGTATGTTGTGCATATTTTTCAGTTATCTCTCTTTCATTTAATTTGGATTAGGGCAGTAAATAATAAAAACTAGAATAATAAAGTTTGTCTATAATTTGGAATTATTGTTTACTGTGTATTATTCAAGTATTCACATAGTTAAAAATCATACACTGCATTTTATCTTGATAATTTTAGTTATGTATATTTTGTTACTCCTTATAATTATAAATATGGTATTGAAATCTCTAAACTTTCTTATATCTATAATATATTGATATTTTTCATTCACAATTTTGTTTAACTTGCACAGGATTCCTATATTGAAACACATTAAATAGTTACATGAAACCAAAAAATTGTTTATGAATTGGTTTTATAATAATAAAGAATTTTTTTAAAGCAGATGTATAATAATATAATTTTTTCAATGTATAAGTTTTCATTTTAAATTAAGTTATATAACCAAATAGAAAATAATGTTCATTTCATAAGCATAGGACTGCATTGTTTTCAATTCCGTAAGCCAGTGGTTTACTGCTGATTACCTACTACAATATTGAAAGCCCAAGTAATGAACTTGTATCTTCTTAAAGAATACATTTAATTTGATTCCCCACTCGGTTGTGTTAGTTTCAATCGACACATTTTAAAAAAATTTTTTGTTTTAAGCCCATAACCATTGTCTCTTCTAAAATATAATGGTCTAGGAAACTCTGCTGGTCGCCTCATTTTTATATCCCTGCCTGTCGTGGCAAAACTCAGCCTGTGGACTCGCCATGAAACTCTGCTATATTTGTGGATCTCAGCCTCCGGCCTTATGGAAAACTCTTCATGTTTTTGTTTTGGGGGCAGTGGAGCCCATAAATTTAGTCATTTCTAAAATTGGATAATGTATTGGGAGTCAAGAGAAGAATACCTTTAATTTGATATCCCACTTGAGTGTGTTAGTTTAACATTCCACATGTTTTGGTATTAGGGAATTTTTTGTTTTTTTTTTGTGGGGAAGATTCCACAAAAGACTCTTCCAAAATCTAATGGTATATTCAGATACAGGAGTTATCTCAAAATCTTTTAAAGTTTGTGGTATATTTGGAATAAGGATAAAAGTACCTTTAATTTGATACCTTACTTGAGTGGGTTGTCAGTATTAAAAAATTTGTTTTTAATCAATCAATAATCTTTATGTACAGTAACATTATGAAACGTATTGGCGTAAAAAATATACAGTGAGTACAAATAACTAAGAATGTGTAGATACAAATTACAATGTTGAGGTGATTTCTCTTTACAAGTGTAAAGCTTCAAAGAATTCTTTCATGGAATAGAACGGTCATGTCTTGAGCCAGTTGCAGAGTGGATCCAGAGAAACAATTCGGGGAGGGGGGAGGACTCCAAGAAATCGGTTATCAGTTTTAAATCTCCTCAGGAAAGAAGATTTTAAATTAATTAAATCTTCTAAGACAGACTCAACTATCGGGATGTAAACCGATTGACTGTTATAACTTTAAGCATCTGTTGCAGGATAAATAAAGCAATGAGCTTGCCTATTTGTTATATTTGGCATTTCAATTTCAACTTGTACTTGATTAACTATTTCACAGAATTCTTCAAATAAACTTTTAACAAACAATAGAGGATTAGGCCTCCATGGCATACCTGGACCCTATGCATCTAATCTTGGTGAAAAGTATACAGTTCTTCAGGCGCATGTGTGGTGCGTGGTTTGTTTCATATGGTTCAACTGTCGTCAGCGCTGTTAGCTGTCCACTCTGCCTTTGCCACTGCGTGTACTTTGTATCCCAATTTAGTGATGACAAATATAATTCCAGATTTAAAACTGTGGATATATTTTAACAAAATTTATTGTTCTTCTTAAAAGTTTTAAAACCCGGACAACATCCCAGGACCGGACACTGGACAGAGGTCCAAAACCCGCACTGTCAGGGCTAATCCCAGCTGTATGCTACATAGTGAATAAATGATAAATGATTTGTTCATTTATCATTTATTTCCATTCCATTTATTCATTTATCACATAGTTCGATACTATCAGCTGTCTGTGGTGGAAAGGAGTAAGGTGCAGTGCCGAGCTCGATAGATCGTATTTTATAAAATACAAAGTAAGCTATTGTTATAATTTTATATGTATAAAATTCTCAAAAAAGTATTGCCTAGTATATGGTAAAATAAAAAGTTATGTGTGAGAACCATGCTTTGTGACTAATTTATTGAGGAAAACAAATTTGTATCAAATATTTATTTGCACAAAAAACACGCACTTCTTCATCCGGCTTTTTACAAAAGTTAATGCTTATCTATGATAATAATACTATTGTCAATCTATGATAATAATACTATCGTCAATCTATGATAATAATACTATTCAACAGAAATATGTTTTCGTCACCAGACATGGTTTTAACAAATAATTTTTTACTGTGTAAGAAATTACCAACAAAAGGTTTAAGCTTCAAACAAACTTTAAAAGCTTTAACTTTAAGTTATAATTTCTCATTAAATGTTTAGTTAATAAATGAATATGTTAAGTGCCATAAATGCTACTTGAGAAATATTTAAAATCAATATTTTGTAATCTAAATACCATATATAAGTTCATGGGCATTATTCTAGAATTATAGAATTCTATTACTGTACTTATTTAATAAAATTGGAATACATTTTTATTTACATATTTGTTCCGAATTTCAGGCCTGATCTTCAAGAAAGGAAACAGTCAATGTTTTTAAGTAGCTCGGAAAACAAAAATAAATTGAAAGAAATTGAAAATAGAATTCTTGAGACATTGTCATATACTAAAGGGAATATTTTAGAAAATGAAAATGCAATTAATATTCTTGAAACAGCTAAGGTAAGCATAACCAAGCTGTAGGAAGTTGTAGGATGCATTTTTGTACTGATTATAAATTCAATTCAAGTGTTCTTTATTCATTAGTATTTACAAGAATACATTAAATGGTGCCAAGTATTAACCTAGGTCAATCAAATTTAAACAGTAACTAATACATATACACGTCTTTGCAAAATGATAATTAAAATAATATCCTTATAAAAGTGTAAAATGTATAATTTACAAATACTACTGTTACAGCTCATCGAATGAATTCAGAGTTTTATTTGTTAAGTATTTTTTTAAGTTTATCCTTAAATTTTGATGAAGATGTTTCTGATTTGATATCTGTACGTAATTTACTGGTAAAGAATATTCCTGCATACTTTGGTTTTTTTTACAAAAGAGTACCAATCGATGAGAGGGAATGGTAAATTCGTTCCGCTGTCTAGTGTTGTAATGATGATTATCACTATTAAGTTTCTGCTGTCCAATTTTTGACCAGAAACGGATAGTTCTACTTCGTAAATAGTAAGGCCGGCATGGTGGCTCAGTGGTTAAGGCTTTGGACTACGGAGGGCAAGGTCCAAGGTTTGGATTCCCACTGAGCCAATGGTTGGTACTTCACTTGTTGAATAAAGTTCACACACAGGCTTTTGCGCCTATGTGAACTGGCGAGTGAAGTTAAAAAAATAAAATAAAAAATAGATGTACATTCCAGTCAGAGAGCATTTGTAGTTCAGAAAATGTTTCTTTAATTGAAACTTGAGGACTTAAATTTAATATGATTCTTATTGCCTTTCTTTGTATTATTAAGATTGATTCAAGATTTTAAAAAGTTGTTGCACTGTACAAGGATATACCAAAGTAAATAGTGGAATTTATGTACCTGAAATAAACCATTCTCAAAGTGTTTATGTTACAAAGACAGCTTAATTTACTCTTTGCAAATATACTGGATGATACTTTGGATAACAGTTGATAACATGATGATCTCAATTTAAATTTGTGATGATCTCAATTTGTGATGATCTCAGTTCAAATGTTAACCCCAGACAAACCTATTTAACCGGAGAAATTAGAAATTTACTAGTATAATTAATAGGTTTATTTTTTCCAATAATTCTTTGTTTGAAATGCTACACGACTGTTTTTTTCTAAATTTGAAATTAAACTATTTTGAGTAAAATACTGATAGAGATGAGTTATCATCCAACTTATTTCCAATTTCTTCCCAAGATGGAGCATTAATATTTATATTTGTATCATCAGCATAGAGACAAATTTTACTGGAAGAGCACAGTTTTAGAAAATAATTTAAAAAGAAAACAAATAAAATTGGGCCTAAAATGTAGCCCTGTGGGACATTTAATTGTTTACACTGAAGATTTGTTATGATTTCTGAAATTTTTAACATCTTGATGAGACATCTCTATAAATGCTTTCAATTACTTAACTATGATTAAATCTATCATATGATTTACCCCTTATCTCTAATTATTATATTATTTAAACAAAAGAGATGAATATTTTATGACTGTTGTAGATATTGTTGGTGGATATTAAAGAAAAACAAAAAGAATTTAAACTGATTGAAGAAGAGATTTATACTTACTGTCAACAATATTTTGCTGTTGTAGAACACTCAGCAAGGCTTTTCTTCTGTTTGACAAACTTGATCAACATCAATTACATGTACCAGTTCTCTTTAAATTGGTTTCTTAAAACATACACCACATCAATCGAAACAGCGTAAGTAAAATAATATTTAATTGTAGGCTAGTTATACTTATATATTTCGCATCTTGATTTACTTACCTTTGCTTGCATATGAATTAAACAAAATTGTTGTTATTTATTGGTTCTCATAAAATGACATCTTCCATTATAAGATACATATATAGTTCCACATTGGCTTAATAATTTCTTAATGATTACAGATAAAGCAATAAAACCTGGCGCAGCATCACTGCATCTATAAATAAACTTTTTGAAGTAACTAACATTTTTTTGTCATACCAGTGGGATGGTCTGTAAGGAGTCAGAATAGAATCTTACATGAGAGCATAGGTCGAGTAGTACATCAAATTAACCCTCCTGTTGTTAATTGCCGATGCATCGGCAATTTAGTACGTCTCGTAAATGTTAATTGCCGATGCGTCGGCAACTGTGCAGTCCATTGTTACATATGCTATTCTGGCATTATCGTTCCGTCAATAATACTCTATGTGGTATCAATCGAAACAGGAGATGATACCGAATAATCGATAGTCGAGTATGATCGACTACACGCATCGAGAGAATTGTGATTTGTTTACAAAATAGCTGTAACAGTCAGTGAAGGAGGATCGGCCATGTTGACTCACCGGTGTTTACGTTTGTTTTTTGTCCTTTCCAATTTTTGCTGAGCAAATCTTTTGTATATATTGTTTACATTTTTAAAGTTTACTAAATTTTGAACAAGATGGCTATCCTGGATTTGTTTGTTTGTGTTATTTTAGTTCTATGGTAACAGTGAAAACTTTTCTAAAACAACGAAAAAAAATGTTTTCTTCAGTTTTGGATGCACAAAATTTTTCAAAATGAAGGTATGTACATAAAACATATTGTAAAATATTCCGTGTAATATAACAAATAAAATGATATATAATAGTATGTATTTTTAATAAAAAATAAATTTAATATTATTTTTCAAACAAATGTCTGGAAATCAAGCTCATGTTGACTCGCCGGTGTTTACGTTTGTTTTTTGTCCTTTCCAATTTTTGCTGAGCAAAACATTTGTATATATTGTATATATTTTTAAAGTTTACTAAATTTTGAACAAGATGGCTATCCTGGATTTGTTTGTTTGTGTTATTTTATTTCTATGGTAACAGTGAAAACTTTTCTAAAACAACGAAAAAAAAATGTTTTCTTCAGTTTTGGATGCACAAAATTTTTCAAAATGAAGGTATGTACATAAAACATATTGTAAAATATTCAGTGTAATATAACAAATAAAATGATATATAATAGTATGTATTTATAATAATAAATATATTTTATATTATTTTTCAAACAAATGTCTGCAAATCAAGCTAAATCCGCCTAACATTTTGAGGGTACATAGTCAACACTAAGAGGGTTAAAGGACTTTAGAAGTTGAATATAAAACTCTGAAATCTGACCTGAAAAAGTCCACTCTTTAAACAATGACGCTTGTTTAAAGTTTTAAAAAGTTACAATTTAGATCTGCCATTTTGTACTAGATAAATCCTTTTAAGTACTCTTTGTGGCATTCATATGTGCTAGACAACCCCTTTAAAATAATATATATTATACATCTTGACCTGTGTTTACCTTTAGTAGTTTTTTCTAACTCCTTTTGGACCATAATTATTGAAAATATTGTAAGTTTTGTGCACCCTGTCAATAGGAGAAGTATCCAACGCAAGCCTTGTTTCTCCCACGAGATAGTAAGGGATCGTTTTTGACAATCGTTTCTATAATCCGAAGTAAGTGGTCAAGAGTATGTATACAGATGAACTTGATTTAATCTACATCTATATATAAGACAAAGGTTAGGATACATTCAAATTGCATTTTTCTTATTGTATTTGATTACAATGTGAACTTTGATGTTTTAGGAATAGGTCTCAAGTGGTAGAAGTGCGTTTACAGTATCTTGAAGAAAAAATCACATATAATTTGTTCAAAAACATTTGCCGTTCTCTTATTGAAAAACACAGGATTCTTTTTTCTCTATTGCTCTGTACAACAATTGAACTGTAAGTATAATATTAACAGGAATGTTTTGGAGTACTTTATTAGTGGCTTTATTTTTTATTTATTTATTTCCATGCCTTAATACAGGTTTATACCCAATTATATTAAAGCAGTTAAAGACATAAACTTGTATTAATACATAGTGGGACTGCCATGATACAAATGTTCAAATACAAAAACTTTCCAAGGTCTGTAAACCTACAATTAACAAAAACACTCAAAAAGGAACATCCATATGACAATAAACGTTTGTTTTAAATGATAAGTTCACTTATGAAGAAATATAAATACTCTAACATATAAATATATAAATAATAAATCATGCCAACAATAAAAGAGAACAATTACAAATATATGACATAAACTATGAATAATTAACATGGATAAAATATTATATAAGAAACAAACATATAAATTTTAAACCTAAACCAGCAGTTTGAAAGGATTTGCATGCTTGAACTTAATTTTAACATAATTTTGTCAGTGTATTGGCTCATAGCCCAATAAAATTGTCACTAAAAACACACTGATCAAGCATTAAATGGGCTAGAAGATTTTATTGTTTTAAGAGGTCCATATGGGTGCTAAGAAGAATAATTTGTGGTTTCTTACCAAAAGTTTTGACTGTGCAACTTTGGGCAGCCTAAAAACCACGAAATATACAGACTTTTAAAAGTTTGTATGACATATCAGAAACTAATGGTCCTATGGATTTTTTACTATACAGCTTTTTAAAGAACTTTAAACTACCTACAACTTGCACTACATAAAGTACTTTCTAGCCAGATAACAAACAAGCTACAGCTTGTTGAATATTGACGGTTTTTTCCAACTTCGTGAAAAATTAATTGTAAAATCCACCAATTACCTCCTCTTCTCTTCTCTTTAACTCGTCTTAAGTATTATCATTTATTATATAAACCTACAATAGATAAACCATCTAATAGAAACATTTGTAGCAGTAATTTTGTTAGTTTGTGTGGCCCGCAACCACAGCTGGTTTAAATTGCATTACATTTACATGGGACTACACTAGCGCCCCAAAATGGACCACAAAAACAGCTGATATTTTGACACTCAACATTTAACATTGGATGGGAAATCTATTTGTGTATAAAATCAATGGTATTATTAGAATATAATTATGTTCTATTAATTACAATACATACAGAGGTTAACCATCCCACACTCACCTACTGCTACCAATTGAGACCAATCCCCCACCAAAACTGGAAGTCTGGCGGATGGCTCAAAACCAGACAGGCAATAGGATCACGGGTAGCAGTTGGAGGATTAAATCACAACTCGGCAGCTGAGCGAAAAAACTATTTCAGAAAAGAAAATAATTTTGGCAGAAGGCCACAATAAAAATTACATTCAAAAGAACAAGATGCACAAAAATAAACAAGAATAACAAATAATATACAAAATCAACAAAGGCTACAAATTCCAAAAATTTACATAACAGACATCTGCAGAAATACTAGAAACACATTACTTAGAGAAAATTTATCTTGAAAAATTAAAAAAATTTGTAGCAAAACAAATTACCGGCAATTTAACCCACGTCCCATGATTCCACCGAGGCCAGGGAGTCAGCCGGAATCCCTGGGAAGCTCCGAATCAAAAAAGTAAAAATATTAATAAATAATCCTCTTTTGGTGAATATTTAAAATTAAAAAAATTGAAATAAAATATAGCCCGGTACCGTTCTATCAAAAATTCACTTCAATAATACAACTAACAAAAATAAATAACACAAATAAACTTAATAACTAGGCCTAACACAAAATAAATAAATAATACCATAATTCAAACAATAGGGGCCTAATAAAATAAAATATAAAAGAATATAACAATAAAATAAACTAAATAAAGATTCATAATAACAATAAAGGTAATAACAATTTTTGTTTTTTTTTGTTTTTATACATTTAACAAACTGTTTAGGCCTATAAAACTTGGGCTGACTGTGTCCAAATAAAAACACTGTTCAGATTAATTTTTTGTAAGGCGTGGCCTAGAGATTTTTCTTTTTCAATTCTTTCTTCTTTTTCAATTCTTTTTGTTTTTTGTTGTTGTTGTATAACTTGAAAACCCACCCCCAGCTCAGCCGCTGGGGAAAAAAATGGAACGCACTGACCTGAGGACTGAAGAACCACACCCAAAGATGTAGAGGGCAGCGGGGGTGAAACTTGGCTCTATCACATTGGTCCCCAGGCCAGGCTAGTTGTAGAGAATGGCAGGACTTCGTCCAAATGGCAGGCTAAGGGTTCAACATCCCGCTCAAGGAGACCCTGGAGTTTGAGTCTCTAGCCGCTCAACATATCATGTACAGAGGCTGAAGAAGACAGGTCAAACGATAGGCCAACCTGACAGACCGAGAGCCTGAATTACGGAACGACAGAGTCCAAGCCAACGGCCACGAAAGTAAACAAATCGACAGCGTACGAGCGATCTCAGGCAGCCTGGCAAACCACGACGACAAGTAACCACAAATGTACCGGTCAAACGACCCGGTACACAACGTACAGCGTGAAATTTTCTCGAGACGGGACCGACACAAGAACTTTCTGGCTTTCTACCCAATTTTTATTTGCTTATATCGCAATAAATAATTTATTTATTACAACTTTTTACAACAGCATGTAACGTGCTAATACTGGCTTTTGAAAGAACATGCAAACAAGGGTATATAAACACATTTTTGGTAAAACAAACAAAGCATCTACAACATTGCAATTTGTTTTGTTGTCCAGAGTATTTCATTCACTGCAGACTGAGATTTTGTACACCTGATTCCAACTGTTGGTTATTGTACAGTCATGCGACAAACATAGGCCATTTTTCCCAATCCTGACCCCCCCTCCCTGCTGGGTGGGAATTGAGCGGAAATTTCAAGTTGCACGTTTTAATTTTATTCCTATGTTTATGAAATTAAAATTGTATAGTAAAATTATTAAAAATATGAAATGTATAGAACAGAACATTCCGCGTAGATTGGTACCAAGTTTGTCACACTTGCTTGATGATTAATATGTTTTATTGAGTTTTACAAAAGAGCAAGCGACGTGCCTAATTCCGCGATTGTGTATACATTTGAAAACAGCACTCTGTTTTCAATTGTATCAATCAAGATTCACGTTTTAGGGTTAATTACAGTGGTTTTGACCCACCCACCCACTCATACACATACAGTGGCAATGACTCTCCCACACACACACCTACACGTACAGTGGTATTGAAGAGTATTGTTTGTGTCAATGTTCAATGAAACCAATCCTAAAAATATGCTCACAAATGTCGATGTTAAATTAACACTCTCAGTTATTTACTATTTATTTTCATTTCCTTTTTACATAAACTGCACAGTTTGTATATTTTATCATTCAAATGGTGTCATTAAAAAGTTTTCATTACCTAACCAACCCACCCGTTCTTACACTTGATTGGTCCTTATATTAAAGCAGTTATACTGGTATTTACCAATATAACTGCAATATATACGTATTTACTGATGTTAATTCATATATACAACATACGCCACATAGAGTTTTAATCAGTCTTTATTTTTGTAGAGCAAATAAGACAGTACAGGAAGATGATTTAAATTATTTACTCTATGGGTCAGAAATCGAAGAATCAATCTCCTACAACCCTGCCTCTGATTGGCTTCCTGAATCAGCTTGGATACAGATTTGCTCTTTGAACAAGATGTCAGCTTATGCTGGTGAGATTGGTCTTTTATCACATTGTGTAGTTTTTTAAATATATATTTATCTTCTTAGTTTACGCTGTAGATTGACAAATAATAACTAAATTATTACATTATTCATTCTTTGAAAGAAACTTATCCATTTTACAGATTATGCTGTTTCTTGAATTTTGGACCATATAAAATCTAAGCATTCTTCTATTTACAACTATTAGATACTGTTAATTTGATCTTCTTGATTTAAAAAAATTTTGCAAAAAGTCAGTTTCTTGAAAGAAGAAAAAATGAATAGAATATACATACATAATTGAAATTAAAGGTGCCATTCAATATAAATTTTGGACAGGTCAAATTCTTAATTTTTGTTAAGGTTTTGGCATTTTTTCAGTCCAAAGTTCTCTCTGACATATATGTTGATACATTTTGTTCCAACTGTTCTTTGTTTAGTTTCAGATCACTAGAATGTGAACAAATAGTATGAAATAATTCTGATTGTAGAAGGGAATATCATTTTGGGCTGCTTATTAGCAGATATTTAAATAACTATTACAAGAACACGTGTATAACACTATCAATGACTTGTATAAGATCAGAAACGTAATGATTTTTTAAAAACAAACGCCTAACTAAAGTAAAATCAATAGAACAGTGATTGTTATAACTAAAGCCTAACTAAACAGTGTAAAAATACAATAGAAAAATAAAATTAATTTTCATAAGAAAACTAGTTAATTTAAGTCATAGAACATTTATCACTAGGGTAGTCCTAAATTGAAATATAACATCACCAGGATATGGACTTGTTAAGATTGTTGACAATTTAAAATAAGAAGTAATAAAGAGTTGGATGTTCTTATTAAGGATCCTGCTTATTACAAGGATGTTGTAAGGTTTGTAAAATCAATGAAATTTTTTTAAGAAGAGAGGCCGATCTCTTACCTTGCTCTACCCATTCCTTATAGACTATTGATCTGGGCAGGGAACTTTTTGGATAGAGTAAGGGGGAGAACCGGGTACAGTACAAGGTGTCAATATTACTGATAAAAACTAACAGCCAAGGGGAGGATTTAAACCTGCACTATCTCTAACTCAAGTACAAAGTCCTGATGCTTTAGACCGCTTAACTCTGGCTCCCCCTAAGGAGGAACCTATTTAAGGTGGCTTGGTTATATAGAGATGAAATAGGAACGAATGCCTAAAATTATACTAAGACAGAATATCGAGGGAAAAGGAAGCAAGAAGATCAAGAATGAGATGGATTCACGCGTTAGAGAAAGAACTAAGAAGAATTGGAGCTAGAAACTGGAAGCAGGATTGAGTGGAGACGAATCGTCGCAGAGGTCAATGCTCATCATGGGCTGTAGTGCTGGAGGTTTGTTTGAGATATATTTAACAAATATATTACATGTTTTCCAGGATTTAGAAATCATTTTGAGAAGAATCATGCAGAGTGGAAAGGTTTGCGTGATATAAAGAAAAAGAAATTCCCTCCTCCGTGGGACTCGCAGCTCTCAAGTTTTCAAAAACTCAATCTAATTAAGATAATTTTTCCTGATGAGGTTAGTAAAGAAACAGTAGATTATTGACCTTAATTTTTAATACACTCATTCATGATCCTACACAGGATGTCACTATTTATCAAATTACTAACTAGGCTTTATCTTAACATCCTTGACTAGTAGAGGTTAGGCTACCGGTTTCAGAGACACAGCTCCATCATCAGGCATCCTCCAGTGGGATTTGATGCCATTTAAAAATGCACAGTCGGAAGGTAGTACAGGATCCAGTCCAGTTGGCTGTTTAATTCTCGGCCGTGAACATGCAATGTGGCTATCGCACACTCATTTCAATGTATTTCAGGTTCATGTGTTTGCGTGAGTGTTTTGTATTTTTTAAATGTTGACAAATCCAACTGGAGGATTCAATGTCAAAAACACATGTGGTTTTATCAAAAACAAAATTTGAGTACATTATTTTACCAATATTTCATGCTTAAACGTTTTAAAAAGACATGGTTTATACATTTAAAATATTAATTGTAATTCCAAAAAAATGTGTATGCATTTAATGCTAACAATAGTTGGATATTGTTTTGCAATGGTAGATCAAACGCCAAAATTTGAGATTTGGACATATCAACACACTATTCTGGTAAATAATCAAAGGTTTTTCCTAAACAATTCTAAATCAATATCTTTATGGAGATTTTA
The DNA here is from genome assembly GCA_035578905.1 of Stictocephala bisonia. Lineage (NCBI taxonomy): Eukaryota > Metazoa > Arthropoda > Insecta > Hemiptera > Membracidae > Stictocephala > Stictocephala bisonia. The sequence goes on from JAQJVL010000021.1 coordinate 2,618,305, forward strand.
GTTATTTAAAAAAAAAAAACCCTAAGTGCCATAGCCCAGCACACTCAAGGACAAACTATGTAACATGGACAGTTGTGGACAAACTCCCCCAGTTGTGGAGCGTGTAACTCCTAAAACAGTGTACAAAAGTTTTGATTTTTAAATTTAAGAATTATTTCCTAGTACTTTCTCTTTCTCCCTTTTTTCAGCTGATAATCACGGTAGTAATGGACCTTTCACGCACCCTTATACTTACAGTAATTATGTGGGCGACAGATCATGTGTGCCCACTCATAGACGTACAGTGGTATTGATCTGTACTCTATCTCCTTAATAGATAATTACTTGATCAATACCTATGTCCTTGTATGAGTAGGCGGGTGGGAAATTACCTTAATGCCCACATTACCCACCCGCCCATCGATGCACGTCCAACCACCCATACATGTACAATGGTATTGACCCTACCACCCACCCTTACAGTGAGTATTGAATATGAATATATTAGTGAATCATTTTAGGTACATTGTCAGAACCGCAGATCAAATATAGTATAGTTACTTGATCTCTGTCGTAACTAGTAAACTCCTAACCAATGGTATGCAGAATATTTTCTAAATAATTTATAATACAGTAATTAATTATGAATTGTTTTTGTTACCAAGAAATGTGAATGACTTTAATTTGAAACATTATAACAATTTTTTCTTATTCCTTTTGGACACTCATTAATCAAAACAGTTACTCCTTTTAGGATAGAAAACTGTCATCTCAACAGAACTTAAGAGTGGTACAGAGTACTCTTTGGATTGATATTCTATCTATGCCATTATTGCAATCAGTGTAAAAAGTGCCTATAAGTAATGTTATACAAGTTCTATGATTATAGGATGGTTTAATTACTTCCTTTTATAATTCCCTGAACTACTTGTGACATTAAAATTTCTTTCTTGATTTCAATATTTTTGATGGCTGCTGTTTGATAACAGATGACAGAATGGATATTAGAATATATAGAAGAGAGTATGGGGCCCAAGTATGCCACTCTGCCCAGCCTAGATATAAGCTCTTCCTTTGAGGAATCCAACTGCTTGACTCCGCTGTTGTTCATCCTCTCTCCAGGAACAGATCCTGTAGCATCACTTCATCAGTTTGCCCGCAGCAAGCAAATTCATTTACACACGCTTTCTCTTGGTGTTGCTCAGGTAACTTACCTCTAGAGTCATAGCAATACAGTCAACTCCTGATAATTAATCCTGACTACCGCAGAGTGTTAAAATACCCTAACTGAACGAAATTTCAGATAGTTTTTAGTTTTTATTTACCATATTTCATTTATGAATAATCTGATAGAGAAACTTCTATTTAGGTATGGTTTATGTAAATGTAATGCACCAATTTTATTTTTCTTTTAGCACGCTAAGTTTAGACTCTTAAAACACCCATGAGTTAAATATAAAGTAAAATACAACAATAACTTATTGTGTGAGTTGTGACGAAATGCCAAAGGGCAGCTAAATGGTGTAAAGGGAAGGCGAGTAGTAGGTGTAGAGACAAGATGGCTACGCATGTTGACACTTCTCATAGTCTGCTACAGAGGCCAACTTGCGATATAAGAAAAAAAATACTATTTCTTTGTCTGGACAGGAGTTGATTTTATTAGTATCAAAAGACCATTAACAACATCAAAACCAAATCAAAAGATTTAATTTTACTAAATTGTTTGTAGCCTAGGAATATTACAGTGTTTTGTTGGATTTATATATCGAAATTTTGTTCAGATTTTATGAATTATTTGACTTGTAGATAGAATGTGAAAGTTGAAGTGAAAATCCTGCAGGATCAGGATCCATCACCAAAAGGTAAAAATACAAATAAAAATTGCCTTTATGCCTGTTTGAACACAACCTCATTTGTACAACTATCGCTAATGAGTCAATATTATCATAAATGTTGTACCTTTGTGTTCTACATCCATTCAACAACGAGATGGCAATAAAATTTGCTGTGGACATTTATAACAATGCAGTTAAATTTCTATTTGTAGCCTCAGTAGAGGAATAATTAGACAGTCTTTATTCACTAAATTCAACAGCCTTCCAGTACATAGTGTGTCAAGTTCCTGTAGATATACTGTATTATCATTGTATTAAAATCAGTATATGTTTCTAGGATGAAGCAGCAAATGTGTTAATAAAGCAGTGTAAAGAAGAGGGAAGTTGGGTATGCTTAGAGAATTGCCACTTGGACCAGAAATACATGTCTTTATTGGAAAAGCTTTGTGACAGTCTAACTCTGCACAACACCAGTATGGAGTTTCGTCTGTGGCTAACCTGTAAACCAACCTCTCAGGTAATAAAGGTTTTCACTTTGATCATCTTTTACTATTTATTTTATCTACCATCATCGTATGTAAATTTTACTATTCTAGCATGTCTGCATACATAGTTTTCTAACCATGTCTCATCTACTTATATTTTTTCTTCTAAAAACTGTTTCCCACATTTTTGTGGGTAAGCATTCCATATTACCTCTTCACAGCTCTCATCTCCCCTTCTACTTGTTGCTTGTCTTGGGCTTTTAGGATGTATCCTCATATTGCATACACTTGCTTGATGCCCTTCCTGTTTTATTTTTATCAAGTAATGATTCTTTGTTTAATCTATGACTTATAAACCTTTTTCGATCAAATATGAGATGCTACTGTAGTTGCCAAACTATAATTGCCCAGACTTTTTAATACAACTGGTCATGTAGTACAGGAAACCAGGTAAAAAAGTACAGGAAAGTTCTGGTTAAATAGAACGGAGATAAATTGATTCAAAACCTTCTGCAACTTGTCAAGGAAGATACTTCAGAAATATACAAGTGTAAAGTCCGGAAATATCCCATTTACATAGTAAACAACAGGCAAACAAAATGTAAATAATTGAAATAACTTGAAAAGTACATTACAAATTTTGATAAAAATTAGTATCTAGGGGTTGTGTTTTAAGTCGCTTATTATGTTTTCAACATAAAAAATGTATTAAAACAAAATGACGGATAGGAAATAATGCTTTTTTACCAGTATCATGGTTGTTATAATAAAAGGTATAAATATATATATATACATCAAAATTTTTATTTTTGAATCATATGTATACGTTCTTATAAAAGCTGCTAATTACTGATGTAATGCTGGAAAATTCAGAAAAATCAAGATAGCGGATGGAAAATATATAAAAAACATAAAACTAGGAATTTATATTTAAAATAATTAACTAGGGGTTTCATAGGCCGCTTATTATGATTTCAACAACAAAATAATGATACTATAAAGTGGTGAATGAAAAATCGTGGTTTTTCAAAGTTTTCACAAATTTGATGCAAAAGGTTGTAAAGAAATATTTAAAAATCAAACATTTTGCATATATATTATATTTATGGATTAATACTAGTTGCAAATAAATTGTGGAAGTTGCTGAAACTTCAAAAAATCAATTGTGGTTGGCAAATTTAAGAAAACCATTGTTGAGTTTTTAATTTAAAATAGTTGTTGATAAAGGATTTTTTGGGTCCTTGGTCACAATTTTAGCTACATATAAGTATAAAACAAAGTTGCGAATGGAAAATCTTGCATTTCTAACATGTTTACTGCTATGAAAAGGTTTTACAAAAAAACATGTAAAAATCAAAACATCCATAATATGCTTGTTGGTAGCTGTCCACTGTCAAAATTGAAAATATCATATCAGCTTTTTATTGAAAACTTTGAAATAATAAAATATATACGGAAAATATAAAATTCCTTTAAAAAAAATATTAGTCATTGTAATTAAAAAAATAGCTTTTTATAAATAACTTTTTTCTGTTAAATATATTCTGATGAGTAAGGTTTCATTAGAAAGGTAAATTTATAGTCAACTAGCTGTACCCGCCCGCTTCACCGGTCATATTGAGTTTTGATTGTATCATTGAAATGTGCAGCAACCTTTCAGTTTACACAGTATCCAATTTACAATAGCTGATGTTTTGTGCAGTTTACTACTGTACTCAATTATTTTTAATTTTGAAAGTTTTGCCTACCACAATTTTATTCTATTTGTTTTTATTTAACAGCTGTTAATCAAATAAATCAATCAATTAATATAGCTTCACAAGAAATCAAAACATAAAAATATAAACAGTTAAAAAATTAACACATGGTTTAATTTAATTTTGACATATTTAAAACCCACAGCTGATATTCTTTTTATATTTGACTTATTATACCTTCATGCATCCTGCTATTTGATTAACATCGAAACTTTAGAAGTCCAAGGGATGGAGCCCTGAGGGATTAAAGAAACGGGAATAGGACAGAAACCTTCCCTGGGGTATATAGAACAACTTCCCCAAGTTTCATGGCGATCGGCTGGACGGTTTGGTAGCGCATAAAGGATAGACAGACAAACAAACATACATTGGATTTTATAGATATAGATAAAAAACTTATTACAAATTGTTCAATTAAATTGAAACTGTTTGGTATATTTGAGGTTCAAACGTAACATTTTAGGAGAAAACATGCAACAATAAATAATTCTAATACTCGTATCTAATAATCTATTATCTAATAATCTAATAATCGTAAAACACAAATTTTACCAATTTTCAAAGTGTGGTCATGTTTTTAATGTGATTCCAAAACGGCCAACAATGTTTGAGCATGTATATGGATATGTAATATGACTTTTTACTATTGGATTTTTTGTTCGAAACTAAAGTCCAGTATGTAACACTATCACCACAAAGTTCCAATAAAGTGGACTGATAAGCAACAATATTTAGCTATAATTTTTTTAAATTTTTGTTATAAGACCCTTATTTGTCTTAATTTTTTAATAAATGTTATCATTATGAAATTTCATTTCAAACATTGTTTTGTATGAGTCACCATCTTCGAGATATTCACGTTGAAACAGGCTGTTATTATTATTTATTGATAAATGCATTATCTTTAAAATTTTATATCTAGCCTCCAGCTAATTGTAAAAAAAATAAATAAACTGAAAGGTGAATTTAATAGCTTTAAACTAAGGGCTTATACATCTACATAAGTGAAACAATTTTTGAGATATTAAAAAGAAACTCTTAAAATATAAGAAATTGCGGTGTAAAAATTTCAGTATTCAATGCTCTACAACTCATCAGGGGTGCATTTTAATTAAAAGTTGTTAATTACACTTTTTTCTTAAAATTAGTTAATTAACCCATTTTATATGTTAGTACCTGGAGACCAAGCTTTGCTCAGTTGAATTTTGCAAACTGAGATGGTAGCATCCATATCTCCCCGAGGATCGTTTGTTTTTGCTCTACCTTGTAGGTTATTAACTCTCGTACCGGCATAGTGTGGTTTATCGCTCTTAAATTGTGCTACCAAACCGGCATAGTGCGGTTTACCGCCCTTAAATGCATCGGCGCCGTTAATCACTTATACTACGACTTTTTATGCTACGTGAATAATTCCAATGCCACTAGAAGCTACATGAGCTGCAGATTGCAGTGGTATACGACACACTGTTGTAGGAGTAACATATGATCGAATAAGAAGATGTAAAGTTACGACGGCTGATATTCGCTGTTTGTAAACAGAGGTGTAGCGTTTTTCTGCTTGTGAATTCTGCGGTATAATAATTGTTTATATTATCAAAATATGTGTTATAATGTGTTTATATGTTGTAATTAGTTAGTGATTAGTACATATTGATGTTATTTATAAGAAACATAAGTGCTATTTATAATGAAACATAAGTTTAGGCTAACAAAATAGTTCAACGCAAAGGTTATGCTAGGTTATTATTTATCTATAATTATTAATTATAAGCTCACACCTATGGACACCAAGATAAACATACAAAAAATGTATTTACTTTGTAGAGCATGTTTTTATATAAATCATGTTTTGTAGTTTATGTTACAACTCTTTAGTGTTTATACAACATTTCTAGTAATTTTGTATTACAACTGTTTCCATAGTAACCAGTTTTCATTGTTGTGTAGTGTATGCAGTTTTTGGAGTGCAGAATTTTTATTTAAGTATGTATCATTTGTTATGTATATTTTCCCCTTATATAATAATCTGTGATAGAACAATTACATTTTAGTCCTTTTTGAATACAATACTTGCAACTCAGCCTACGCACAGGCAGTATGCCCATGTAGGCTTTTCCCATGAAAAAGAATTACTGTACAGATTTTTATTATTTTTGTTTTTATCTTAGAAATGAAATGAAAAACGTTACCACATTCTTACATATGAGACTTAACCTCATCATACATAATAAGATATTATTTCAAATATAAATAATAAATTACAAGGAAATACAACATAGAAATTACAATGTACGAAGTAAAACATATAAAGTCAAAAAATGTGAAAAATTATGTTTAAACTTAAAAATATTTCGACTATCTCAAACAAAACTACAGTTATTCATTAAATTTATTCAAAATTACATTCATTCGGCACAATCACTCATTACCGTCACTACCAAGCCACAGCGCCACTAGCCACTACTCCTGCGAGGCCCACAGCAGATAGCACCTCACCTCCGCCCCAAACCGAGTGCGCTTATCGATGGATCTGATATTGTCAGGAAGAGCATTCCAGAGCCTGCATGCGGAGACAATGAATGATTTGTTGAAAGTGGTGGTGCGGTGAACTGGAATAGCTAACATTGACTCACCACGTCTGGTTATACGCACACCAACTTGTGACAGGTAAACAAACTGCTCTGACAGATAATTAGGAATTTGGTTTTGAAGAATACTGTACAACAAAATCAGGATATGGAATTGTCGAAGATTGTTTAACTTTAAGATGGATAATTGGTAGAAAAATGGAGTAACATGATCCCTTCGCCTCAGGTTGAAAATAAATCTGATACAGTAGTTTTATGCACGCTGTAATCTTTCCTCGAGCTCAACAGACATGTCATTGATTACAGTATCACAGTAATTAAAGTGAGTGAAAACTAGAGTCTTTACTAACAACATCTTGAAAACGAGAGTCTTTACTAACAACATCTTGACATTGAGAGGGAAAACATGGCAAATCTTTTCAAAGTGTGTATAGCAGCAAAAACTCTATTACACATTACAGCAACTTGATCAGTCCAGTTCAAGTGTTTGTTCATAATAAGTCCTAGGTTTTTAACTTTATCACAAAATGGTAATTCTGTTTTGTGATAAAGTTTGAGTTTTGGTATATTTGTCAGGTCAATGTTAGAAGTGAGTCTAGTAGAGCCAACAATATTGTTTGGGTTTTGGCCTCATTGAGCTTTAAGCCATTCTTGACAGCCCAATTTGTGATAGACTGGATATCACAGTTAATGTTAGTTACGGCAGTATGCAAGTGTTTCAGAGTGAAGTGAGTATAGATTTGTAGGTCGTCAGTGTATAAGTGGAATTTACAGAAAGTGATAACAGTAGTAACATTGTTAATGTAGAGTAAGAATAAGAGTGGCCCAAGCACAGAACCCTGGGGCACACCTCTAGTCACCAGTTCCCAGTCAGATTTTCTGTTTATCTGACTGTGTTCTAAAGCTATAGACAATTTGTTTAACAATTACTTGTATTATTTTTCAATGTATTTTTGTATTATTATGTTGAACAATATCATTTAACTTACTGATGTATAAATTTGAATGTTTGGGGAATAAATTTATTTTCATTTCATATATTTCCTAAAACTGCATAAAATTTAGAATATCTTGGCTATCTTAAATTTTTTATTTTATGATTGCATCATTGTTTGTAGGGTATACTCCCACCCATTTTCTTTTTTTAAGAAACCTTTTATTCAAGTTACCAGGGAAAAAATATATAAATTGTTTTGATACATTTTATGCATATTATATAATATCCTATTATTTTGTCATCACAATGATACTAAACTTTAGTAGGTTTACATTGTATAGTTATTTTTTTTTAATTTAAGGAAATAGTCTGCAAATCGACTGAAAATTTGCCGGTGAGGCAAAAAATAATGCCGGCTCGAGGGTTGGTAAAATTTCATTTTGGAGGTCCTCCGCATTTACTTTTAGCAGCCCCTTTGTGGAACTTGGCCTACGGCCTCGCAAGGGAAAGTTCGGCCTGCGGCCTCACCAAGAAACTCTGCTACAGTTCCATTTGTGGATCTCAGCAAGTCGTCTTGTGAGGAAGATCAGCCTACAGCCTCACTAGGATTCTTAAGCAGTATGACCTTGAATTTTGGTTTTTTAGGACAGTGATGCTCATAGACAGTCTTTTCTAAACTCTAATGGTATATTAGTAATCAAGAGAATAATGCCTTTAGTTTGATAACCCATTTGGGTGTATTAGTTTAACATTACCCAATTTTGGGTTTTTGAGTATATTTTTTATTTGGGCTGAGCCCATAACCCATGTCCATCCTTTTTTAGCTACTTTGCAGCGTTTTGTAGAAAAATGTTGAGCACACACAAAAATAAGTAAAATCTTAAAGTATTATATATTAATGTAAAGTAAACAAAATAAGCTATATTAGAAAAATATTTTTGTTTACCTACCTTGAGTATTGTTGATGTTATCCTTGATTTTATTGTAAAAAATCAAAATTTCCCAAGTTTTGTTCAAAGTATACACTATGCTAGTAAGAGTTATTTCACTATACAGTGGACTCCCGATTATCGGCGATAATGGGTGGCAGAACGATTGCCGATAATCGATTTCCCCGTTAATCCAAAAATAGCCTAAAATGACCTTTAATCGGTTTAAAAATAACCAGTATCTAAAAACTATGTAAATTTACACTAATACAAACATATTTTCCGTTTATCAATCTTGTAAATCAGTCGATAAGCACTTCCACACAGCTGTACACAACTGACTCAGGGTGGCAGACGACAGTGAACTCAAAACAATGGAGCGTGCCACTGCCACGCCTGACGTGACTCATCAGTGGCAGACGAAGTACATTGTAAACAACTACCCTACATGTTTCGAAAATAACGTTGAAGCGCAGAAATAGTGATAATAATTTGCCGATAATAAGCGGACAAATAAGTTGCCTTTTTCATTGTTTTCCGTTGCTTCATAGCAGAAGAGGAATCAGATGAACTTGCAAACTTTAAAAACTCATTCTTTTTGTTTATTATACTTTGGACGGTTGTATCGCCTAAGTTATATTCAACTGAAAGTGCCTTTATTGTATGCCCTTTCTCAAACTTCCCAATAATTTCTAGTTTCGTCTGAATAGACAACACAACTCTTTTCCGTTTTGTATCCATGTTGTAAACACACAATGCACTAAGAAAAACACAAAATGTAGTAACGTAAACACAAAAATGCACTAAACAAAACACTGTACACCAACTCACGTATGTCAACTCGTGAACGAAAACAAACTCACAGTGAAAATAGAATAAAAACAGCGCACTGAACTGAGCAATATTGTTTACGTGTGTGACAAAGCAAGCGAACTTGACCGCAAATAACTTGGTTATGTGCCAAGGTCAGCCACTTCTACGCGTAAACAATCGCTATAGATAGTACGCGCATGGATGAGCCTGCCTCGTCTTATTATTGCGTAGTATTTTACATTTTTCTAAAGCGTTTTTAATTTAATTTTTTTATTTGACCATCCCCGTTAATCCACAACACCGATAATCCGCTCGCCGATAATCGGGAGTCCACTGTATAAAAAAACCAAGATAGCAGTTTTGTTGCAAATTTTATACATAAAAAGAAAATATATACATTATAAGGTTTATTACTACACCGAAAAAGGTACTCTATGAAAAATTAACTATGTACATGCTGTGTTTTTCTGTTTTTTTTACTCGGATGAGCTAGATGACACCTTCCTCTTTCTCCCTCCTGTTAGAGGCCTCCAGTAGTGTTCAAGGAGGTGAAAACATCCTTGATGGACTCCACTGTTGCACCCTGGGCACCAGTATCTAGATCGTCCTCTAGTTTTGGTGTGTGAACATATCACACACTTCCGTTCACGCTTCAAAGGTAAACACTCCAATTTGTGTTCACCAGTGTCTCCTCCAGTGCCATGGACTGGTAAAGCAGGATTATTTACTTCTGTCAAGCTATCTACAATATCAACAATAAACTCCCTTCTTTCCTTAGGCTTTTCCTTGTACAGAACATAGCGTTGAATAATGCTATGTCTACAAAGTTGAACAGGATTCTCTTCCAGTATTTAGAAGTGGGTCTGCTGCAGGAAGTGTGGTAAGCACACTTATCGCTGACATCAACTCCCCCCATGTGTTTCTTTCCTGGCCGATCAATAACATCTAATCTGTTAAATTTTAGTGAATTTTGTATATCTGCCTTGGATAAGGATGGTCAAGTAGATGTCATATATACAGATTTTGCGAAAGCGTTTGATAAAGTGGATCATTTGACATTGCTTTCAAGATTACATTATTTTGGTTTATCTTCTTCATTAATAAAATTATTTGCGTCCTATTTATCCAGAAGAATTCAGTACGTTTCTTATAAAGGAGCTGTTTCATTCAATTTCCATCCTGAGTCTGGAGTTCCACAGGGGTCTAATTTAGGGTCACTTCTGTTTATTATTTTCATAAATAATATCACATCATCAATAAAAAATTTTCAATTTTTGATGTATGCGGATGATCTAAAAATCTTCAAAAGTATAGATAGTGTTTATGATTGTATGCAGTTACAAGATGATTTAGACAACCTCTTTCAATGGAGTTCCAATAATTTAAAATTTAATCTGGATAAGTGTTCTGTTATTTGTTTTTCCAAAAGATCTGACAATATAGTTTACTCATATTATAATATGGGTGGCGTTCAACTAGCATCCAATAATTCCATTAAAGATCTGGGTATCATGTTTGATGAGAAATTTACCTTTATTAATCATGTTATATCTATGTGTAAATCTTCATTTGCGGTTCTAGGCTTTATCCGTAGATCTGCTAATTTCTTAAAAAATGCCAATTTAGTCAAACTTCTATTTTGCTCCTTAGTACGATCTAGATTAGAATATGGTTCAGTTATCTGGATGCCATCATACGCTTACCTCTCAGATATCATTGAGGATGTTAAGAAAAAATTTTTGAGGTTTTTGTATTTCAAGGAATTTGATCACTTTACAACAGTGATTCCATATTCGGAGCTACTATCGATATTTCATTTAGACTCTCTGAGTGTGCGGCGGAAGGTGGCTATGTTGGCTTGCCTGCTTAAGCTTGTGGGTGGTGGGCTCGATGACTCGGCTCTATTGTCAAAACTACAATTCAATGTTCCTCGGCCTAATACAAGGAGTCGTGTGTTGTTCACTCCCTGCTTTTCTCGTACCAACCTGTCTGCTAACTCTCCACTCAATGTTATGATTAGGCTACACAATTCGCTTTCCGTAAGTGTTGATATTTTTAGTTTTTCGTTGCACGACTTTTTAAAAGCTGTAAAAGCCAGTATGCATTAATTTAGTATATTGTTAAATTAATTTATTGTAACATTTTTTATTGATCTAATTAACGGCATTATAATTTATTAATTTCAACATATTTTAATTGTACGTTATTATTTGAGCATGTGCAGAATAATTGTCTTGTAATATCTTATTTAATTATTTATTAACCCACTTTTTATATGTTTAGTTTGTTGTAATGATTAAATAACCTAATAGATTTTTATGAGCATAATCTCGTCTGTTTGCAATTTTAATATATTTATTATTTGTTGTTTGTTTTTCTGTAAGCTGTGAATAATGTATTATTTTAATGCAACATTGTAATTGGGTTATAATGCCTGTAATGTATGCATTTTATCAATAAATGAATATGAATGTGTTGGTTGTAGTTGTGGATAAGTAAAGGCTTTATACCTTCAATGCCTTTCTTACTTCTGACCACCTTGTCCTCCGCGTGACATGCAGTGGTTAGGGCAAAAACTGGCTTTCGAGATACTTTTTGCTTGAAGACCACTAAAAGAACTTCTTTATGTCTGAAGTACAAACTTTCCCTTGCTCCCAGATTACTCTTTACAGCAGTTTCAGCTAGATACTGAGAATTTTTGTTTATAGTTCCAGACAAGGTAGGTATTACACTCTAAGAGCTGCAAAGTTAAGGGAACCTTGGTGTAGTACCTATCCGTGAATAGGTGGTATCCTTTGTCAAGGAGGTTACTTTTACCAATGACTTCCATAATCACCTTTTCAACAAAAGGACTAGCAACATCTTTAAAAAAATATGAAATGTACAATTCAATATGAATGACATAGTTAGTCTTGCTATCGCAAGCCTCAAATTTCTTCAGACCGTATTGTTTATTCTTTTTGTTAGGCATATATTGAATAAATGATGTCCTGTTTTTCATGCCTATTAGGCTTTCCATACATACATTCTGTCCTGCAACAAAGTGTTGTTTGAAAGTGGCATTTAGGTGGTCAAACAGATATCTAACTTTTACCCAGGGGTCATACCCATTTTGTCCTCTAGGAATATTCGGGGTAGATGTCAGATGTAGAAATGATTGAATCAAAACAAACCTGTTATAGGACATTGTTTGTCCATAAAAAGGAATAATTTGTTCGGGCCTAGTGTCCCAATATGACTTCTGGTTTTTTCTAGGAGTCAATCCCATGTTTAGAATGATTCCAAAATATTGTTTTTATTTCTGGAACCGTCACGTCCGTCCACCGCCTCCATCTCGAGTTGAGTGATAAGTTGCCTTGCTTTTCTTCAATTCTCCTACTAGCATAGGCATTTGTTTCCCTAGCAATATGTTGCCAGATTGCATCAGTGAAATATAAACTAAAATAATCAATAGCTTTACTATTTCTAGGGGGACAATATCTAGGGCCTGGGTTCCTTACCCTAAAGGATTGGCTAATGTCTAGCTCCTGTTCTGGAGGATAGACTCTTATCCACAACAGGTTTTTCTTTTTAGGCCTAGTAGGTTTTGGCCTGCTGGTTGATGTACTTACATCATCGTCATTATCTGAAGTTTCCACATCATCATGATCTGGAACATAATTGTCATCACTACCGTAGGAAAAATCTTGTAGAGAAACATTGTAAGGAAAATCTTCGGCCTCAATGTCACTGTCAGTAATACTGTCACTAACATTTTCACATAGTAATTCCCTAATATCACTTGATTTATCACGTAAATCGTCATCCATTTTGTACTTAAACACAATAAACAATGTCGGAACGAAAGCAATACCACGGCACACCGGTTCACATTCTCTGAAACACTGACAGACTATTATAACACAATAACTGCGTTGTATAAATCAGCTGTTTTTTTTTTTTTTTTTTTCACAAAGGAATAGAGGAAATCCAAAGACGTGCGATGTAAAGTAGAATCTCCTCTATCGATTCATATATATTATGATGTATTACTACGAAAAATAACCGAGTTAACATTATAGTTTGTAAACGATTGCTTGATGTCGACGAATCGACAGGTATCATTCAGAGCGCCGCTATTGCGGTCAAATTTTTGACAAGTAACGTAGGGAGGGTTAAATGTTGTCTCTTCCAAAATGTAATAGTATAATGTGATTTAGGAGATAAAAACCTATAGTTTGATATCCCACTTTCTGCTAGAAATCGATAATGGTTCCATATTGTTTTTCTGCCATCAGTTTGGGCAAACAACGCTGTTTTGATAAGGGTTAACCTTATTCTGTAAAATAAATATCATTATACCACAGTATAAAACAGGTAGGTTTTACTAGCAACACACATGAAAACCACGGTACCTAGAAAAGAAGATGTTAGGTATCACACACATCTCCCATGATGTCACATATGCTAAATGGCAAAACTGAACACATAAATACTGTTCTAATTCCCATAATTACAATTCCAGCTGATAAGTGATGTATAACTTGCTTAATATTTAGCTGAATGCTTCTATGCAATTGGTAGATTTAGTTACCAGTATTTAATAGAATAAACAAATCAGCTGATTTCGTCCATGTGACGTCACAGTCTACTGTGCAGAATCGTCGTGATACACAGGAAGTTAAGAGCCTCTGGGGCAGAAATAAAAATGTTCCCAGGGTTGAGACCGGTGCCAATTGATTTCTCGTGTTCGGAATCTCCAAAAATAATTAAAAAATAAATATCCTAGGAGCAAAAAAAGTTTGTCCGGACGTGACTTGTTTGATAATAAGATTAATAATATTTTCCCCCCCTACATCAAGGTGTCCCCCCCATCACCCCAACTACCACATGAGCAGGCAAAGTCCTTGATATAATAAAACCAATTTTAAATGAATATTAGCTTTATATTTATTTTTCTGGTTTTACCTGGTTTACTGTATTAAAGCCACAATCTTAAAAATTCTTGTACTAATAATAGAGAATCAGACTGTGTTCTATATGTCAATACCGTTCCATTTATGGCGGTTTTTTAACATTTTTTCAAGCATCTTGTTTCATTTGTTTAATTTAATTTTTTCCCAAGTAAATTAAAACATCACCATATTACTCAACACCCAAGTTTACCTGAAAAACCTATAGAGTATTTGTCTACAAAACTTGAAACTAAAAACCAAAAATACATTTAAAAAGCGATCTTCTGTTAATAATTACACCCTTACACTCTTATTGGGTTATACAAAGTACCCTATCAGATTGCCAAGTGCAAAAAACCGCGTACGATTGCAGAATATTTGATACTACCTGCAGCAGTTAACATGGTTAACTATAATCAGTGAAGAAGCTGGTAACTTGCTACTTAAAGTGCCTCATTCTAACAATACAATAAGCAGGAGTATTGGAGATATTGCTGAGAATATCAGTGATCAATTAACTGACAATTTAAAAGTACAAGATTTGGCTTTTCAACTAGACAAGGCTACAGTCATTCATAAAGATGCCTATTTAATTTGCTATGTGAGGTTTGTCGAAAAAAAAAAAAAAATAATTTTAGTTAGGATTTGTTATTTTTAAAGAGATTCAAAGTGGAACTAGGGGAGCAGATTTATTTTTGATTTTGGATGAATTTATTACAGAAAATAAAATTTGCTGGAAACATTGTATTGGTTTTTGTACTGATGGAGGGTGTTCAATGGCTGGGTGCTATAAAGGCTTACAGGCCCGTGTGAAAGCAAAGTCCCCAAATATGATTCAGACCTCTTTGTATGATTCATAAGTGTTAAACTTTACTATAAAATGTTTTACATGTTGCAATGTGGCACCATCACAAAAATAATCATTAGCATGTATATCTGAAGGTAGAATAGGAAATGGTTTCTCAATTCCAAAGTTACTCCCCCACCCAGGTAGTTAAGGCGCCGTGAAGAACGGCCGTAAATACTAAGTGAGCTACAGTTTGAAAAAGTTAGGAACCACTGCCTTATACAGTTGCATTAAAAATTCATGGAAGTATATCCCGTAAACATCCTAATAGCCCTTTTTATAACTTTTTTGATTTATTTTAATTGATTAAAGCTGTAGTAAAAATCATATTTTTATCAGAAAAAGGTTCAATGATCATTATCAATAAACTTTCTCATTAATTTTGTACAGTTTCCAATATCAATCCTGCAGAGGAGTGTGAAGATGGCTACAGACTTGTCCTCAGGACTTAAGAAAAGAATGATGCATAGTTACCTGTCAGAACCGGTCTTGGATGATAATTTTTTTTACGGATGCCCTGGAAAAGATCGTGCATTTGCAAAACTCTTGTACTCCATCTCCTTCTTACACGCCTTTGTGCTAGAGAGAAAAAAATACAGATACCTGGGATGGAATTATCCCTATGAATTCACTCAAGTTGACTTCAATACCACATTATATCAACTACAGGTATCTTACTGTTTTAAATGTATATATTGTTTGGCTTTCAAAGCCACCTACCTAATTATAAGATGGAGAAATGAAAATCTAAAATTAGATTTATAATAGATTTAATTTGATAATTAAATTGATTAAATTAATCACATTAATTATAATCAATTTAAATGTACATGTTATTCTGTTAATTATTTTCTTTAGCATTGTTTAGTTACTTAATAATCCAATGCAACAACAATGCAAACTTTCATACTGAAATCTTGTTAGCAAGTAAAAAGACATTATTGGTTTATTTCCATGTAAAGATCTTACAGGTAATATGTTATATGATCTCACATTAGTGATTTGGTTTTCAGGTCAAGAAATTGCTCTGGATTTTTGTTTAATCTTGCATCTTTATTTAGTTTTATTAGTTAAATTTTTTCCTCTCATAATTGGTTTAAACTCCAGACATTCTTTTTGCGTTTTTTTTAACTCTCCTTTTTGGAATAAAAAAAAAAAAAGTAAAATTTAAATGTGTTTTGAAAGACAGTACATTTTAGTTTACTTTGTGCTAAATATACATATTGCCAAGTTTCTTTCCTTAACAATTTTGAAAAAGTGATAGATTATATTTTAAAAAGTTACGAGAGTATTCATAAAAAGAGCTATTTAAATGGGGCAGTTTTTCTGGAATTTTTATTTCCAGAAGTTCTGCGTCATTGTCTGACAACAGTATAATAACTCCAGTCACAGACTCTACAATGAAAGATCTCTTTTTTATTAAAAAATTGTCTATAGCTGTGGCTGACATTTCTGTAACTTTTGTTGGGAAGGTACCTCATGTTATTGTTAATAAATTTTCACAAAATCACCAATAAATAATACTTTTTTTCAAGGCCTTTCGCCAGCAAAGCTGGCATCATCAGGCAACACAAATTTTTAAATCAAATTTGTGTTGCCTGATGATGCCAGCTTTGCTGGCGAAAGGCCTCGAAAAAAGTATTATTTATTGGTGATTTTGTGAAAATTTACTAACAACGAAGAATACCAATATCAACTCCATCTGAAATTTACAACCTCATGTTATGCTTTTGTAAAACAATTTTTAACATGTCGTGATCTTTAAATTTTTTTAAAACATTAACGTAGATATCGCCAGCCAGATTATCTTATTACATTTTTTATCTAAATAATGTATTAATATGCTTAACTTATCCATGTTATGCTTTTGTAAAACAATTTTTAACATGTCGTGATCTTTAAATTTTTTTAAAACATTAACGTAGATATCGCCAGCCAGATTATCTTATTACATTTTTTATCTAAATAATGTATTAATATGCTTAACTTATCCATAAAAAATGTAATATCCGACTCTGGTGTACGATACAGACCTACCACTATAAATTAAAACTTTGACAATACATATAATG
The DNA here is from genome assembly GCA_035578905.1 of Stictocephala bisonia. Taxonomy (NCBI): domain Eukaryota; kingdom Metazoa; phylum Arthropoda; class Insecta; order Hemiptera; family Membracidae; genus Stictocephala; species Stictocephala bisonia. The sequence goes on from JAQJVL010000021.1 coordinate 2,635,481, forward strand.
TTGCACAGAATTCAAATTGTTTTTCCTCCAACAACTCAGCCACCAAAGCTTGTGGCACCACCACTTGCTTTCCTATTAACTCTTCTTTATTCAAAATCATTACTCCACCTTTTACGCGGTATTCTCTAGAAAAGCTATTTGAAACTGTGTAGTTATTTATATTAACGTGTTCAATTTCAGATTCCCTCATATGGTGCTCAGTCAGTATGATTATTTGAGGTTGCAGTTCCTCTAAAACTATTTCTAATAGTTCTACTTGTAAGTTAGGAATATTTTGCTGGAAAATCATTAAAGTGGAGTTGATTTTTAATTTTTATATAACTAGATAACATTTGTACGCTCATTTAATCTATGTTTTAAATCTTTCTTTGTACTAGCATGGTACCTTTTACACAATGTATTATTATTAGTCTAAAACTAAATAAAACTTAACCGCTTCTAAAACTTAAGTAAAAACTGAATTTTGTATGTGTGCATTGAATAAATTCTTTGAGTTGAAAACAATTTGCTTCATCGCACACTCCTAATGACCGGCTTACCTACCAGTACATGTGATAGATAAAATACACCACTGTAAACTTGTTGATAATAATGTTTGTTTTATGTTACAGATGTATATAAATGATTCCAAGGACATACCTTATAGTATACTGCAGTATGTGATAGGAGAATGCAACTATGGGGGCAGAGTCCATGATTTATGGGACCACAGGTTACTCACCACTCTTGTTACTGATATGATAAACATCCAAGTAACAGATTCTCCAGACTATCGCCTTTCTAATGTCAGTGACAAGTTCCAAGTCCCATTAAGATTTGAATACCATGACTTCATTGTGTCTATTCAGGTATTCAACATTTTATTTCCTTAGATTAGAATTTAAAAACTTAGGTTTGTGAGTTAGATAACAGGTAGGTTTCAATTAATGATAAGTTTGCCATTTGTTTATGATTGTGCAAAGACGAAGTAAGGGAGAGCCTATTTACGGTCCTTTGTTGTGTGAAAAATCGTTGGGAGTAGAATAAAAAATTGAATGGTCCAATTGATTTTAAATCTAGCACTGTATGGATTAAAAACTTCAAATGCCACAGGCCAAGGCCACACTAGATTCCCAGGCCGCGCTGCTCCCCCACCACTCACGGCTCGACGTCACTGCATGGGGCGGACGGCGGACAACACCAGCCACCACAAACACAGTGTCGCTCACCTTTTACGTAGTTTGTTGACTGATTTATATTTATGAGGTGGTGATATTTGGAACCTGTTATTATTATGGCAAGGTAAACGTTGTATTCCAGAATGTAAAATTATTTTAAGCCTTTAATTGATATTTTTTCCTTCCCGAAAGATCACAGGACATATCAGACCTGGCTAAGAGTCATTCACAGAGATGACTATGAGATATCTGCCAATTCCCGTGTATGAATAAAACACTTCGATGAAAGATTCGTCATTAGGGAAGAGTCTATTAATCGTCTTGATGGAAGTATTTTGACTGTAAAACGGGATAGGTTAAAACTCAGAGACGATGCAGTTCCCACAATTTTTGAAAATATTCCACACTATATTACTAAAGATATTCCTCCCAAGAGGATGGATCCAGAGGAAAGGAGGATTGAAGTGGAAAAGCGAAATAAATCCTAACTGAAGAAAGATAACGACTAGACACAATTGATTCTTTCAGTAGCTTAGTGAATAATTATAAGAAGGGATGTAATTTAGACTCGACAAATGAATATTCAAAACACAATAACAACCAACTGGTTTTATTCTTAGTTTCTCTGAAAGACAATATTTACCCTGTAGTTATTATTTCCTTAAATATCAATATTGATTTATCTTTTTGTATGGTTAAAAATAATATTTTGGTAAAAGACCATGTTTATTTGCGGACTTTTTCAGACAGTTTAAAAATTGATAAGTGGTCCAAACTAAAAGAAATAATAGTTAGGTTGCCTAATGAAATTAATGAAATACCTCAAGAAAATAAAATAGAATGTATAAGCAATCTATTGGATGTCATGTCTGAGGAAAGAGGAGACAATAATATAAGTAAAAAATTATGTTTTTTTAAAGAACAACTTAAATTAGCAATTTCAAATAAGGTATCTTATTGTACAACCTCCCTTGTATGGTTTGCCACTCTATATTTTTGTTTTCCTACAGCATACAAACATATAAGGGAAGCTAAGGTTTTTACTACGCCACATCCTCGCTATTTACAATCATTTACCACGAACCTAAGCACTGGTAGCTCTGGTTCAGATTCGACTCATGTGAGATATTTAAAAAAGAAGTTATCTTGTTTGAACGAAAATGAAAATATCTGTAATTTACTTATGGGAGAAATTTATGTAAAACCAAATATGAGTTATAAAGGGGGCAAGTTGGAGGGAATTGCTCATAATGTAAATAATGAATCTGTAGGTCTAGCCACGACCATTCAAGCATTTATGGTCTCCTCACTTCTTTCACGTGATAAAGATGTTGTGGGATTATTTTCTTGTAGAGATCTAACTTGTGATTACTTACATCATTTAATTTAATGTTAGATTATCTTAGCGATTCTTATATTTTTTCTTGCCAAAAATGCTCTACTAGCTCTTTAATTTATGTAAAAAATGTATAACAATCTTTTGTAATATTATTCCATTGAATAAATATGCAATAAGGTATCAAAAGAGAAACTTGTCGGGAAATAGAGAGGTAAATGTAAGAAAAGAAAGGTTGATAAGCTAAATCAGTAAGTTGATTTTATTTCAGTTAATATTCAAAAGTTTTCTAGACATATTTAATTATAAAACATAAATGAATTATTTAACTTGAGTTTTTTTATCCCAAATAAATATTTATACAATATTAATTTATCATTTATTTACGTCAAACATGCTCACAGTAAACTTGTTAAAACTTCCTTTAATCTATCACTGGTAATTTTGCTTAAATTTTAATTACTATAGGCGTGTGAGCGAGCGTCCAATGCAAGTTGTACGGGTATAGAGCGCTCCGATCCGCCCCAAGCTGTGACGTCACAACATGAGCAGCGCGGCCTGGAAATCTAGGGGGCCTTGCACAGGCACTCATCAGCTACCTCTCTTAATGGCAGTGAAATCAAAAACCTCTAGATGTTTTAAAAATGTTAAATCCATCCCTTTGATAAAATCTGGGGTTAAAAAGATTATTTTTCATTCAAAAAGATTCTAATACAGTCGATTAAAAATATGAATACTCTTAATTCATAGACATTAACTCTAAAACTGTATTTCAATGTTACATACTATACATTTTTATATTATTATATTTTACATATTATACACAATTTGCAGTGTTGAACATGAATTTTATGTAAATACAAATTTACATTAAATTGATGTATAATACAAATCATGTACATGTATGTATATACATACATTCTCCAGATGTAGGTTAAAAATGTTTTGCAGCAAAAACTTATCTGGTAATATCAATAGATTCATGTTACTAGGAATTACCAGATGATTCAACATCAGAAGTTTTCGGATTGAACTACAACGCTGAAATACAACATAATATCAGTGTTACCCAAGAAATATTCGAAACTTTGAAAATGCTGCAGCCAAATCCTAGAAAAGAAAAACTTGTTCTCGACAAATCCACTTTCTGCACTGTGGAAGATATATTGCGAAAGGTAACTAAATTATCTCTACCTATGTAGAGATAGTAATTTAATTTAATCTCCTATGTTCCAAGCTTTTCTCCAGATTATAACAATTTCCAGAAATGTAAATATAACTCTTTAAAAGTAAGAATTGCAGTTTATTTTCATTATTAATCTTTAAAGGAACGGTTTTAAAATTATTAATTCAAATCATCTCATAATAACAATTTTAGGTTCTATATTAGTTTAGCCTAGTAATAAAAGCAGAATAGGTGCCTTAAGGTAGCCTATAACTTTGGCTAAGTATATGAGATGTAGTTAGAATTCAATCATAATGTTGTTTTAATTATTCTTTTTTAAGGTGATTAGTAATTGTTGTATTTTTAGCTCCAGTGTTCCACCTTTCTTTTTAACATACACAAAGTATGTAATTCCAAGGGAAGTTGATTGATTCCCTAACTAGAAATAGTCTTTGGACTGCAGAGTTGTTCTGTTTGTACCTTTGCCTTAACTCAAGGTGTGGTACTGAGTTTGATTTACTGCTGCTTATCAATAGGAAAGACATTTTGTCACTTCTGTAAAGTCTAATGACAAGGTACTGTTCACTTAGAATTTTACATCAAAACAGTTTTGTCACCTGGGTTGGAAAAGTTCTATCTTGTAGGTGAAATAGAAAAAAGTTTGTTCCTATGTTAGGTTTTTACTAAGCATTTTTTTTCTAAAAATAACTCACACAACCGTTTAAGTTCTTTGTTGACAGATATCCAATTCCAAGATGAAACGTTATGCATCTATAACATAGCCTATGCTTATACTCAGGATTTATAAGCATACGCCCTTGAAGAATAGTCTGTATGTTAGTATTGCAATGTTGATTTTCTGTTTGTCTCTCAGTGTTCTTGCAACTTACACAGTCCCTTTTGACATGAAAAAACCCTATCACTATTATCAAGAATTTTGATTTTGCTGTCCAAGATCTTTTTCATTATAAATTAAGTCTTTTCTTCCACATTTTTATTGGTGTTCATTTTATAGATAAAATATTTGATTCATCACTTGTACTTATGTTTTATAAGAAGCTAAGGTCGTTATTATGTACTATTACAATAATTAAGAGTTTTTGAGATTTCTTGTGAGACACATTGGTGTCAACCATTATAATTTTTTGTTTTTCATTTTGAAACCTTCATAAAGAATATGTTGAAAAGTTAAGACTACCTTAACAAACAAATTCTTTATTACAGGGAGATCCAGTGGCCGAGCAAGCTAAGGAGTCAGGACTTTGTACCTAAGTTAGAGATAGCGTGGGTTTGAATCCTGGCCTTAACTGTTATTTTTTATCAGTAGTGTTCACCTTGTACTGTACTGGTTCTCCCCCTTATTCTGATTGATAAGTTCCCTACAAAGATCAATAGTCTATGCGGAATGGGTACAGTAAGGTTAAAAACTTCATCAAAGCCCGAAAACTTTAACACTGCTACGATTAAGTTGTAAATAGGTTGTTAACTTTTTCAATGTTACCACCAGTTTTCTGAAGATGGTCTGACAGTATGAATCTTCCTTGTACACTTACTGCAATATTATAGTATGTCAAAATGTGATAAATTCAGATTTTCGAGGTTTGAAATTATGCCATTCTTTCTAAATACTAAACTCTTTTTTTGATTCAACATCAACCTTTTTTACCTGGTGCTATATGTGAGTGAAGAAGCCAGAAGTAACGCAAGTAAAAGATATAAAGCAGGTCACGGGACTGGCAATTTAACTTGAACAAACTTCTCACAGTACTTTCTAATCACAACTTGATGTTAGTTTACTCAGTGTATATAATTCTGATCTACATCTCTGACCCATTAAAATCCTTGGTAAATTTTATACAATTCCTAAAACTAAGCAAAATATGTGTTTTCTGTTGTTTTAGCTGCCAGAAAAAGTGGAGACCTTAGTACAAACACAGACACAATGTGAAGGCAGTCTTGGGCTTGTGTTAATGCAGGAAACTGTATTATACACTTGTCTGCTCCACACCATAATCAGCTCTTTACACACTTTTAAAGGAGCCTTACTGGGGCTTTCTGAACCTCCTGAAGACTTTGAGCAAATGGGTCTACAGTTGAAAAAACACGAGATTCCTTCATCATGGTTGAAAAAATCATTTCCAACTTGTAAAAAACTGGGATCTTTCATTGATGATTTAGTGAATCGTTTAGCATTTCTTAAGGTAATTATTTTACTTAAATAATTAAAACTGTAATACTTGTTAAGTATTGTCAATTCATTAACCAAATTCTAATTATACTGTTATGGTTCACAGCAATCCCCGTTGGCCCTGCCTAGGTAATTGTGCCCCCCTCGATGCACGGGTAACTGTGCACTTACAGATTTCCAGGCCAATCCAGTTTCTCCCAGGAAGGGTTAGCATGGCAGTTAATTTGCCTGTAGGTGGAGCTAGATCTTTTCCAAACTGGCACCCAGAAGGATCTAGAGCCTACTTTTAGAAACACCTCGGCAGTTCCAAAACCTTCTGGGCTTACACTGCTGCACTATATAAAGACATCCTTCAGTCGATCTGACTATCAATCAGTGCGTGACAGTAACAGTACACCGAGTAGTTAAATGAAATGAATAAAGCTTTATTTAGTGAGGCAAAGTTAGGACCATTAGGCCCTCTCTTACATTTAACCTCATAAAGAAAATACAACAGACAAATACGATATACCTAAATAGTTCTTACTTCTGCTGAGCACATTATTTACAAATCAATCAAAAGTACATAATTAAAGTTATAAAATAATTCAACTATAAAGAACATAAAAAAAGAAGAAAACAAAAAACTATTACTTACATGAACAATTAAAAATATTTCTAGAAATTAATTACAACAAACACACATCATATATACACTCAGTCCAGCATTGACAGCATGACCAAGGTCTACGAATAGTGTCAGATTTGTCATGAGTGGAGTTAATGTTTTCGGTAAATGTTTTTGAAAAACTTTTTTGTAATATTGTCATCTGGGGCGAAAACACGATTCATGTATTTGGAAAAAGTTATACACTCACATTAGTAGAGAAATGTTGTCTTATTAGGTTGGCTCACAACACAGGTAGCAAAGAAACCTGTAATAGTGTTTCTTCGTAAGTCTACATCACAACTACCTGTGAAATTATATAGTGATTGATAAAAAATGCTTATAAATAGTATTTTCATCTTTTATATTGTAAATTAGTTTAGTAATTAATTTTTGGTTGTGTTGTCATAAATAAATCTATTTTATATTAAAATAAGAATTAGTGGATTCAAAGACAATTTTAGCCAAAATTAAGCCTAATTCAGCCGTGTAAGAATTTTGAAAGAACATGGCTTAGTGTAAACTTTATGTCGTCATTAATTATGATCATATTTATGATATACATTTGTCACTAATTTATGTTTAACAAAATGCAATGTAATAACATCTTTTAAAAGTGTTTTGATGCATTTTTTAAGCTGAAAAAGTACATTTTTGGACATGTATTATAAAAATATATAAATATATGACATATCTTGATATTTCGTTTCTTTACCTATTTTTCTTTTTTATTATTTTAATGACCAATTTTTGTTTAATTTAAAACACTATTCTAATGGGTAACCAAAAAGTAATTTTTTAAATTTCAAACTGTATTAGCTATACAAAGTATATTGTTTGTATTTTTGTACAGGTTCTCATGTACATACAGATAAAAAAAAATATTAATGTATGTATTATAGTACCATTTTTTACTGGAGTAACATATTCGTGAGGAAAAAATGTCAGTGATAAAATTTAAATTTTATTGAAATACAAGCACAATCTTCATATTAAAAATCACTGTTGGGTCACATTTTAGCTGTCTTACAGTTGTTTACATATTCCCTTTACACAAACTGATATAAATTAAAAGTTTGAATTTTGATTTTTATCAGTCTGTTCATATGAATAAATACTTAAATAATATTTTATCATGATAATAGTTTTATTATAAAGTATTCTTGAAAAGACAAGTTTTTGCTATACTAAAAAAAATACTGTACTTAGTATTACACATTGATTTAAAAAGCTTGCAATTTACGAAGGAAAAATAAACAGACTTATATTGTGAGCATTTATTACTACCTAGACCTAGGACTAAGCATCTAACTGTTCTAAAACAATAATAATCTGTGTCTGTGTTTGATAGACCTGCCAGCAAGAGGGGTACCAACAGGAAGTGTGGCTTCCTGGACTGTTCTCCCCACAATCCCTACTCACAGCATCACTACAAAAACATTCCCTGATGACAAACCAACACTTTCACCTGCTCACTTTTGACCACATTGTTTTAAGCATCGAATCTCCCTCAGAAAATCTTGATAAATCTGGACTCATTGCATCAGGGCTTTACATCCAAGGGGCCATGTGGGACCTTTCATTGTGAGTCAAATAATACTAAATTTACATGTTCACAACGTTGTGCACAATTTAAAATGATGGGTACACAAGCATTTTTTAAAATGACGTGCACACCGTCTATTACTATAGCGTGTCATGTACCCAGTGGGCACATTCATTCAATGTTGCTTAGGAGTTTAATTTAAGTTCAGCTATTCTGAGGGACTTCTAAAGCAACAGCATCTCACGAAGTTGACGATATTCTTTATTTTACTATATTTAAAACATAAAGTGGTGGGGACTGATCGTAATGGTGGGATGCGGAACAGGTGACGTAGTACAGGTACAATCAGTTGCTAGTAAAAGAAAACAAAATATCTGCTGACGTGAGAGTGTGCCGTCATGCATAGCATTGTCTGTAAGCAGGCGCATAGGAAACTCGTGTACCTGGGCGCCGAGCGGGAGCACGACGTGTAAAAAGAATGGATTGTAACAAATAAGCGCCCGATGGAGTACAGAACAATAATAACAAATAATTTTTAAAATAAGCTTTATTTTAAAAAATTGATACTATTTCATGTTTATATTGTAGTATACTATGTAAAAAAAAGAAAAATATAACGATTTTTTTTAAGTTTGTAGGCAAATGGCTATGCCATATTAAAAGGAATTCTACGACGTTGTGAACGTGTTAAGTTTGATCAACCATCACAATAAGTAAGGGATTATTTTTAATCTTAATTTTAAAGCCTGTAGTATGTTATCTTCATTATATATATATATATATTTTACAATATTTATTAGTTACATTCTTTTCCTGTTTGTGAACAGCATATGTTTGTTTACTAAAGGTGATCCTATAGTAGAAGAAAAAATAAACAGCAACCACTATAGAATAATTGTAGGAGTTTTCTAATTTTAATCAATATAACGGCATTCAGGCATTTGAGGAAATGACAATGTCATGTACAGAGCTTTGCAGGCATCCACAAAAAAATTTATAAGGTACTAAAATGCATACATTTGATATACAAAGTTCTATTACTTTTTGAATATGTGTATTGTGATAATGGTAAATGAGGTTTTATATCATTCTTGCCTAGAAACCATGAAGTAAGAGTTTTTGAGGTAATACATAAAATGCATAGTATATCCCTTTTAATGCCAAGAGTAGCTGTGAGCCTTAGTAGTGCAAAAAGTGCCGTTGTCGCTGTTAGAGACACTTTGAATTTCTAATAAGACATCGCTATATTTCATTTAATAGCCACTGGAGTAATACTCTTCAAATCTACGATAATCGCTGTTCTCAGATTTCCTGTTGGATTGTGTCTTCTTCGTGCAGCCGATCGGTGACAGACGGAAATAGCAGGAACATCATCAGACGGCGCAAAACATAGGTGGCCAGCAGGAATACGTCAGTTTAACTAAAGCGGTTTGTTGAGTAAATTACTCAACTGTTAAAGCGGGTTTAACAATTATTATTAACAATGATTTTACAGCCATATTACATGTTTCAGCCTGATGTTACTTCTAATACTTAGTACATGAAACTGATTCAAAATTGATTTTTTTAAAGAGGTTTCAGATCAACCTTTTTACTTTTGTTTTAGATCCTGTTTAGGAGAACAACCACTGAGGAAGTTTTACAGCAACATGCCCAAGATATGGTTCAAGCCATGTTTAAAAAAAGAGCTGTATAAAGAATCAAGATACATCTGTCCACTTTATTACACAGCTGCTCGAGACGATTACATCACCCAAGTCATGCTTCCCTCGGAGCTAACTCCATCACACTGGATCTACAGAGGAGTCATACTTTTATGTCAAGAAGAATTAAATTAGATATTAAAAATTGTCCCAATTCCCCAATTCTTTATAGAACCAACAACAGATAATTTTTATGGTTTTAACTAATGTAAATATTTAAAGAGATCTGAAATTACCTGCATATTAAGAACAATTTCCGAAGTTTTTCCGTTACAGAAATATTAGGAAATGTACGTTCTCTTACCTACTGACTTGTATATTTCTGTTAAAAATCTCCTTGGGATATTTTAGTTTTATTTATAAGACTGATGAAGGAACATAATAGTTATATCAATTAATCAAATAATTTACTATCAAAAATCTATTTTTCATCAGCATAATTTACAGCATGTGCAAAAATCCGATAGTTTTTCTGCACATTAATATAAATACAAAACAATCATTAAATGTTTATACATTTCAAATAGAAACAAGCTAAAAAGAAAAGAGTATTGTGTAAATCAAAACTTTAACCCTAATAAAATAATAATTTTATCATATGTAACAAAAGATATCTAATAATTGTTTATCTACTTACAACCATATTTTTAACACAAATAATCAGCAAATAACGACCACTAAACAACAAAATAAGTCTATAACAAAATCATTAAAGATCAGATAAATCAAGAATAAAATAAATAAATAGCATATAAATCTATGACAAAATAAATCTATACTTATAAAAGAGGATGTTTGTATATATATTTGAAGTTTATGCGCTGCCAAACCATCCAACCGATCACCATGAAACTTTAGGATATTGTCCTGTATACTCCCGAGATGGTTTCTGTGAAGTTTGATGCAGATCCGTCTACAGGGTCCCACCCCACGGGCTCCTAAAGATCCCATGTTATTCAAATGGAGAATCTGAATTGTTTACAAAAAACATATGACTGTGTGGTTTAATGTAGTTTCACATGCCATAAGCAGATTGAAGTTCTCACAACAACAGTACTGTATATGTTTTGATTTATTTAGTTCTACATTTCACCTTGAGAGTGTAGCACACACTACTTTTACTTGATCGGGTGATCTGTATTTGGTGTTAACCTTTTTTCCTCGGTAATTAAAACATGTGGTGAAACGTGAAAATAAAAAATAAATAATTATTTGTTTTGCAGTTTACTTTTTATGACATGCCTCCTAAAAAAATCTAATATTGGTAGAAGAAGCAAAAATGCTCGAATTGTTTCAGCTATTAGGTTCTAAATCAAAGTCAATATTATGACCGGCAAAGCGGGCGGGTACAGCTAGTATACAATAAAAATAAATAAACAAATACATAGTTCTTAAAAAATAACTATAAACTAGTGGCTTGTTGGGGCAAAAACCCCTATATAAATCAAATTAAAATGTTGCTGTTAAATATTTAATGTATAATACAGGTATTTAATTATTTATAAGTTTTGTAAAACTCATCATCATATATACAGATTAATCAGGTATAACTGTTGTGTTAAAACTTCTCTGTGTGTAAGGATTGTCTATTTCGTTGTTTTCGTCGACTGTATTTTCAATAAACAATTAAATTTAATTTCGTTCAGGGATTTTACTCTACTAAATGCAAAGTTGCCCACGTGTAAACACTGTTTTGTTTAGGAAAACACCAGCTTCTTAAAGGTTAGGCCTGGTGTTTTCCTAGAGTATAAAACATTAACAGTTGGAATATTTAATTTGTATCGTATTGACAGCTGGTGTCTGGACTTAATAAATCAAAACAAAAGTTAGAAACCCTCTTCACATAAGATGGGAACTTTGAAGGCCAATAGGGCAGAGCCCTAATGGTGAATTGCAACACTTTTTTCCTGCCATCTACAATATCAGAGCTTTAAAATGAGCCATTTCCGAAAGTCGTAGGTGGAGTGTAGCGCTTGGAATTTTGATGCAACCAGTTTGCCTTATGAAATTAAATATGGATTATCTAATAACAAAATCTGCTTTGTATTATTTTTTTAATGGTGCAATTTTTTAAATACACCACCAGGCATTTTTATTAAATATTTTTGGGACTATAACGTTCAGACACATATCCCTATCCTTATTCTTGACTTTAGGCACGTAAAAACATTTGTGTCTTGTACTATATGAATGTGAATTTATTGTTTTGTATTTGTTCTCAAACAAGTAATCGTCTCAAATAATTTACTAGCTGGTATAAAAAGGTCTCTTTAAGTACATTGAAGTTTGGAGGAGATTTTTTGTTGTTAGGTATATTTTTAAAACTTGTTTTTAAAGATTCTCAATTCTTTTGTGTTACTGATGAATTTCCCCAAGATATTATTAAATAACACAAAATCTTAAGATACAACATATTGTTTGGTAAGATTAAGAATAAAGTAAGATGTAACTTAAAGTATACTTAATCATCTTACGTTGAAAATCTTATTACTGGATAATTCTGTAAACTTAAAAATAATTTACTAGGGAACATGCCTGCACCTATCCCATGCCAACCAATGCGAACTATAATAAAATCTATAATAGGTACTTATACAGGGTGTCTCACAAAAGGTGTCTCAAACACATTGTGGGCAAATCATCTGACCAAAAATATTGTAAAGTTTTCCCCCAAAACCATATGCGTAGAATCAAATAAAAATATTTTCATTATTGTTAGACTTCAGCATTGAATCTTAAAATATTTTAATGCAAACATACAGCATATCATATTAAAGGTATTAATGCTCTGAGTATTTTGGTGTAATCAGATTTCAGTTTTACTTATCTGTTTTAAAATGGCGGCCAAAAGTATATAAAAAATAGAAAAATTTGTTTTTATTGCTAAATTCACAGATTAATCTTAATATGAAATCCAAAAATAGTTCTGAATTCCTAAGAAAATCCTCTTTAAAATGATACCCAATATGGCTCAATTGTACAATATTATATTCATTTTCTTCTTTTTTTTTTTTTTTTTTTTTGACAATTTTGAAAACCCCCAAAAGTTAAATAGGCTTGTTGCATACCAAATAAAAGAGTGTAAACAACTGAAAAATGTTATATCCAAACAATAGGTCTATCTTGAATAATAGCAAAAAAGTGGCTAAAAACTTTTTATTTGTTGTTATGATCTGGTTTAACTAAGCAAGCTGACTATGTGTCCTCTTCACTGTATTAATAGGTGCTCAAAGAGTCTGCCACCTACTTCAATACACTTTTCAATTCTTGTAGGGAAAGCTTCAATAGCATGGATTACTTCTTCCCTACTTATTTGTGCACATGTTTATTCTATATTTCATGTTCTCTCTTGATGTAGGAGCATCTTGATAAACAATACTCTTGATTCTACCCCACAGGTAATAGTCTATGCAAGTAACATCTAGAGATCTCGCCGGCCAGAGTACTGGACCCCCTCTCCCAATCCAATGTTCTGCCAAGGCGCCGAGTAGCTAAAATATCAGCTGACCTCTGTTGTTTTACTATAGAGTCCCGACTTTTATGATTAGAGACCTAAACTTGTCCTGTTGTTCATACTTTATTAGTGCTAAAAACTCTTATAACTTTGACAGTTTCTGTCAAGGTATCGTTCAGAATAAAGGCACTCACCCAAAACCATTAACATGCTGAATGCTTCTTCATTTGTGTATGGCATTTTACAAAAAAAAAAATGAGATTTACATACACAGTAAACACAAATGAAATTCAAAACTAAAAATGTAAAAAAGAGAGTAAACATAAACAATTGAAAACTAAAATAGTTAAAAAAAGAGAGTAAACATTAACATATGAAAAAAACAAATTAAAACAAAAACATAAAAAATTGCTAATAACAAAAATGTTATCTAACAATTCTTTACAAATTAATTGAAACTTTCATTAAAGAACCACAAGTGCAATGTTTGTATAAAATATGTTTGGTTACTAGCAATAAAAATAATAGAGAAAACATACTTTGTTGTGATAGTTGGTAAAATCATCTGATCGCTTTAGTCAACTGATATTAAGCGGGATAATAAGCACCATTTGTCCAAACACACAAAACACCAATAAATTTCAAGTTTTTAGCCACAATTTTGTTATTATTCAAGATAGACCTATTGTTTAAATATAAAAGTTTTTCAGTTTTTTACACTCTTATTTGGTATGCAATAAACCTGGTCTTCCTATTGAAGATTTTTGACCCTTAATTACTATTTAAGGGTTTTCAAAATTGTCAAAAATAAAAAAAATGGATATAATATTATAAAATTGAGCCATATTGGGTATCATTTTAAAGAACATTTTCTTAGGAATTCAGAGCTATTTTTGGATTTCATATTAAGATTAATCTGTGCACTTAGCGATAAAAAAAATTGATATTTTTATCATACTTTTGGCCTCCATTTTAAAACGGATAAGTAAAACTCAAATCTGATTACACCAAAATACTCAGAGCGTTAATACCTTTAATATGATATGCTGTATGTTTGCATTTAAATATTTTAAGATTCGAACCCTGGATCCTCAATGACAATATTTTTATTTGATTCTATGCATATAGTTTTGGGGGGAAAACTTTTCAGCAATGTTTTTGATCAAATGGTTCGCCCACAATGCGTTTGACACACCTTTTGTGAGACACCCTGTATATTCACATGAAGATGAGTAATATTGTAGGTCATAAAATATTTTAAATAAAACTATTTATTGAAACAAATTCTAATTTGTTTACAAACAGTTTCAATATGTTTGTACCATTTGAAGTTACGATCCAAATAAATGCCTAAATATTTAAAAGATTAAACATTTTCTAGATTTTTGCATTTGTAAATATTAGACAAGCGATATTTACTATGCAAACAATCAAATTTATGGTGTTTTATCTTGACATGTTTACATTTAAAAAAATGAAAATATATATACAGTATACAATTTTCATATAGTTCAATTATCAGACCATAATCATGGCACCATTCTAATACTTTGTTAAAATCTACATGCATAACAGTTTCAGCATTTTTAGATATTTTATTTGAAGATACTATTGCTGCATACATATCTTACAATATATACAGCATGCCTATTTTAAATGGGCCACCAATTTGATTTTGGAAATCATAAGTCTGACAAAAAACTTTAAATGGGGAACCTTAACTTGTTTTTAGAGACAATTTAAATGACATATTTCAAATTTTGAAAAATGGCCGCAATTTTGCAATCAATTGGTTTTTCTTATAGAACACTATATTTTATGTAGATAGAAATAGTAATTTTAAGACTTTTTTATTCTTGGCAGTTTTTTGATATTTTGCTTAATAACATAAATATGACAGCTCAAAATTTTCAGATTCCTGAGGATTTTACCATTGAGATAAAAACTTTTTTAATATGCATTCAAAAAATTACCTAATCTGTAAACATTACAACATAATATGGAAAATGAACGCTTATCTATTCTTTTTCCAATTAAAAGCGTTGTGTACTAAATTACAGTCAACTCTCATTTTTCGCGAGCGGGATTCCCGCTTTGTGGATTATCCACGGGAAGATCGGAAAGATTTTTGTTTTACGTTTTTGTAGATTTTGATTAACATATGTTCACCCCTTGACAATAAATGACAAACTAAAATAGATTTATGTAGTTTAACAAACAACAAATCTATACAATCAACCATATTAACAATGTTCATCCTAGGGTACGTGCTGCGTAGCACTGACTGTACACCTACTAGTGACAGGGTGGCAACGAGTTATAGACAGTAGTGTTGTCGATATGTGGCGTGACACGTAGACATGGTCACATAGCGGTTATTTTGCAACAGTTGCGGCCTGCAATGGTTGTAGGGAAACCCCAGTTGCAACTAAAACTTGGATTTGGTTGTCAACTCACAAATGGAACTGAGATGACATCTGCAGTATGTGCACGTATGAGTGGCAAAGGCAGCGAAGCATTGCAGACTGCAAAGGTTGTGGGAAAACCTCAGTTGCAACTGAAACTTGGATTTGGTTGTCAACTTACAATTGGAACTGAAACG
Organism: Stictocephala bisonia; assembly: GCA_035578905.1. Classification (NCBI taxonomy): domain Eukaryota; kingdom Metazoa; phylum Arthropoda; class Insecta; order Hemiptera; family Membracidae; genus Stictocephala; species Stictocephala bisonia. Next base: position 2,651,278 of record JAQJVL010000021.1, read on the forward strand.
ACTTCTGACGTATGCTCACGCATGTATGGCTATGACAGCGTAGTAATGTGACCGAGAAGTTGAATTGTAGCTGCAGCTTAACGTTGTTGTAAATGGTTGCAACTATAACTGATTGTAGTTCAGTGTTTCCTAGCTTAATGGCAGCACTAGACAACTGAAAACTGTCTGATAGTGCATTTGCATATCTATCTTCTTTCTGCAACCTCTCGCAAATATTCAGTGTTTTACCTCGCTTTTTAAATCGGTCTGCTGTGTTAACGTTTTTTTGACATTGTGTTAAAATGAAGAATAATTACTGGTATGTAGTGTTAATTTAATTTCTATTCACCTATTAAGATGTTCATTACTTAATATTGTAATAAAAACATAACAATAAATAATTTAATTCAATCAAGACTTATGAAAATCGAAAATTCTGTTTGTATTGATAACACAGCATCGTTAAAAGTAATGTTAAATAAATATCCCAATAATAGTTATGTCAACGGAATGTTACAAATATTGTGGTTTAACCTTTGCTACCTTGCTTATTTTGAGTTTTTCTTTCCCGTTCTTTACGATTTGTGGATTATCCACGACAGCTCAGCCACCCTATTCCGCGGATAATCGGGAGTTGACTGTATAACATATAAATTAAAATAAATGTGTTATTATTTTGTCACAGATAAATTTATATTGGCAACACTTTTACCAATATCAGCTGTTTAAGTAAACTTCTAATACTGCTGTCGATCTGAATTGGAACATGTGTTTGTGTCTAATTAAAAACTTGTATATTTTATCAGATTGTTTTTTCACTATCATTGTTTTCTTTATGCTCCTTATTAATTAATGTGTTTATATCCTACTTGTATTTATTTTCAAAATTAATCATTAAAATCTTTTTATTATTTTATTATCTAAAACAAGCAGCGTTCGGAAAACATTTTTTTTTTTTTGCTCAAAGGATTTTTAATTCTTTTGGAGGATTTTCGACCACGAGAAATTGATTGTCACTGGTCTCAACCCAGGAGAAAATTCTGATTTCTGCCCCAGAGGCTCTTAGACATCCAGTGTTATCGACTTCTAGCAGAAAAAAAGTCGATTAACACTGGAAATTATATGGAACCATTTTGACTGGACAGTGGGGTATTAAACTATAGGTATTTATCTCCTAAATCACATTATACTGCTACATTTTGGAAGAGGCGACATTAAAGGGCTCTGCCCCCTCCCAAATAAAAAATATACTTAAAAAACCCAATATTAGGTAATGTTAAACTAATACACCCAAGTGGGGTATCAAATTAAAGGTGTTCTTCTCTTAATTACTAATATACCATCAGACTTTAGAAAAGACTATGTTTATGGGCTCCATTGCCCCAAAACCAAAATTCATGGTCATGCTGCACTTAAGAATCCTGTCGAGACTGTAGGCTGATCTGCCTCATGATGCGACATGCTGAAATCCACAAATGGGACTGTAGCAGAGTGCTTTGGTAAGGCCACAGGCCGAACTTTCCCCCACGAGGCCATAGGCCGAGTTCCACAAAGTGGCTAAAGATAAAACGTGGAAGACCTCCTAAACGAAATTTTATTAATAATCTACATGGAAGAGCGCAACAACAAACGATCCTCAGGATCTACTTGGAGATATGGATGCTACCTCTTCAGTTTGCAAAATTCAACTGAGCAAAGCTCGGTCTACCGGTACTTAAAACCAAAACACTACTTCAGCTCTCCACACTGTTATGTACAGTACTGTATCTATGCTATACTGCGGTACTGTTTTCACACACATAATTTGGAGCAGTTCTCATAATTTTAACTTTACAGCTAATTAAACAAGTATGATAACATGAAAAGTAAAATAAGTAGGGATTTAGAACTTAAATTAGGCTACAATATACTTTTAGTTAGTCAATATTTATTTTACTTTGATGTTAAATAATCAAAAGTTAGTACCATTTGGAAATAAAACCTTGTTTGAAGTAAGTAGCTTAAATATGGTTTTTAGTACTTTTTTACATTAATATTTTTTAATACCTTATGGACCAAAATTGACAAGAAATTAGTATCTTTTGGAATTTTTTAAATTGCAGATTCCGATGTCCCAGAAAAAGATGATACATGTGATGTACATTCTCAATATCGACAAAAATTGCCTTTAGTACATATTGTAAGTAAGCTTCTCATAATTAATTGTTCACTTATAGGTTGTCTTGGTCCTGTTGGTTAGGAAGGGTATTTATGTGAGCTGGGGAAACGAAGGGGCCATAGTCTTAGTCCAACTTTAGTACCTTCTTGGTCTGTCTGGGATTGAAAGTAATCATATGAAGTATACCTGTCCGTCCTTCCCAAACTATCTTTAACATCTCGCATATACTACATCAAATTTCCAAATTCTTTTTTTAACAACCAAATTAATGGGGGGGGGGGTGTACCTAAAATAACAAATTAGGGTGGAGGATGCGATGATTACTTTCAGTTCTACTGCTGCATTTATACAGTTATTATAACATCTAGTACAAACGGCAGTTATTTCAATTTATCTGTCAATGGTAAACAGGTCTCATTGCATTGTCAGCTGGTACAGTCCAAAGGTGTTTTGTCTGCAAGAAAAATATGAGAAACAATTCTGAGTTTCTCACGCTCTCTCCCTTTTCTCTACCCGATCAGTTAATATTAAATTAAAAATCATTCTCATCATAGATGGCTGCTCCTCGGTGAATTAGGGCTCATGGTGTGGTGCTGTGGGATCCACACTTAATTTAACATATTGATCAAATCTTCAACCTTTTTCAAAATTTTTTGAACTTTAGTGAATGTCACAGCAATTATTTAATTACATAACAATTTTCCAAATTACCTCTGCCCAGTATGTTCCACTGATATCACCTAGTATACTTCATTCCCTAATTTATGTAACTTGCAAGGTTATAAATAAAAGCCATTTATTGAGCATAACATTTTTTGCTTAGTTTACAATACAAATTTATTACAAATACAGTACATCTAAAAGAAAAAAACAATACTCAGTTTACCCAGATTCAGACTCTTTCTCATAAATATCCATGATGTTTTCCATAATGTCCCACACCTGTTCTTTGGTGAGGTCATCTACAAATACCTGAAAAAGTAAAACGATTAATAATGAAGCGATTGTAAGAATATGAGATGGAGTGGACTACTTCTTTGTACTTTTTTTTTACTGAAGCTTCCATAGGTATGGAAACACTTTCATGACTTTTGTACGACTTCACTTGTAAAAGTGAAATCTTGTACATGATTATGGTTACAAAGGATACTATTCTTTTTGATGCCATTAGCGACATTTCATCTTTTCAGGGATGCAGTCCATGGGGAGTTGAATGAAAATTTTCAACGTAAGTCTAGATCGAGTTTGGTATCGAATGAAAGGTCTATTTAAGAGAAATTATTTGTCGCAAACCGGACTTTGAAAGGTTTATCCTTTCTAGAGTAGCGGTCATTTGAAATTCAAAGTAACTTATTTTAACAATGTTATTTCTCCACTATTTAACAGATCTAAGTAAATTATTAAGATCAAAATTATACTTCATGGAACACAATTATTAAAACAAAATTAAATTATAAAATTATGTATGGAAAAAATAACGTTGTGAAAATGTTTTCATATTTTTTTCCACCCTGTATAAACTTATTTGTTGTTAACTCTTCCAGGATTATGTAAGATAAGGGAATTTATACATTGCCAAAGCATTTTAATGTTTGTAATGCAACGATTTTCATTTTATTCCCAAAAAATATTAGGGAATTCAGGAAGCAGAAGGAGAGAATATTTTGGGTTGTAGGAGTATAATAAGTGATCAGTAAAATGGAGGGGCAAGAATTCTTAGTTCCACCCTTTATTGTACACTGAAGGAACACTCATGCTAATTATCAACTATCGATAGAGCTTTCTTGTTTTCTACCCCAAAATATTAACTGGAATTTATATGGAAAAGTTGTTTGTGATGTAGGATCGAGCTGAATGATTTGACAACCTGGTTTTAAAACGTTATTTCTTAATGATCTATTTACGAGAGCTGTTCGGAATGTAACTTCCGTTTGCTCACTGCGTAGGAAGTAGAAGGGGTAGGGCCGCCATCTTGCGATGGCACATATGGCAGATCAGTGGCTGTCCAGCCGTATAACAGTGAAGGTTTTCCTAGCGCTAGTTTGTTTTCAGTCGCTTGTCAAAATGAGTTTTCAGTCTCTTGTCAAAATGAGAGCTGCAATAAAAATTCCCACCAAATGTGAAGTGCATTCTGTCTTTCAAGTTAGTGGTTCTCTGAAAATTTTCTGTACCCACCGAGCACAAAATTTTCGATAGCCTAACCTATTAATCTCTATTGCGTACAAAACAGTCCTGGAAATTTGTGGAAATTCTCCTGAAAGTTTTGAGATGGTGAAGCGTTGGTTGTAAAAATCTTTGCGATCATTTTCTCAACCAGATAATGAGTGACCACAAATATTGTTGACATTTGTTCTACCACTTTTAAACGTGCGACCCCATTCCCAAACTACTCCTCTACTCATTACATTTGACCCATACACAGTACAAAATTCTCTATGAATTGCTGCTACCGAATACTGTTTAGCTGTGATGAAAAATCAAATGACAGAATGCACTTCACACTTCGCAGGAATTTTTATTGCAGCACTCATTTCGACAAGCGATTTAAAACAAACTAGCGCTAGGACAACCTTCACTCTAATATGGCTGGACACGAGATGGCGGCCCTACCTCCTCTACTTCCCACACAGTGAGCAAATGGAAGTTACTTTCCCAACAGCCCTCATAAATTGTTCTTAAGAAACTTATATTTACCACCCCATAGAAGCTTGATCACCACTGTTCTCGATACTCATAACATTTTTTTTAATGAGTGTTACTCTTCCAGGACAATAAAATAATTACGTTCCACAATGTCACTACACCTTAAGTGTTAGTTGAATCATATGATGGGAACTTACAATTGCATTGAAACTTATATGATATATTTTAGTTTTATAACTTATCTTTAGGTGCAAGATGACTTTTTAGTTGTATCATTATTACTACCAAGCAAAATCATAAAAGGGTTATTTTGTTTGATAAATAAGCTCAGCTTATTAAATATTTGTTATGAAAAAGAAGTTTCTATGTAATCCTTATATTAAAATATTTTATATGTAATCTCAAATTATTTTATTGTTTGACTTACAGAATACCAAGTTATGCCTTCATCTTCATCCGTGTAAGGGATTTGTACTCCATAGACTTGTAACGTCAAGTTGATACAGGCAATGGCTATATGCTGTGGTTTATAGTCTAAAATGATTGGGTTATAATGAAGATCCTAGAAAGAGAAATAAGAAACAAAAGAAAACATGTTAGAAGTTTACATTGATCTAATTATTAAATACTGCATGTCATAATTTTTATAAAAACAAGTAGAATGGAAATAAGCAATATTCAGAAATATTTGCACATTAACATTTCATCATGCTCATTACTTAATTAATATTCTGTAAGGAAAGGAAAGCAGCATACCTTATAGACGTGGTATGCTGCTTTGCTTTGCTTTCTTTTTATTACCATTGAAATCCTAGACCTAGTACCACAAATTTAACCTGTTAATTAATATTCTATAACCATATTTTTATATCAACGGAGTATGTTACCTTCCTCTGCCATGTTAGTTGAATATGACATAGTGTATTTATAATGTGATCAGGTGAAAATCAGTGAGTTCTCACCCAGGTCAAACCAACTCTTCTTAAACTTCACTGTCAGACGTTTAATATGCATTGCATACATTACTGCGGTAACTACTGTATTTGATTCAGGTAGTTGTTTCTCATCACTCACTTGAATCTGATAAAAGCAAGTTCCTGGTCAATTTTACTAGACCATTTCATTTTATAATATTTTACAATAACTTTTTTTGACACTAAGTCCAAAATAAATTGCGAATACATCCCACTCACCTAAGCAAACACAGAAATTATTTGTGATATTTAAAAATAAATCAAACCTAAAAAGTGTAAAATTATAACTGTAGGAAGAGAAAAAGGGCATAATTATCAATGTACAGCATTAAAATAATATTAAGTTATTTCAACACCCAACAGTAAAGAATTGAAGTTTACATTAAACTTATGCCAAGATATGAATCACAGGGACTCAACAATCTCTCTTTCGCTCTTAATCTTGGCATGGGCGTGGAATGAGATCCAGAATATTTTTATTGAAACTCAAAATCATTCTCAGTTTAGTGCAGAGTCATAATATTCTTGCCAATTGGCATAGAATTGCAGGCAATTCAAACATAGCGTTCTACTATCACACATACCGTTTACTGCAAACAGCACAAGTGGAGGTTACTGTGCCTGTGTACTGAACACAGCACAGTAACCTGTACTGTTAAAGGATTACAAAATATGTCTATATTCACAAATTTTTCCTTATTTGATATACCTGATTAATGAGTGTGTAGGTGTTCAAATAGTTTATGTTGGCATGTGAAGTCAATTAAGCCTAACATGATATTTTTTGTTTAATTATCAGTTGATTACTATTGCAATTATTTGTGTATACAACTAACTTAGTTTTTTAAATTGTTTCTGCTGTTGGATTTAAGTAATTCTTTAACTAAGTAAAAACTATAAATAAACTAAATTACAGTGTAATATGTTTAATAATTTTCAAAACTCAAATTAGTTATTGTGCTAAAGCAATATTGTTAATTAATTGTTTGTTTTATACTATTTAGGTTAGGCTAAAGGGCACTAGGGCAGGAATTAGTATATTCTTTCTATAGGAATAGAATGTCTCTCTGTCTCTACTCACCTGAGAAAAGTGCCAGTGGCACTGAACATTCGTGCACATGTGAATCTTTTGTGTTTGTTTACTACTATTGTGGTGTTAGTGGACTTGTCTTCTTAGGTAAGTTTTATATTATTTAGAAATATAACTTAGTAATATATTGGTATAGGACATCAGCAAACTTACTTTATAAAAGACAAGTTCACTAACACCAGAGGAGTAGTAACAAACACAAAATAAACACAATCTCACAAATTTTTAATACCACTGGCATTTTCTGCAGGTGAATAGAGAGAGACACCTGGCCTACTATACTAATTCCTGGCCTAGTGCCCTTTAATCTAACCTAAAATTAGTTATATATTGTAAATCTTTACTATACAGTAATTATTCAAAAACAGTTTATTGATTGGATTGTATCAATGATTACGAATAAATGAGAATGTAGCATTTATGGCAATAATTCAGCTCGTTAGAATCACCACTTTGGCGATCATCTGCTGCACCTTGATTTTCACTAATCTTCTCATTCTTTATACTCACTCTGATTACGTTTCCTCATTGTTAATGTCTCATTTCTGCAATTTTAGATTCTACTTAAAAGTAAAGTCCTTAATATCTTGGTACTAAGATATGGAGTCACTACATAATCCGTAGAATATATCTTGTATTTGCTTTAATATGAATGTAAGAAGTATGATCTTTCGAAAGTGTAACTGATTTAAAATTAAATACTAGATAATTTTAAAAGGATGTTAACTTGGCCAAAAAAGATCTTTTAAATTTAAATTAAGGTTATTTTAGGTTTGGTGTAACAATTCTTAATAACTGGATGTGTTAATTATCCTAATAACTGCTCACACAATATTAGCTTTATGGTTAATAGCACATATCCTAATCCTTTATAGTACAGTTCTTTCAATAAATAATTCACTACCTGATAAATGTTCAGAGATTAAAAGAAGCATTAATAATCTGAAATATTATAATCGATACACAGGACAAGTCCATAATTGATACAGCTAAGTCAATTTTTATTTTGAACAACAATTATTGAACAGTGTTGCGATGGGTTGAAGAGTAGGGAACAAGTGCACAGTAATTTTTTCTATCTCTTCCTACACAATCTATTCTTAGACTACTTTTAATGGCAACTAACAAACTAACCATGTTAACTAATATAACACCATATGAACATATTAAGAAAGATTAGTAGTTAAGAGTTCAATGTGAAGATTATTTTGATGTTTACATATGAACTTCACAGAATTTACATGCTAATGCTCCTCTTCAAACTAGAAGAAGCAGTTCCTTGTAATATAATAATATTGAGCTGTACTATGTAAGTGGCACATAAAAATAAAATAGAAATTCTTGTTAGATATATTGACTTTTGCATCAAAAGTTCTAATTTCAGTATTCAGGGTTATTAATGGTTTTTATATCCCAATTTTTCAAAAACATATATTTTATCCTACTAAGACTTGCATTACAGTAAGAAATGTTACCTGGAGGAATGAATAAGCCATATGCACAATCGGGACTTTCTTCCAATCATCAGGGTAAATCCAAGTTTGTAGGGATTTCAGGTAGTGCAACATATACTGCAACAAATTCAATTAGTCTGCAGAGGCAGCGGCAATGTTTGTTTTAATCCCACTTTGTGTGTGTGTTTGTTACAACAGTTTAGACATTATTACAATGCAAAAAAATAATTATATAAAGTAGTTAATGTTACTTACTTTCAAACCGGACATACGATCATGTATATCCAAATTAACCAGTTTTTGTTAAACGGTTTTTTCCAGACGAATTGCATTTGATCAAGAGTGAAATTGCACATTTGAATTGCTTTGCAAATTCCTAATTAGGTTTATGGAAAGAATATAAAATATTTAGTTTAAAGTTTTTATTTTCACATATTTTTCAAAAGTAGGTGTATGTATTCAAAATATTAAAAGCAACCCCAATGCGCAATAATATAACATTAAAAATTACACCTTATATGCAACTTTTGGTAAATAAATAACGAAAAAATAGGGATTCACAAATAACATTGTTCTTATGGGATTAACACGTTCACTGCGGGTGGCCCAGTACTGGGCCAAGTAACGAAGTGCGCTGGTTGCACGTGGCCCAGTATTGTGCCAACCGCACTATCCACTTATCCAGCAAAATATGGTCAGTATGAGCTGAGAATCGATCCAGGACGGAAAGTTATGCTGTTTTTGTGTTCGGTTGCTTCTAATGTTACGTACAGTGTGGTTCCAATATCCGATATCTGTACAGTTTTTTTCTTATTGTTTTAATTATATTAGGTGTGACATAGTATAGTTTTTCAGCATGTGGGGCTGGTTTTATCGATATTAGTCCCCCAGCGAACATGTTAAAACCAACATGGCCGACAGCTTCTGCAGACTCTTAATCTTAAATAACAATTAACACTTCCATATACATGGAAGAAAAACATTTAGCTTAAATTTTTCCAATTCAGTCATGATCTGAATCAATTTAGTCTACTAAAAAAATCAAGATGTATAGCCACCTATTAATACATGTTAGAAAGAAATAGAAAAAACCTCAGATATGAGGCACCGACATAACTTTGTGCTTATTTTAAGGTGAATATGAACGATTATATGAGTGTGGATGACCTTTGTAGTCTGGTTACTAACTGAGTTTGACATATGCTCAGAAAGGGATATTTATTAAAAGTCTAATAGCCAGAAAAACTAATAAATTTGCAGCTTTACGTGGAATTGGTCTGATTTTCAGACACCTAACTGAGTTTGACTTATGCTCAGCAAGGGACATTTATTAAAATTCTAATAGCCAAGAAAACTAATAGATTTGCAGCTTTACGTGGAATTGGTTTGATTTTCAGACACGCCTGATACTCAGTTCTCTACTCAACACAAAATCTGGACATTGACTTTCACCCAACATGGACACCCCAAACTTCTCTAGTAGTGTCCACGCAGATATCAACCGTCGAGAGGACATCATGTAGGTATTAAGAAGTCCGATATTGCCTATCACCTACAATCTCCAGATCACTGTCCCAAATAGCTGCGTTACAGCACTGCCCCACTAGTGCCGACAATATAATATCAATGTTAAAAAATTGCAGTACTATGGCACTAAAGAAATATGTATTTCTTTAGTGCCATATGTGCCTATGTAAGTTCACATAAATTGTTTGGTTGTGTAGTTAGTTAAAGCCTTCAAAAGCTAAAGGTTCTCAGTTCAATCTCAGTCAGACATAACGAATCAATGATAATCACTTTTCATTGAGCTATTAATTAGTTATCCTTTCTAAAGAATAGTCGGCCTAAGTTTGTAACAGTGACCACATTAATTTGAAATCCATATTTGGCTATATCTTAAGATTAGAATAAATAAATAAATAGGTGATATTAAAAAAGTTACATGAGTAAATAATATGAAAATACTCAAAATAAAAGGATCTGTCTGATATCTACCTAGTATCACATCTAACTGTGTTTTTGACTGTGTGAAAGGTCACTACAGCTGCTAATAGTATTACACAATAGAGCCTATCAAAGTACTAATCTTCCAATGTTGTATGCATTTTATGTGATCCAGAAGACTAACTTAATGCCAGCTGAATTTAGCAAGGATCACAAAATTCAATTTTGCTCATCCTCTAAATAGATAATTTGTTAGTAGCTTTTTGATTACCCTAGGAAGACAATATGCATAACGATATTTAAAGGATCTTGGAAGTTCTTTTGTTACCAATACTTTACTACCCAATAGGTTAGTTATTACTTCTAGTAATATTTAGATAGTTAACGTATTGGGTGGTAAAATATCGGTAACAAAAGAACTCTCAAGTTCATTTAAATATGATTATGCATATTGTCTTCCTAGGGAAATTAAAAAGCTACTACCAAGGGGACTCGCTGCACGCTTCTCGTGCCAACCCTGACGCTTGCTGTACTCAATACACCTCAGTCTTCGGCCTCAGCATTTGACTTTTGACCTCAAATAATAGTGGATTAACAGTATAATGTAAAATCACAATATTAAATTTATTTACAGTATCTCACATACACTACTCACATTGCTATCTATTTATTAGTATAAATCCCCAATGGTATCACTTAGGTTTGATTTCATTTTTGTTTAACAGCTGAAGATCAAACTCATAGTATATTATGACAAATAAATCAATAGTATAATTTCAAACATACAAAATTAATATGTTTATTTATTAACAAAACAGCTGTTATTAATTTACTACAGTCAACCCAATGTTATCCTTATGGAACAATCTTTTAGGTGCGGTTTCTACCCCTTAAAGATGAAAATATTTTAGTTGTTCTATTTTAAGACCTAGAGAAACAGTGTACAAAATTTCAGCTCTCTTCATATATAGGAAGTTGGAGAATTAGTGATGAGTGAGTGAGCCAGGGCTTTACCTTTTATATATATATATGAAAAGGTATCTGACCTTATATATAAACCTGAGGTATATATACCTTTTATATATATATATATATATATAGATGCGTGATTTTATGTGTACTTTACATTTGTGTTTGGAGGTTATGTGACTTTATAAGTATTTTCGTTTTTAGTTTTAGGTTTTTAGTATTTAGTATTCAGAAATATGTCAATAGTACAAATATGTCAAAGGACATATAATTTGGTCAGCAGTGTACGTGTTAAAGTGGGTGTTCCCAATAAATATTAGATGCAAATCTGAATTAATTACCGATCATTTTGGACAATGTACAACAACCACTGCGGCAATGTAAGTGTCATAAAATAGTATTTTTAACGTGTCACTAAACAAAAAAAGATATAAATGGCCATGAGCATTCAAATGATTATTGTTAGCAGTGCTGAAAGATAGATAAATTAGGCCTTTAAGCCTTTAGGACTACCTCAGAAACCAATACTTTGTTTATTAAACCAACTGTTTTTGATTGATAAAATATAGCTATAAGCTTCAAAAAAAGAATCATTTGCTATATTGTGTGGTGTTTTAAAAATAAGTTAATAAAAACGAACCTTACCTTGTGGGGGTGTGTGATTGTAACTTCAAACTTGAGCATGCGCATCACCAACAGCTCTCCCTGCACTATAGCATCTCTCATATTCCAATACTCTTCACCGAGGTCCAGAGGAGGCGAGTTGCGATGCAGTGTGTTACGTGACACGTTTATTATGTCCCGCACTTTCAAAGGCTCATCTTTAACTTTACCTGACAGGTATAGGCATGTAGAGGCAATCAACTGAAATTCCAGAGTTCAAATTACTTTATGTAATGATTTTATTACAAAACATACATTTTTTATTACACCCAACAGCCGTTACACACACTTAATTTCAATAAAAGATGTTATATTTAAATAAAGCAAATGTGAACTGTGTCATATAAAACAGTTGAAGTTTATTAGAATAATAAATACTAACCATATTTAATTTTCTTTCATCCTTGTAAAAATACCTTCCATATGCCTATATAATTATAAAGTAGACTTTAAATGCTATAAGCTAGTCTCTATATAAAAATAGCTAAGTCTGCGTTACTTTGCACTATAAAATCTCTCATAGGTATATTTAAAGTCATCTATAACAATTTCTGTGCGAGTCAATCACACTTGAGCTCGCACTAGAAACACATCACATTCTAGTACATTAAACAAAAACTAATTTGTAGAGTAAAACTTCACAAAATTACAAAGGTTTTAGTAGCCTAAACTAATTTTATGATCTTTGGCGAGTAATTCACACATGAGTGTGATAGATGTTTCACTATCAAAGATGCTACGTTTACATATTATTCACATTAAACTCATCATATTTAGGGAACTTAATGACATTACAACAAAATCTGAGTGGTTAATTAATACTTTTATTACTTGTATTCTCTTAGCTAATTTATTAGTAATAACTTATCTGGAAAACTATTACAAATCTATGTTTATTCTAAACCTTTAAGGGAATATACAGTTTTATAATGACACCAACTTATTTGCTATGTCAAAAAGAGTAATTTTTTCAGTAAATAATTTGCAAAAAAATGTAATACAAAGTTTGACAACTATTTATATCCATCTGAAGTGAAAATAACAATATAAATGTATATACCATCTATGTCTATGTGATTAGGCATGCAGTAAACATTTATTTTTAAAGTATTTAAAATACTTAGCATGCAATTGATGAGTAGGTCATTCAGTAGCAACGCCAAAAAAGTCGAAAAAGTACCATTCAAAGTAAGACTTTTATCCAGATATATTTATAAATAAGTGGAATCTACATCTTAACAGGACCATAACTTAGGAAAGGAAATAATTGTTTTCATTTAACATTGTTTTTGTTTCAATAGAAGTTTTCAGTAACTTATCAGTAACATTTTGCCATAAAAATAAGCCTAGTTGCACATTTCCACAACCTAAAAATAACTTTATAGATAAATCAGTAGATCTAAAAATATTAGGTTACTCACAAATCTATCATAATTGCTACTATCAGCTTCTTTGAAGAATTTGTGATAGAGAACTGCTGCAGTAGACAAGGTCATTGGACTGGCATTTAATTTTATACCTGAAACGTAAAAAAGTTAATTACAATCACTTAGACCTAGTCTAATGCTGTAAACCTACACATTCTTCTCTTTTTGGATTAGACTGCTCTGTCAAACAATTTTCAATAAACACTTTTACAAATTATAAAGAAAATTAAGTAAATTTGTTAATCTGTTTATATTAGATTATGCTAATCTTACCACATTCAAAAATAAATCGAACTCCATAATATAAGTCATCATGTTCTTTATAATCCACAGGAGGAAATCTGTTCCTGTTCTTGTCTCGTTGAACTTGCAATTGAAAAACATCTATTACATCTTTCATCATTTTGATAGGTCCTGAAAAAAATTAAAGAAATAAGGGGTAGGTTGAAATGCCAAACAATAAATAGAAACACAAATAGTGTGTTAGCTCAAATTTACCTACAGAAAAATTTATTTTCAAAATATATAAAACTTCAATATTTTATCTTAAATTAGTAATTCTGCATTCCTAGCTTATTAAGAAATTTTTGTTATCCAATTTTTGATACTAGCTTTCTGATATCAATATATACAAAAATAAAGGAGAAAGCATTATTTGAGGTAAAACCCTGTTATATTTGCTTCCAGACTGCATATTATGATGTAAAACCTCTAGACGATATCAGTAAATACATTAACATTAGTACTCCATATATATATATATATGTCTACAGGGACAAAAAGATAACCAATGGGTATCAGTTTCTCACATTTCATGAATATAATACATCATATATCACTGATAAGAACATTAAGGTCTTACAATTGTTTGGAGTTTTGACAAGTTGAACCCTTTCTTGGCAAAAGAACTTTTACTTGAATAGATCACAAAGCACTATATTTAAGATGCTCACTATAAGACACTAAGGATCAATACACTCTCAAGACATAGGCCTACTCATGGTTCTTGTCATGATGCTATGTTGGACGGTTTTGACAAGTCCTATATTGGGTGGGAAATCGGTTGTTCAGGATGATTTTAGGGAAAATACTGAATCATATAGAACATGAAAACAAAACAGTTAAATAGTGAGATATGCAATTGTAATATTTTTGGTTAAATATTTTTGTTAGTATAAAATTTAGCATTCTTAGAACAATTAAAAATTGTTTAGGAAAATTTAAATAAACCTATGTGTAAACTAGTTTAGAGACTAGTGGCATCCCAAGGATCCGTTTTTGGACCCATCCTTTTTCTTATTTAGGCTACATAAATGACAAAATAATTCAGATTCATTAGATAGCATCTTTCTTTTTGCTGATGATAACATGCCGGCGTGGTGGCTCAGTGGCTAAGGCTTCGGACTGCGGAGGGCAAGGTCCAAGGTTCGAATCCCCACTGAGCCAACGGTCGGTACTTCACTCGTTGAATAAAGTTGACGCACAGGCCTGTAGGCCCATGTCAACTGGCAAGTGAAGTTAAAAAAAAAACAAAAAAAAAAAACATTAATAACTAAAGAAGGCGATGTAGACTGGCTGGAAACTGAATCCTCCTCAATGTTCTTATTTAGAGCTTTTTCTTTAAATAAAATAACATTGAATTTACAAAAACAGGATACATTTTGCCTACAAACCCAAAGAAAAATTTATCTAGAAAACAATAAAATTCCTACACTTAATTAGGAAATGAAACAATAGAAAATTTCAAATCTGCAAACTTTTAGAGGATAGTTTCAGGTGGAACAAACAAATAAAGAAAGTGGAAAGATCACTCGCTAGAGGACTATTTCTATTTTAAGGAGAGTAGCCTCATAACGAAATATTCCGCTACCCAAACTTGTTTACTTACTACTGTATGGACTTATTGAACAACACATCATATTCAATGGTACGCATACCATGAAGAGCAGGTAAAGGTAATTTCAAAGAGGGCAGTCAAGACTTTACTTGGCTACAGGCCTAGGTCTTCTTGGTATATTTTTTGTTGCCATGTATATAGGTACCCATCTTGATGTTCGCACAATGTAGACTGCAAGTTGATTAGTTATAGGTCATATGTAACTTATATACAGTAGGCCACTAATTAGCATACATTTGCATGCAAAACCTACTTATTGTCTTACCAAATGATTTTATTTATAGGCCTAATTTGTAACAAAATGGTACAACTGTTGGAAATAAATAAATTGTATTTATTTGGGGTAAATTCAAAAATATCTGGGGTTAATTTAGACCAAAAATATTCCACACTATCAATTTTGTTACCAATATCTTCAACATTAGTGTAAAATAGAGAAATCCTTATCTGTATCTAAAATAGTTTCAAAATTACTCAAGGATGCGGTAAACTAGCAACCTGAAAAGAATTTCAATCCAAATTAGGCTAACTCTGTATCAAAGCAAGCCAAAGTACATAGTTATGCATGTTTATCAGGCTCTTCCTGGGAAGTTGCAGGACTTCGTTAAATTCAAAAAAATTCAGATAGGCTATATAGCTAAAGTAATTAGGTCTATGTAGAACAGGGGCCTTGTCGATATTTTAGGTAAATTTTTATTCATAATCGATAAATAACTAAGAAACGTGAATATTATCGTTTTTTTTTTCAGCATAAAAGTCAGGAAAATTAGGAAAAACTGAAAAATATTCTTGTTCGTAAATATAGTGTTGTGGGTACTCAAATTGTGCGGAATTTTGTCCTGCTTACGAATATGGCAAGGATTTTGCATTTGCTATTACTAAGTGTGTTAGCACCTGAAATGTCTAATTCCAGTACAAGGCCATGTTTTGATAGGGTAGGCCTAGGTTGGGTATTGTTTGGTTAGGGGTTAAGCTATGTTAGCTAGCTTAGGTTTGGATTTGTAAGGTTAGGTAGGTTAGATTAGATTTTGAGAGTAGGCTGGTGTTTTAGATTATTCATGTTTGTTAACCTAGCCTAACCAAAATATTTTTAGTATAGCTTCATAAAATTTAGAGTATTTTCAATCGAAGCCTATCATATAATATTGATAACTGACTATTGTCGTTATGCCTTCCCATCTAAATAGTGACACTCTTGGTGTACCTTGTAGGACTACTGATGGAAACAAGTGAGTAACTTTCAATATTTAGGCCTACCTAATTTTGTATCAGAGCTGATTCTTTTTCAAGTATCTTGGTTTAAACAAGAACCTTTAAAAGAATTTTAGGAAATAGGGAAAATTTCAAATATCTTCAATCAGTTACTAATAAATCTAAATGCCGTTTCAGTGCCTGACAATAAACCAGTAATGAACTATTCAAGAATCAAGAAGCTTTATTCCACAATCAACAAAGTTGAAATAGGACATGACATTTTTAAACTATTAGGCTAAATACAAGCCTTGTGCATCACATATACAAGAGGAAGATGTCACAGTGGTATACACAAAATATTTCACAGTGGCAATGAGAAAAGAAAAAATAAAATCTATGCCTACATATCAATGCTTAATCATATATATATGAATTATATATACAGTAGAACTTGGATAATCAGAACTTCTTTAATTCGAAGTTTTGGGTTGGTCCCTTGAACATTGTAATATTACCAATGTAAAATAATCATGGATAATTCGAAGTTAAATCTCTTTAATTCGAAGTTTTTACATCAATGGTAAAAGTGAAACATTGACTAATGTACTGTAAACAAGGTTCCGTTTGAGGTTTGCATTGTTTGGTCAGTGTGTCGGCAGGCAATCACCTTCTGGGAATTTCTAATCCGTCTCTTCCCCTCCCCTCGGCGCGCCCCGCCATTATGTTGTGATCGTTAAACCTTCATTATTGTAATTTTTACATACTGTATGCCTCTATAGTTATGTTAATAGTGATAGTTAATAGTGTTAAAGTGAACTTTAAATGAATACATTAAATTTTATATTAAAATAGTAATTTGTGGGTATTATTTTAAGCCTTTTAGGATCATGAAAGTTACATAAAAAATACAACTTGGTTAATTTGAAGTATTGGATAATTCGAATTTTCGCATTGGTCCCTTCAGGTTCGAATTATCCAAGTTCTACTGTATAAACATACAAGTCATATTAGGTTTAAAAAACAATAACAACCTTAGAGCTTAAAACTCATCGATGCTATAAAATGGATTTAGTAACAACCAAGAATATAAGTCATTCTTAAGACAGCAAGTAGGATAATACCACTGTACGTGTATGGGTGGGCGGGTGGTTCAATACCACTGTACGTGTATTAGCGGGCAGGTGATTCAAAACCACTGTACGGTTCTGGCAGAAAGGGGCAGTTTATTAAAGAATTTAACACAATTTAATTAATGTGAAGAACCAATTTTAGAGTCTGTGAGTAGGTGTATGAAGCTTATCTTTGTTTCTGCTGTCATGTCTATGAATATTATGTCTAGTGGCATAATAAGAGAAGTTATTTTTAACATGTCACCTTACAAATGTGACATATATATAAAAATTTATCACTATTAAAATTTTCGTATTTATAAACATTTTTTATAAGTAAAGTACAGAAACATTCACTAGGTCTATTTAAAACTATTTAGGCCTAGTTTATTATTGTTTCACTAATGCCAATGTAGGTTTCGCTAAATTACTTATCACCTAGGCCTAACATCAAAGACCTTTCATATTATGGTGTGATAAATGCAAAACTTTGTTTTTCATTAGCCAAATTGATTTGTTATCGAATTAAATTAATTATTAGCACCGGTATTCCTAACCATAATAGTCTAACCCCACTTCTGTCCAACACCAAAATTTCGTGTAAAGTCAAGATCTCATAATCCTTGTTTAAACTATATGTATTTAAAAAAGCTTATTGAGAGTGTTAATCAGAATGAGAACTTCCTATGTAATAATGTTGTTGTAAAGCGTTCTTAATTCTAACCATATCACATACCTCGCAACCACCTAACCAGTTACAACGTAAACAAAAATAATTTTCAAAACTATTTATGCTTATACTGTGTTCAAAACAACAGGAGGAAGAAGAACCCCAAAGAACTCATTCATTTTTGGTTTGTTCAGGATCGGCTTGTTTTACATTCAGCCACAAAGTTCAATATATTTGTGCTTCCTTAGCTATAGCATGGTATAATAGAAGGTCTGTGGCTATAGGGTGTATTTAGTTAGTACTTTACAATAATAACATAATATACACATAGTACAATTATTTCAGGTATTGAGACAACCACTTAAAAACATTGCAAAGATCTCAAAGTTCAAATCTGAAGTAAAAACTAGTCCGATACAACGCAGTTTCTATGATGTGGATAGTTCTATTAAATACAAAAAAAAACCAAACCCTCAGGCATAGCTTTTTAGGCTTGTTTTTCTAATTATAAAAACTATACTAGTTAATCTTTTTCTTTGTTCTACTAGAACACAATAAACCTTATTGACTTTTCCAATTACTGCCTTAAGGGCTGACGGAACAAACAAGCAAGTAAGTAAATAAGACAATCAGTCAGTGATTAAGACAAATTGAACACTGTACACACTAAACGTTTTTTCTAGATCATTTTGATTTTTTCATAAATCTGGTGTCCTAGTGTTTTATTTAAAGATTAGGGACTGCTCTCAACACTGGATTATAAGGTGAGTTCGGAGCAGGATCACTTCACTGCCAGGGCTCCATCAGACATACTTTCTTTACCGAAAATTGCTAGTTTATAGAGGACCTCGGACCAATAAGGACCAATAAGGTCCTTGGATTGAAGAGCCTATTACCAAGACAATCAAATACGTTAATAGTATTTTGGAGTGCTTGTATTTATAATTTTTTTTATTGCATTTGAAAAGGAAGTTGTCTTGTTTATATTATTTAAGGATAAAAGTTTAATTAAATGTTTGGTTGTAAGCTGAGTTTTAACTTTTTTTTAATATCCATGTGTATGTAGGGATTAACCTAGAATGTGTATAGTAGGGACAGTATATGATTATGTGTACAACAATTTCACATACATACATACATATACATTCAAGGTTTGAATAATACCTTCAACATAATTCAAACATATGGGGATGAAATATTTTTAATGGAGTGTAATCGTGAATTGACACTTGCATGTCCAATGCTGGCTCTACTAATATTTATAATGCCATTTCTATTGAGTGTTCTACAGTATATTGAGTCAAGGACGATTGGGCTACTCCATTTGTGTACTTTTGTACCAGTTTGATGTACTTTATTCCTGCAATAACTGAACAAATCTCATTTAATTTTATTGCTGTGATAGTCATCAATTGGTACAACAAGAAGATAAACTGTATTTTGTTGTCAAAGTCTCAATTACGTCAGGATTTGTACTACGATGGCGTAGAATGGTCATAAAGAAAGAATATACTCGTATAAGTACCTATAGACATACTGTGGTAATTACCCACTCATCCACCCAGAGTTGTACTGTGGTAATAGTAATGACCTACACAGCCACCCATACATCAGCCCGCACCTACATTTCCCCTAAAAAATATTTTTTCGGAATATGTTCTGAATAGTCCAAAACACCACTTAACAAAATAATTCACATGATTCTCTGAAAAACAAGAATACTACCACATTACAAACAGTACGTCTAATTTATTTCGCATTTGCTTTTGCTCTTCGTATTTTTGAATTTTTTATTGTGAAATTTTATAATTTAAATATGTCAGTTTTATCGGTATTTTGCCTTGTGTTTATTTTTTAATTAATCGTTTTGTTCTATCGGTTTTATGCATGTAATGTCAGTCTAGCCTTGGGGACCTTTTTGTATTACTTGACACAAGTGACTATTTGTTTTAGTTGTTTGTTTCATTATATATTTGTTGGATCTTTTTTGTTATTACGTTCAAAATTTGTGTGTGTTTGTGTAAAATTTATGCAACATGGACGTCTCCTCTGAACATAATTATAGTGCTTCCCTTGACAAGAAGAGAAAACCTACCAGTTATGATGGTTTTACCGCTACAAAGCATCAGAGGAGTAATATCCTGCCATCTTCTGTGTTGTGACCTTACAGCACGCAGTAAGAGATAAGATGAATCTATAAGAAGTAATGTAAAACTGTACAACAAGTATATTCGCTGCATTTAAAATGGAATACTAATAACAATACATGTAAACATATATATATATATATATATATATATATATATATATATATATATATATTTTTTTTTTTTACCCACTGGCCATGACACTGACCAGTTGAACGCTTAAGTGTCCAAAACAGCTTTCACGCCCAAACATGCAACACTTAAGAAATGGGATTTACTGGTTGAGTGTGAGTTTAGTCACTCTAGTATGTTGATTTAGCATACTTAGGAACCGGCCATTATTGCTGTCAAAAAAATCTAGGCGGTGAAACCTGTTTGCAATGCTAGTACATTTGACCACTGGATCATTCACTCCAAAGTATGAGCAAACAAATGGATCTCTTAATCGAAATGTATACTTTAGAACTCTTAGACCAATAGTAGACCTCTTAGACTGAACCAACGTGGCCATGAAACACTCTGTAAAAAAACTGCAGAGCAGTCACAGCTCGACGAGTTAATGAGATTGATAAATTCAGTTCTGCACGAGTTTCCACTTCACCGAAATCAAGCTCCTGAAACTTCCACTCCCTCCGTGAGAGGAATTTCCTATGGACGACTTCGACGGCTGCATTTGTGTACTCCCGGCCCCTATTCCATAACAGTGGCATACTCAAGGTGACTCCAGACCAAGGACTTCGACAGTGTTAAACAAGGGTGCTTATCGTTTAAATACCTGGCAATCCATATGACGAAACCCAAGCGTTTGATACAACACAGTTTACGTGTTCAGAGAAGATTATCTTCGAGTCTACGAGAACGCCTAGATCGCAAACAGCACGCTCTTTTTGATTCTAGAGCCACTAATGTCACAAAATAAGAATGGCGGATTAGTTTTACGCATGAACTAAACCACTACTGTTTTACTAAGGTTGAGCGGCATGTAATTGTCTTTAGCCCACTTCACAGCCGAATCGATACAAAATTGAAGAGTCAGGTGGTCTCTTGTATTAGCAATCTGCATAGATATTTTAATATCATTGGCATAGAGCTGAACTACACAGTTCAGGAAAAATATAATGTCATTAATAAATAACAAGAAAAACAAAGGTCCCAAGTTAGACTCTTATGTTACTACTGAACTTGTAACATAGTTCTTTGAATACATATAACCAAATCGCACTTCAATATCTTATCCAAGAGGAAATATTTTATCCACTGAATAAGGTCCGGGGAGAATCCAAAGGAAGGGAGCTTCATTAAAAGTACATGGAGACGAAGCTTTTCGAACGCCTTCTTAAAATCTAAATAAATGGTATCAACCTGCGCTCGACGCTCGACTGCAGGACTACAAGAAACGAGAATAAATTCGTAACAGTCCAACAATCTTTCATGAATTAATGAGCTGATGAAGAGAGATAGGACGACAGAATCTCTTGTAAAAAAAGCTATGTGAAACCTTTTCAAATATCTTACGTACTACATACAGAAACGATATTGGTATAAAATTATACATATTCCTTGGTCCTCTTTTGAATCGGCGTGTTACTAGTGCTATAATCCAGATCGAAAGAAACTCTCTAATCAATAAACTCCAGTTGAATAATGAAGCATAGATTATGTCAGACACACCGAAGGGAAGTTATGGCAGACACACCTTGGTTATCAAAAGATGGAATATTATCAATGCCCGCTGAGTGTGTCTTTAAATTTTTGATGACATATCGAACGGCGTCAACAGATATAAAGGGAATGTCAGTAATTGAAATGTTATCTGTTTTAGGTGGATATATAATAGCAGGTTTTACATTCAATTGGTCATCATTAAAAGTTCGATAAACCAGCTCGAAATATTCACCGAATTTTTAACATAGCACAGCGGCGTCAGTATAAAACTGGTCTTCAATGCGCACTGCCAGGATGGAAGAGAAATCATCCCTAAACTGATTAACGTATTTTCAGAAGTTAATTGGTTTTAACTTCAGATCGCTCTCGACTCAGCGAGCTCCAGCGAAATAATTCCAGCTTGACAGCTCTCCTCAGGCCAAAATCAACGTCGTACTCGTCTGTAACACCTGAACACTTAAATCGTCTTACGAACAGTACGTTTCCTCTTTAGTAACCTTATTAAGAGTTGAGAACCAGTTAGGATACATAGAAGCTCTCTGTCATTTCAGTGGTATATTATTTCTCATTGACTCAATAATAGCTGAATTAAAGGCATTGGCAGCTGCATTAACAGTAATACAGAGACGAAGTGAAAGGTAATTGTACAATCCCAAGTAATTCCCAGAAGGAAAAAAAACTCCATACTGGGAGCATCTTTTAACCAACTAGCCCCATGAATGCAGATTTCAAGTGAAGAATCCCTTATCTTCTCTGTAACACTACCATGACATAGCTCTATTTCTTGTTAATTTGTGAGGATAAGGTCCAAGACATTCATATCTCTATGGAGTTGTGAAAGCTTCAGATAGACCATAAATTTTTAACAGAGAATTTATCCTGGCTCTGGAATAAGAGCTGCATCCAGCTAGCATCCCAGGAACATTAAAATCTTCCAACATTACGATGTAGTGCCCCAATAAATCAATTTTTCCAACAGTGCTTCGAGGTAAGTGTCTAGGATGGTAGGATAAACTGAATGGGCAAAATAATTGCAAGAAAACAAAAAATTCTTGCCACCAGGTACACGTAACTTAACCCATACACTCTCAAGGAAACATTCTAGATCAGGTCTCCTAAATGAAATCAAGTCTTTGCGGACTTGATACCAAAATACCACTGCCACTGCCTCTGGTGCAGTTGATGTCATACTTCCTGTCAGCTCTGTCAATAATGAAATTCT
The DNA here is from genome assembly GCA_035578905.1 of Stictocephala bisonia. Classification (NCBI taxonomy): domain Eukaryota; kingdom Metazoa; phylum Arthropoda; class Insecta; order Hemiptera; family Membracidae; genus Stictocephala; species Stictocephala bisonia. The sequence continues at coordinate 2,674,483 of JAQJVL010000021.1, forward strand.
AATTCTCTAGAATATAAGAGGCTGTAACATGGTCGGATTAAAGCCAAGTTTCTGTAAAAGCCACAATGCTGGAGCTAGTACCAGTCGATGATGAAAAAGTTCCATTGGACTTAGATCGGAGTCCACGGACATTTTGGTATATTATAGTGAAGTCTATCATTGTGTACCTGTGTTTGAAGCTCCCTCAGTTTTCTCAATGGACCCGAATACGTGGTTTTTGTGAAGCACACCCCGAAATGGGCATATTAAAAGACCACCAGGCCAAACTTTAAGTTAATTGATTAAAAAAAAATCACATAGCCCTACAGAAACATGAAAATAATTATAACTATTAATTAGCCCTGGTTTTTAGCCTAGTCACAGCAACAGAATATATACATAAGTCCTTAACGATGATAGAAACGTAATTTTCGGTAATACTAGGCTTAAATCTAGTAATAAACAAAGTTTTTTTCTTTTGTAATGGAAAAGGAGTCTTTCCCAGTGCTACTACCCATAACCATCTTGGAGGTTCTACGCCTTTTTGGTTTTTTTAATACGATATTTAGGTATTTTATTCTGACGAACTTTCTTAACTACAGTGGACCATGAGGGAGAACCATGGACACTTCTTCAACCGGCGCAGTCATGGGGAGTGACAACTGGGTAGCAGATCTATCTGGGTCTGATTGGCTACTGCAAACTCGGCAGGAGGCTCCAGAGTTACTGACTGTCGTACGGCAATATTGTTTCATACTGGCTTTGCAAGCACCTAAACAACAGCATTGGCGTATGTTGCTGCAATGGATAGTTTAAGATCATGTACATATGATGTTATATAAAGCATTGAGTAATAACAAAATGTAAATAAAAACAAATAAAGATTATGACAATCTCCCTCACTTATCGCAAAGAAATACGAATTGATATTTTAACAATATAGTCTTAGAACCAAGGTGGCTGCCGTCACACAAGGACTGGTCTTGGATACTGGCCTGGAATATTAACTTCTATAAACTGGTGCTGGTTAGGGTTTAGTCTATAGTCAGGATGTTCTGGAAGTTGGTTCGGAGGCCTTTCACCAAGACGTAATGGAGGTTAGTTCTGGATTCTTCTAGGTACACCAAACGATTGTCCAGGTCCAAATTTTACAGTATTTTCTGTTGCAACTAGTGATGGTCTCAATTTTTCTATGTATCTTTTGATATTTCTTCCATTATCCAATGTCACAAAGCATTACTTTTACAGATTAGTTTTACGCGTGAACGAAACCACTTCTGTTTTTCTAAGGTTGAGCGGCATGTAATTGTCTTTAGCCCACTTCACAGCCGAATCGTTACAAGATTGAAGAACCAGATGGTCTCTTGCATTAGCAATCTGCATAGGCATTTTAATATCGTTGGCATAGAGCTGAACTACACAGTTCAGGAAAAATGTAATGATGTTAATAAATAACAAGAAAAACAAAGGTCCCAAGTTATACCCTTATGGTACTCCTGAACTGGTAACATAGTTCTTTGAATACATATAACCAAATCGTAATTTAATATATTATCCAAGAGGAAATGTTTTGTCCAATGAAGGTTCGTAGAGAAATACAAATTGATATTTTAACAATATAGTTTTTGAATCAAGGTGGCTGCCGTCGCAAAAGGACTGGCTTGGAGATCATCTGGACTATTAACTTGTATAAGCTGGTGCTGGTCAGGGTTTTGTCTATGGTCAGGTTGTTCTGGAAGTTGGTTCGGAGGCCTTTCATCAGGACGTAATGGAGGTTGGTTCTGGAGCCTAGATACACTAAACGATTGTCCAGGTCCAAATGTTACAGTCTATTCTTTTTCAACAGTAATGGTCTCAATTTGTCTATGTGTGTTTTGATGTTTCCTCCATTTTCCAGTGTCACAAAGTAATGTATTTTGCCTAGATTCTTCTTTATTACTCCAAACTGCCAAATCTGTCTGTGTTACTAAATGTTTCAACTTGTACATTTAGCCCTTCTTGAATTGATCGGGCTGGTTTTGAAATTGGCTGGTTGCTTGTTTTGGAGCGTTGATACGGGAAAATTGCATCTAGTCGAATTCTTAGTTTCCTGTTCAGGTAAAATTCAGCAGATGTTTGGTTGCTGGCTAATGGAGTAGCTCTGTAACGGAATAATATTTTTTGCACTTTGTCTGCCAAAGTACCGGATTATTCAGTAGCAGTTAGTTTGTTCTTCAACGTTTGAACGTTGCTTTCGGCAAGCCAATTTGTTGTTGGATGTCCAGGTGCAATAAACTAATGGAAAATTCCGTTATTCTTCAAGTAATTTCTGAACTCTTCACTTGTAAATATTGTTGCGTTGTTTGTTTGGAAATTTTTAATATCTTATTTAAGATATTGATTGTGTTTGAAGATGTGGGCCATTCTTTTAATACTTCGATTTCAGCCCATTTGGACCTTGCATCAATACAAACAAGAAAATAATGATTTTTGAAAGGACTGCGTAGTATTCGGTCCAAGTTTTTTTAGGTAGGTTCTAGGGATGTACTAATGCTTTAGGTGGGCTTGATTTCACTAGAGCACAACTTTTACACTCTTACCAATCTGTAGATTTCTCTGTTGATTCCTGGCTAGTAGACGTAGCGTCGGGCTAGTTTTTTCATCTTTGTTATACCCAAGTGGGTTGTATGAAGTTCGTTAAGTGTACTTTAGGACATAAAGCTGGTGGAATTACGATTTGGTCTTTACGAAATACAATACCATCAATTAATGTATATTATGAGTGAATAGAGCTGTTTTTAAGATTTTGAACTATTTCAAGTGAAAGTGTTTTGCATGTTCTTAACCATTTGAAGTGTTCAACAAATATCGCACTTCAAACTAGTCAAGCGATTATTAGAGGCCAACTTGTGTTAATCTATGCAACATTGGTTTCCGTTCCTTTAGGATTCTTAAACTGTCGTCTTTATTTAAATTTGTATCATTATTGAATATTTCTTTCACTTCTAGCACAATTTGGGGATAGTAATACTGGATATTAGCCAGAACCTTGGTTTTGTCGAATAAAATCCCATATTTGTAATTTCTATAATGGTCTGTGACCACTGATTTCTCGATATTTACATTTTCTCTATGACTAATATGAGCTTTGAGCATCGCAGAAAACAAGAGTTTAGTTTCTTTTATGTATACCGACACATAAATTACTGATGTGTACATAAATTACTGAAGTACACAAGAGCCCTTAACTGATCTCAATAAATTCTTAAGTTTGTGGAGGGGTCTGTAAATTGGTTTTGTATTTCCCTTGTGTGCTCCCAACCTTCTCTGATGTCCCTTTTATGTAATGTTGATAAGCCATTTTCTAATTCATATCTTCCTGGATATCATTTTCTACTGTGTGGTCTTCGTTTTTGCTATCTAACTGGTTTTTGAACGTATTCCGTATTACAGGTAGTTTTTACCCGTTCTGGCCTAAAAAAATCTTAATATGACGTTTTTACCTCCTATCTTTCTAAATCTGTTTATCAATGTGTTCAGAATGGCACGCTTCTGAGCTGGGGGATCATGAGGGATCATCAACCGCATTTAAATCTATTGGCATACTGGAGTTTTCTGTACACGGAGTGGCCTATTTGTAAGTTTTCTGTTTTGTATTCATGTACTTAATTGATGTAGCCCATTCATAAAAATAAAAATGATTTTGCAACTGACACTTAAGCCATCTGATGTAATAAATTGATAAAACAACTCCACAAGATTAACGGAATGAAGACCCATGGAACAGAGTCGTGCATTATTGTGCGTTCTTAATCCCCAAAATATTGCTTTTGATCCTTTTAATTGCTAAGTATAAATTTTCAAAGTCTAGTTTATCGCAAAGTCAGTAAAATTTCAGAAGTTGTATTTCTACCAAACAGAGAAGGAGTAGAAAGCGAATTAGTAAAGAAGTATTACAAAATAGCTAGTCTTAGCATGTTTGTGAGAGAAAAGACGTGACACTGTTTACTGATTGTAATCAAACTGAACGCCTCTGGTCAAGTGTTGTGATGACCCAGAACATCATCAGATGGTTTCCATCTGCTTCAGTGCATCTAAAGAACCGTGCATCTGATGAGGAGGGATCCCTAATGTGAAGTTATGTAATGTTACAGTCACATTCGTATCAAATAAATACAGGAATAAAGGCAGCAATATACGTGATCTTGGCCATGTCGTAACGTTATCCTATCGATTTACAAATATAACATCTGCGTATATATTCTCCAACATTGCTTCACGTATGCTTACGTAGAAAAAAGTTTCAATGAAACTTATCAAGATGTTAAGAAACTTACTTAGATGATACTTAACCAAGAGTTCACCCAGAATAATGATTCATGTTTGATCAAATAATTAAAAAATGTTTGCTATTGAGTATCTATGTATCTATCGCTTAACATTTTTTATCGATAGATGTAGGTGCATGAAGATACCCTTAACATATGAAAACAGAAACAATAGAGAATATCCGGTTGCAATTAAAAATACAGTTTACGTCTTGATTCCAACTTCAAAGGCAAAGTCATAACATTGTTTAAAGCGTTAAAACTGATAAAAAAAAAAAACACACACACACACACACACACCTAAACTTCTTTGCTCTTGAATATCCTGTGTATAGTAATTAATAACTCTACTACGCAGTTGCTGACAAAACTACAAATTTTAATCTTCTTAATTGTTTGTTTTTGTTACGACAATTATTCAAAAATACAATAATTAGGGATGTGTAGTGGTGTTAATTGTGTGCAACAAAACATGTACTATAAATAACAAATATTGAAGTATTGGGAAATATAAAAATACATACTGACGTAAGAAAATGAAGAATACAACTCCAAGCACATAGAAAAAATGGAGTATTTTTAGACAGACAATTACTTAATGACAAATTCTCTGTCATTAATTCGTCTGATTTACGAATTAATTTCAGACGAACAGACAAATTCGTCTGACAGATTTTCTATTGGAAAGCTTGTCAGACGATGACAGGAAAGGGAACTGGAACAGCTTGGAACGAGCCGAAAGAATGTAAACAACTTGGAACAAGAGTGTAGGATACACATTTTTATTTGTGTTTTGTGTTGGTTGGTTTATGTGATTGGGTTCAAAATAAAATTCATACGTTTAAAATGCACATTGCTCATTAAATAACATTCCTAGTAACATTGGTAATGTTAGTAGATGAAAGAAATGTATTTTATTTTTAAATACTGTATAAAAATCTTTACTATTTATAGCATATTGAGCATATTATAGCATTCAATATTAAAGGTGGTTAAAAATAAAAAAAATTGTTTGTGACTAGTCTTCTGTGCCAGTCCTAATTCGTAGGGGGGGATTTAAGGCAAGATAGTAAATTCTTATTATTATAAGACATTCAATTTTATCACTTCCCATAATCAGTGGTGGAAAGTTACGCAATCATGGAAAATCGATTAACCGCATGTGTTAATCGCAATGTTTTTGAGGATAAGTGCATCTTAAGAAAAAGGATTCAACGTTAAAGTTGATATTCAACTAACTATTATGAACATTCAGTTATCATTAATTAAGCTTCTTGACCAAGCTACAAAAGAATCACCAAATATTTTTAATGCTAATTAAAAATAATATAAACCATTAATTTAAATGTTACCATTGTAATTTTTTTAATAATGCAAGGCAATTTTAAATTATCTCATGAGTGAATAAAATAGCAATTGGGTTATTCTGAAAAATATAATATTTCCTTTAACTGTACGCTACTTTTAGTTATATATTTAAAAACGTGTTTGATTAGTGTATGGGTTCCGATTTTTATACATATGTTGGTTCGGATTCCACCAAAAGCTGTAGATCTAAGTGCTCTGTCTATTGGGCTATTAATAAATAACTCTCTCTGAGGAACAATCGACTTTAATTAGTAACAATGACTACACTCGTTCATATACACTCATCAGACTTATTCGCTCATATCTATACGATCAGAGTCTTACTGATGAATGATAATAATATTAATAAATATTGAATCTGGGAAAGTGAATTTTTTTTCGTTTATACCAATTGGACTTAAAGCAACACATATTTATGAAGATTTGTTCATATTTAGGAAGATGTTGGTTGAACCCACCATATAGACCGGAAGTTCCTTTAAAGTGAAGACATGAGTCACGTGACAAGAGAGATGTATCAGATAGAGTAGGAGAACCAGGAAGAAAAGGGCAGGAATTATGACCAGTTGTTTGTCGAGACGCACAATACTTCATATCTCACGTAGATATATTTCGGACATGTTTCTCTAGCTTGTTCTAGCTGCAGTAACTTGTCACGGTAATGTGTGTGTGTAGACAGAGCTATCTACTTCCATTCCATCACCGCTGAGCTGTCTCAATACTGCATATCTTACCCTGATATATTTCGGACATGTTTCTCTAGCTTGTTCTAGGTGCATTAACTTGTCACGGTGGTGTGTCTGTAGACGGAGTTATCTACTTCCATTCCATCACCACTAAGCTGTCTCAATACTGCATATCTCACGTAGATATATTTCAGACATGTTTCTCTAGCTTGTCCTAGCTGCAGTATCTTGTCACGGTGGTGTGTGTGTGTGTGTGTGTGTGTGTGTGTGTGTGTGTGTGTGTGTGTGTGTGTGTGTGTGTGTGCGTGTGTGTGTGTGTGTGTGTGTGTGTGCGCGTGCGTGCGTGCGTGCGTGCGTGAGTGCGTGCGTGCGTGCGTGCGTGCGTGCGTGTGTGTGTGTGTGTGTGTGTGTGTGTGTGTGTGTGTGTGTGTGTGTGTGCGCGTGCGCGTGCGCGTGCGCGTGCGTGTGCGTGTTCGTGTGCGTGTGCGTGTGCGTGTGCGTGTGCGTGTGCGTGTGCGTGTGTGTGTGTGTGTGTGTGTGTGTGTGTGTGTGTGTGTGTGTGTGTGTGTGTGTGTGTGTGTGTGTGTGTGTGTGTGTGTGTGTGTGTGTGTGTGTGTGTGTGTGTGTGTAGACAGAGTTATCTACTCCCATTCCATCACCGCTGAGCTGTCTCAATACTGAATGTATTCAGTTTTGTTGGCAGCTCTCACTGGCTCAAAATGCTTTCACCCAAATTTCCATAGAATTATACTTGGTGTTAGACAGATCAGCCGATTTCGTGATCTGATTTAGTAAATGATTGCAATCATACTGGTCAAAATGTCCTAAAATTGTTATTAAAGGAAAGCTACGTATGCGTCCATTTTTACAGTCATTCACGGAAACAAAACTGCTTTAACATTTTCAAAACACTTTTATATCATTTATGCATTAGAAAGTTGATAATTGTTTGAAAATGTTTGATTTGTCTAGTGTAAAAACCTGCCTGTATTTGATATGCTTTTATTTACTAAGAACTCTAAAATACTATCATGTACAATGATCTTTCTTATACTAGATTTTTTCATTTTTGCTAGTGATTACTCTTAGTTTTCTAGACCCTCTACATATATCAATTTAAACATTTTAAATTCTCTCGCATATTCATTTTAAAACAATAGTTCCAATCCTCAAAAATACAAAACCATTGCAAAACGTAAATTAGACTCATGTTTGTTTCCATGAATCGAGTAATTGTCTAAACCTCTCAGCCATATTATTGTTGTTAAAGAGAACATATAAAACTGAAATACGACATTTGGGATTTAATCCAGTTACTATTGAGGAACGAAAATAATAATATATTATATTCTCTGGTAAAAGAAATAAATTGAGCAACGAAAGTTATCAATAGAATTCAATGGGAAATGCTATGTTTCTTTTATTTATATATTCCTTTATATGTAACTATTGCATCTAAGAATATACAACAGTTACAATAATATGACAATAATATTTGATAGAAAAAACAATTTATTAATATTATAGAATATAACAATAGAAATATAAATTTGTATAATATAAACAAACAACATGAAATTATTGATCGTAGTGCAGTTTATTTTTCAGTTTACAGACACTATCAAAGAAAAGGTCGACATCTTCAGGATCCCCATTACCAAATCTATAAAGACGGGCGATATGACCAAAGAATCTAAAGTCAAGCGGTGGCTGATCACAAATATATTTCTAGATCTAGTTCTTCCAAGAACTGAAAATGATATGCGTTCCAGAAGTTCTGGAGAATCAGTAATATCATTAATAGATTTATGCAGGAAAAGTAGATCGAACACCCTTCTTCTGGAGGAGAGCGAAGAGATTTAGAAACTCCTGCCTAAGTGCCGGTACAGAGAATGATCGATAAATACACCTCTACGGGATCCCTGGAGCCTGCAGAACTTGTTTTGCACACACTGAAGAATGTGGATATGAGATGCATAGTTAAGAGACCAGACCAAGCTACAATATTCCAGTTGAGATCGAACTAAGGTCTTGTACAGTAGTACCATGGTTTTATCCCCAAAGGTTCTTTTAGAGATTCTACAAATGAAGCCTAACATCTGATTGGCCTTTGAACTCACAATGCTAATATGTGCAGCGGGTTATGAATCTGTTAATAGAAAGACTCCAAGATCTCTCACTGAGGACACTTTTGATTTCATTGGTTAAGATATAGTTGAGTAGAACTGGATTCTTTATACGGCAGATCGTGATAACTAAACATTTATTATGTTAATTTAACAAACAATTAACATCACACCAGGCAGCCACCAAATTCAGATCCTGTTGAAGTTTTGCAGAGTTTCGAAACTGGATATCTCCGAAAAAAGTTTAAGATCATCAGGGAAGAGCTAATATTCACACGACAGACCACTAGTGATGTCATTAATAAATAAATTGAAGAGACCGTTAACGAGTTGCGCGCAATCCTACCTGCGTTAATTGCAGTGTCCAAGGGTGGCCTCAAACCAGTGCTTGAGTTGCGCGCAATACCGATCTCAGGTACGCCGTCCAGTCTTGCCCGCTCAAAAATGCAACTTAGACTACAATCTATGAAAAAGAAATATTTACGTAAATATCACAACACACCACAAATACCTTGAATTGTCATCTGATTCTGAATAGAACTAAACTTATACCACTTCTTATACCTTCTTGGTTATTTGTGTTACTTATTTTCAGTGTTTAGTATTAAGCGGTAAGTTCTGATGGAAGCGTTTTACTTAGTAAGAGAAAACGTAGTTGAATAAATTTAAATGTATTACTTCACATTATTTCAAGTTATTTACTAAATACAACACAACACATTAACAATCTTGTGTCCTTTCGTATAAACACTGACATTTTTGTACTAGATATATTGATTTTATATATATATATATATATATATATATATATATATATATATATATATATATATATATATATATATCGTCAATAAATATATTGACGAGACAATGATTTTGTATCTCTTATATAGTGAATGTATCTGAAAACATTTTTTAAGAGAAGTAATTTTATATTATGTTGATTGGTTTTGCAGTATTAAAATTCAATTTTACTAATATATATATATATATATATATATATATATATATATATATATGTATATATATTTAGAATAAGTATACTTGTCAAATAAAAATGATTGTAGTTTAAAATTTATGTTCCATAGAGAAACGTCAAGTACAACGGTTACAATAATAGGCCATACATTAGTTGAATGCTATTCTTTATTGATGTGTGAATTCAAGATTAAATAAAAATCATTATTACATAATACATCTACACAGACACATTTCATAAAATCGAGCTGACTAATGGCTTTGTTCTGGTACTGAGTATTTTTTTCACTAATGAATCTTCTTCTGTTTCTTATCTTTTTATCCTGACTTTTAACATATCCACTTTTGTTTTGTAAAATACGTTTTGTACCTCTTTGAATTGCCTACAAAATTTAATAAAAACAAATATATTTGGATGTAGTAAAGGATATAAATTGTTAAATTTACTATGAAAGGACTCACATGCATTTGTAGTCCTCGACAAATCGGATGAAGAAGAAGCCCATAGTAGTTGTGGTGGAAATGTACAATTTTTTTCATCTACGTAGGTTTCAACAACGTAATCAACAAAACGTGAAATTCTATTGTCACATGGCTTTTTGGCATATTTTAGCAAAACTTTTTACTTATTGACATTCCAGAGATTCAAGAGTACTTTGAAGGTGATTAAAAATAACTGCGAATGTATTTTAAAATTCTTTCCAAGTATAATTTGAATGTTATGTTGTATACCAAAATATACGTTAATCTGTAGTTACCGTATATTATCAACGATACATCATTATAAAAAAAGAATAAAAAAAAGGCAACATTCATCGGTGAAAATTACATGTCTAATTATTAGAAGTCGTTGTTAAAAGTCAGAACTACAACAACTGATTTCACTCGTGCAATATTAATTGTTAGAATTGATTGCACATTTTAAATACGGTAAATTTTTTTAAATTTAGTTGATGATATAGAATATTTAGTATTTGTATTTAATTCATGATATATAGTTTAGTTTCAGTATAAACATTTATTAGTCAATAGTCAATTTTTTATTCACATAACGTTTACAATAGAGCAAAAGCTGAAAAAAACAGGTGAATAGTCAAAATTATAAGAACAAAGTTACATTCAAGATCTCTTAAAACTACAATAAATGACACAAATTACTGATTTTAAAGTATGATACTGTACTATAATATTACAAAACATCTTCCAAGAACTCTTTTACACTATAATAAGCTTTACTGACAAGTAGTTTAGTAACTTCTTTTTTAAATAAATAAACTTTTTCAATAGACTTAATTTTTTGTGGTATTTTATTATATAATTTTCTTCCAAAATAACGAGGCAGTTTTTCTAGAGAAGCAAGCCTGTGAATGGGCAGCTGAAAATCGTGTTTGTTTCTAGTCAAATAATTATGGTGGTTATTTTCATTCATAAAATTTTCAAAATTATTTTTGACAAATAGTAAACATTTTTAAATGTATAAAGAAGGTAGTTTTAAAAATTTTAAGTTCAGTAAATATTTTTCTACAAGATTTGTTATTGTCAGAGAAGGTAATAATTTTAAACATTTTTTTTTTTTTGAATTTTGAAAATGGTTTCAGCATTTGAGCTGTTACCCCAGAACTCTATTCCATATTACATCCTTGAAACAAGTAACGAAAAATATACTATTAACTTTGTTTTAAGGTCAGTTATATTCTGTAGAATTTGCATCTGAAAACAGATTGTATTGAGACCTTTTGCTAAACTACATATATGCTCATTCCAATTTAAATTATTTTGTATTTTCATTCCTAAAAATGTTGTAGAATTAATGTTCTTTATATCTGTACCCTTAAAACTTATTCGTAAGTCATAATTTCCCCTATTTTGTCTTGTCTTAAAATGTATTATTTGAGTTTTTGTGCAATTAAGTGTAAGACCATTGGCCGTAAACCAACTGTTAAGTTCTTCAAAAATACTGTTCAATAAATTTTGTAATATACTAGAATTTTTAGATTTCAGTAAGGCAGGGGTATCGTCTGCATATAATATGAGTTTGGAAAGAAGGTTAGAAGGCAGATTATTAACATATATTAGAAACAAATGAGGTCCCAATATTGATCCCTGGGGAACACCACAGTGGCATTTTTTCCAATTTGAAAAATATTTAACGTTGTTTTTAAATATTACTGTTCTTTGGAATCGATGTGTTAAGTAAGATTTCAGCCAATTCAAAGATGCTTTAGAAATATTGTAATGTTTGAGTTTTCACAATAAGATATCATGCACTACACAGTAAAATGCTTTAGACAGATCACAGAAAATCCCAGCTACACTCTCTTGCATTGAAGATTGCAAAAGCTGTATTTCTCCCTGACCTAAATCCATATTGTTCATTTACAAAAATATTGTTAGTCTCAAAAAAATCAGATAACTGCTCAAAAGCTATTTTTTCAAACACTTTAGAAACTGCTGGCAAAACTGACACAGGTCGATAATTTTCGGATAAAGTTTTATTTCCCTTTTTAAAAAGAGGCTTGATTTCTGCAAATTTTAATTGATAAGGGAAAATCTCTCTTTGAAAAGACTGATTAATTATCACACTTAAAGGTTCAGCAACAATTTTGCTAACACTTCTAAGTACTTTTGTAGGTATTTCATCCCAGCCTGCAGACATTTTATTTTTCAAAGACAAAATTATTTTTTCAGTTTGTTTACTTGAGATTGGTTTGAAAACAAAAGGTGGAAAACTGATGTATAGGGTAAATTTTTTAAAATTATCCTGAGAATTACTTAAATCAAAATTGGGCCTAATTTTGTTTGCTACTCGAGTAAATTTTTCATTGAAATGATTAGCTATATTGAATCCATCAGAAATTATTTTATCTTGATCACTAATGCTACAAAAATCATTATTCTTCTTTCTTAATCCAAGTTCAGACTTAACAACTGTCCATACAGCCTTACTTCTATTTTCTGAATTTTCTATATAGGTAGAGTTTGAAAATTTTTTGCTAAACTACAAACAGTCCTAAATATTTTTTTATATCTTTTAACATACTGTAAGAAAATAATATCATTTGAATTTTTAGCCATTTTGCTGAGCTCTCTTTTTTTAATACTGGATATCCTGATACCCTGAGTAATCCACTTTTTAGTACTATTAACGTTGTCACCTTTGGTTTTTGCACATTTTAATGGAAAGCACGATTCAAAATGTAATTTGAAGTTATACAAAAAATTATTAGAATTTGTTTGAGTGCTGTTATTTAGAGATACATTCCAAAAAGAAGTATTTAAACTCTTCGAGAAATTGTCCATATTTGTTTTTGAAAACACCCTTTTTTTAAAAGCATCAAAAAAGCATACTTATACTTATATTTTCTATGTCACCTTTTTTTGCATTATTACCTAATCTAATGAATAAAACCCTGTGGTCGGACATACCTAAGTCTATATTTACAAAGTTCGAAGTATCTGTTCTCATATTAAAAACAATACAATCAATACATGAAGCAGTTGTAGGAGTGATTCTAGTGTATTGTTCAGAGTAATATAAATAACCGAAAGATTTAAAAAGATTTACTAATTTATTCTTTTGGATTCCTTGTTTACTAGAAGCACTAACATCCACATTAAAATCTGCAGCTAAATATAAATATTTTGTTTTATTTTCTTTCTTTAGTAAAATAAATAGGCTTTGTAATTTTTTCAAGAAAATGTCGAAATTATTATAGTCAGTTATTCGATATAGTGAAATTACAATTAATTCTAGACTTGATATCTCAACACAACAGCCCTCAAAAACCCAATCCTCAATCAAAGTAAACACTTAAATCTTTTCTTTCTACAAAATTTAAATTAGATTTTGATAATATACAGGTTCCCCCATGTATGCCTTGTTGTCTACAATCAAACGCAGCCAAATTAAAATCATTAACACTGTTAAGTACATGCATTTGGTCAGGCTTAAGCCAGTGTTCTACTAAACAAACAATCTCTACACTTGCCTCATTTAAAAAAAGTTTTAACTCTAATAATTTAGATTGAATACCCCCCTGAATATTATAATGCATAATCCATTTAAAATTCCTATTTCTTAAATACGAATTATAATAAATCGTATAATAAATCTAGGTTTCCAGATTGGAAGGAAGTCGATGTTAGTTTAAAGTAGCAGAAATGGTGGGGGTAGCAATAGAGTTCAGTTCATTTGGACTTGATACACCTATTCTATTCTTAGTAACTAAAGAATTAATTTTATTCAGCTTATCTCTATCAGTTGTGGGACTGTTCCATCCAAGATGTGGGCTGTCTGAGGGCGAATCCATACTTGATTGTTGGCAATTCTGCACTATGATTGGTTTACTAGTTAAGGAGCAGGTCATCGTTGGTATGCTGCTAGAAGATGGTATATGATACAAGGATTATTAGAGCATTGGGAAATTTAGTCATTTCGTTGTGGGTGCGGCTGCAGATAGCTGCGCGCAACTCGAGCACTAGTTTTATGGCCCTTTTGGGTACTACACACAACTCGAGCACGCCCATTGAAGAGGATAGGGCCCAGCTTGGAGTCTGCGGGGTCCCGTGGTAGCAACGATTTCCACAGTTTAACCAACAATTTCCTAGTTTAACCATCAGTGATTGACCGTCAAAATAGTTCTGAAACTATTTTTTCAGAGAAGCACCACTAAGACCCTTCAGCTTGGAGATCAACAATGAGATATCCGTTGTTTGTCAATATAGGAACACGGTATTTAATAGATTATCTGTTGTTTGTCAATACAAAAACATGGTATTTAATAGATTATCTTTTGTTTGTCAATACATAAACATGGTAACGAATTGATTATCTGTTGTTTGTCAATACAGAAACACGGTATTTAATAGATTACCTTTTGTTTGTCAATACAGAAACACGGTATTTAATAGATTACCTTTTGTTTGTTAGTACAGAAACATGATAATGAAATGGATTATCCGTTGTTTGTCAATACAGAAACATAGTATTTAATAGATTATCTGTTGTTTGTCAATACATAAACATGGTAACGAATTCATTATCTGTTGTTTGTCAGTACAGAAACATGGTATTTAATAGATTACCTTTTGTTTGTCAATACATAACATGGTAACGAATTGATTATCTGTTGTTTGTCAGTACAGAAACACGGTATTTAATAGATTATCTTTTGTTTGTTAGTACAGTAACATGATAATGAAATGGATTATCCGTTGTTTGTCACTATAGACATACTATAAGGGCTGAGTTATCCGTTGTTTTTCACTAGAGAAACATTATAAGGAATGGATTATCCGTTGTTTGTCACTATAGAAATATTATAAGGATTGGATTATCCGTTGTTTTTCAATACATAAACATGGAAATTAATAGATAATCCATTATTTGTCAATATAGAAACATGACAATGAATGGATTATATGTTGTTTGTTAGTGCATAACTATGATAAGGAATGGATTATGCTCAATTTGTCAATACAGAAACACGATAATTAATAAAATATCCTTTATGTTCAATATAAAGTACAAAATGGTCGATGAAATATCCGTTGTTTCACTAGACAATGTAATTTACGTTGTTTGCAAACGTTTGTTAATGTTAACGTTACGTTGTTTGTTGTTGTTGTTAATGTACAGTAGTTAGTTAGTAATAATACTTAATTACTTAGACATAAGACGACAGTTCTTATTATATCCAAAAGCAGTTTATAATACTACAATCATTAACCTTTTTCCAATTTTAGGTACATTACTATATTTTTTTGCCTTGTTATGTCTGTTGTAGGCTGGGTTGTCAACAGATATAGATTTTCTACAACTAACACTGTGAAACATATTAAATATGCTTTATGTTTAGTACCCTTTAATACGTTTCATACATATAATAGCATGAGTATTTGAGTATATCACTATATTATTACTATTCTCAATAGACTGTTGTCATCTTAATACAATGCGAACTGATGTTTAATTCTCAGTAACAGTCTTCAATGAAATGGTATATCAGAGAATTGAACACGATAAATTGAACGGCACTACAAGAGAATAATTTGATAAATGAATAGTGGCATTGAGAACGTCAATCCCCACGGGGTTTATTTAGCAGTTTAACCGAATCCCTTTATTCCAATCAATTGTCATTTGTGACACTGGAATTTACTGCGATCAATTACTGTCCTAAAGTTCTGAAAGTTTGTATTTTCCACTGTCAGATAAAATTTATAGTTATAATCAGCTCCCTGGTGAACTGCAAAATTGTATTTTCTAATGTCTCTATATAATTAAATTTATAACAAGCTCGTTTATTCAAATAATTCGGTCAATTGATTTTACTGTAAATGACTTGTTTAATACTTTCATAAATAAAGATTATTTTCATGTAAGGTCTCAAACAATTAACATAATCACAAAACATGTTATTAGAAATAAATAGTGACATGCAAATTTATTTCTGGAAAATATTTATATACATTTTATATATTCTTACCTGCTCTCCAATTGATCAATAATTTATTCAGAGCTGTACATTTTTCAGTATAGTCATATTGCTACAATTATTTTTACTATTATTACCAACAAATAATAATAATAATAATAATTAATATTTACTAGAATTTAAATTTAGTGGACAGCTACTTCCTTACAGGACTAGTCCATAAGGATTCTGAAGAAACTCCTTAGATGAACGAATCAGTTGATTAATATAGAATGGATTAGACTCAGTGTTACAGTTTTTTTGGAGATTAAACAACACAAGTATGATTTGAATACAAAGTCTAAAAAATTATGTTTAATACACAATAAATTATTATACATAAAAAAGAAATACACCCTTTAGAATATTTGGGATATTTTGTTTTAGTCCTCCAATAGTAAGATGACCATCCTGACAAGAAACATTAAATTTCAAGTAAAGATAGATGTCTTTGGATAGCCTTGCACCTACAGAAACACTAATTAAATTTATTCGAATTATTGTGAGGCTATAATTTATTAACATATTAATAAAAATAAAAGCCTTCACACAGAATCCTGCAAACAGAATATTACACCGTAGCAAATGCGTTAAAACCACTTTAAAATCTTAGCTTCCAGCAAAATATGATAAAACATTTTATTATATAATTATGTGAATTTGAATAGAGTAAAACATGGTTTTACCAAAGTATTATTCCAACTCTGTCAAACATATTTATTACAAATGAACATATTTATATTACTATACATTTAAAATGAGGCTTCAAATAGTAATGTACCTATACATGTGCATTAGAAACCGTAACTGATAAATGGATTTCTTAGTTAGTGTTTCATTTCGATTCATTTAGTACATTTTAAGAGGCCTTCCTTTTCTCTTATGCAGACTCTGGCTCTCTTTCACATTGTTCCAACAGTCAATTGGAACAGGGTCAACAGTCAATTTAGCTTTTCCCTAATTTTATTGTTGCATCTTGTGTCTTCTTTAGAAAATTATTTTCTCAGTTTGAAGGCATTGCGCAAAAGGACTCATGATTTTGAATTCATAAATCCCCAAACGAAAGGTTCATGAAATTTGGATTAGAAGAAAATCTTACAGGCCAGGGTATATGACTTCCATCACTTATCCAAGTTGGTTTATTAGAAAGCGGCCAATTGTGAACTTATTAGTCAAGTTAGTTAGTGAAATTAAAATGAAATGATATGAAAAATGTGTTACTTACAGAGGCAAAGTTATCTCTTAGGACTTTACCTCATTACGCTTTAATGGTAAAAACAGGCCACGTGTAATTATGCATTGTCTTGTAAAATTGATCTTCCCTGTCCATATATTTTTTTAAAAGATGGATATTATTAAATGTTAACATTTAGTACATAGTGACAGAAATATTTTTGGACAGCGTAATCGTTACGTTTAAGGCCTTGAACTAATGTGAAATAATAACTGTGGACTTTATTTGTGTGTGAAACAGTCAAAATTATAGTTTATCTCAGTACTGTTTTATCTGCAAGGTTTCCGAATAGTAATCTCCCAGTTTTCTCTAACTAGGTCCAGAATTTTGCTCTTCAGCGTACACGTCTAATAATAGGACACGTTCTACCAAACGCTGATTCTCCTACGTGAACACTTGCGTACTGAGGAAACATCAACCAAGGTGTCGTAAGATGTACTGCCTTAGAGTTACACTCGCGTCCCATTACAGGAACTATAAAGAAACCCTTTTTTATATAATCCCTTTTTTGAATAATAAATAATTTCTTAATGTTTGAAGATAGGTAACATAAATGTGTACCAGAGCTTAATTGACTATGAATGTAGGCATAGTAAACTAGAAATGATAAATTCCTTTGTTAATATTTTTCATAATTCTGTTAGTATGATTATGCCAATCTAATTTACTATCCATTATAAATCCTGGAAATTTCAATCGTTTTATACCTTATAATCATTTTCTTTTATTTGAAAAATTTATATCTATATCTAGAATTTTATTTATGTTGAGGCAAAGTTTGTTAGCATTTATTTTATTTTTTATACATTATACACCACTGTTTTACTTTATTTGTTATTGAATAAAGTGTGTCTATTACATATTCAATCACAAATCATCAGCAAACAAAAAGTATTCAATATTTTCATATATCAAATGTTCAACAGTAACATATATGTATATATTAAAAAGTAAAGGACATAAAGAAGAGCCTTGTGTAATTCCAAGTTTAACTTCTTTGGGAAAGGAGTAATTATTATTTCGTTCCAATTATTGTGTTCTATTTGTTAAAAAAGACTATTAATTTCACTGATGATTCATCAAATCCATAGTAATTTAATTTGGATAGTAAAATATTAAAATAAACTGTGTCAAAAGTCATATAAAAAACCTGAAGCAAATTAATTTTCCATTTTAAATTTTATGGATTGTTTCTTTTACAAGAGCTGAAACTGCGTCAATTGTAGACTGATCTTTTGTAAATCCAAATTGTCTGTTATAAAAAAGTTGTTGATTTTCAAAATAATCTGTAATTTGTCTACATACTAATACTTCAAATACTTTCGAAAGAACTGGTTCAATAGAAGTTGGTCTATAATTGGTGTATTCAAATTTACCACCTTTGCGTATTGGTATTATTTTAATTAATTTGAATGAATATTCTGATTTCAATTAAAAATACATGTTAGTACTTCATATAATCCAATTGAAGCTTTTAATAAACCGTATTTATCCCAAACTTATCCAAACAAGAACGTGATTTCAATTTTTTTAGACATTCAAATACTTCTTCGACTTTAAAATGTTCAAATTCAAAATGACTATTGGGGTTTTTTACATTTTTGGATAAATGTATTTTGATTATTGTTGATATATCAGGAATATCGTTTATTCATTTTTCAATGCTTCTTGTAAAATCATCATTAAAACCATTAATACATAAGTTTGAAGGTATCACAATTGTATCCGTATCTATTCACAATAGTTTTTTTTTTTTTTTAACAATTTTCCGCATCATTTTACATTTGTTATCACTTAATTTTATTGAATTGGAATTATAGTTAATTTTGGCTTTAGTAATAACCTTCTGATAGTTTTTAATAGCTATATTGTAAGAATCTTTTGCCAATAAATTGTCATTCTTCTTATATAGATTATACATAATTTTACATTTATTTAAAATTTTTTTTTAAATTCAGAATTACACCATTTGTTATTTGTTCTTTTGTGTTTATTGTATGATATTCTTTCCAATGGGATAGAACAGTCAACAGCCCATAAAAATCTGTTCAATAATTCATCACATTGTCTATGAATGCAATTTTCAGTGTATATTGGTAACCGGTTAATTTGACGTAGTACAGTCAAGAAAGTACTGATATTAGTTGACGTGGTTCTTCTCTTAAGTTTTATAGAGGATATATTTTTTCTGAATATTCATTTTTTAAGTTTACTAAATTTGAAAATAATATGGCATAATGATCTGATTCTGGAGTGTAAATTACCTGGATTTGTTGGTAAGAAACATCTATATTTGTAAAAACATTGTCGATACATGATCCAAAATTGACAATGCCTGGTCTTGTAGTATTAAATACTGTTTGTCTTAAACCAAAACTTTGAAATAAATTGCAAAGTTGATTATTTTCATGTGATTGTTCATTGAAGTTTACATTAAAGTTACCTACAAGTGTTATAAAACATTTAAATATATAAATATAGTTTAATATATTATTCATGATATTCAGAAATGTTGTAAATGATTCTATATTTTTGCTATAAGGTCTTTAAATTGGCAAGACTATCTGATTATATATGTATATAATCAGATAGTCTTGATTACTGATACTTCACAAATCATTTTGGCTGATAATTTATTTATTTGTTTTAAGTCAAGATGTGTTAGTGTGTTTTTATTAATAATCATAGTACCTTCTCTTCGTTTAAACGTTCTACTAACATTGGAAATAATTCTATATCCAGGAATATGAATATTATTTATATCATCATCCAGTATTCACTAAGGCAAACAAGATCAATATCATTATCTTCAATATATATACATTTAGTATATTCATCTTTTTTATCAAACCTTTTGTATTCCAAAAAAGGTAATTGGTTACGATTTATTTATTAACATTTACAGAATTATGTTCTTTTGGTATTTCAAAATGAAAAGTATGTTTAGCATTTTTTCACATAAATTATCAATATTACATTTTATCTCAATTTTAATAAATGTGTCTTAGAATAACGAGGAAATTCAAAGTAAAATCTCGTTAAATTTCACATCAACTTTAATCTTTGCTTGAAATTTCATGACAACTCATCCAATCAAGAACCATACTTAGGTTTAGTAGCCTATTTTGTAAGTAATACTATACGATGGCTTGAATTCAGTAAGCTTTTTCTGACACATAACAAAATAATATTTGATTGTGAAAACTGTTAAGATTTCGCGTTCGTCTTGAAGGTCTGAAAACATCCCTTTTATGGGTTTTGCTCGAGAACAGCAGCAATCATGGTTTACACCACCACTAAATCCACTTAACGCGAACCTATGCCAATTTATGAACATTCATAGCACCATCTTCGTAATTTCACTAAGCCGAATAATGTGTGTCAAAGTTAATGAATGCTCTTAGGCATTTATGACCATTTATTCCTCATGGCCAATATTTACCATTAATAGTGATTCAGTTAAATGAGATTTTGAGGACATCCTAACTATCTAAAAAAGCATAGTCTATGTTAGTAATTTTATTAAAGAACATGTCACTAATTACTTTAAAAAGTACAAATAACTAGCCGACAGCTCTTGTCCGGGGATGGTTCTCTACGCTTGCTTACTCTTCCCTTCATGGTTCTCTCTAAACCATCGCATCCCTTTCCAAGCTCAGCCTGCTGCTATTCCACTAGATATAAAGTTTCATGGTCTAGAAAACTATATTATACGTCTAATTTAGGAGTATGAAAAGTGTCAGAATTAGTAGAAATGACCTAAAGAATTTCATAATGAAAACTAAATTAACCACGCTATTGAGTCAAGTTTAAGCTTGTTGTTTTACCTGTTTAAAATAAATTATTAAATTAATGCCAGAGTTATTATTATGGAAAATGGAATCGTGGAGGGGCTGTTTTTACCCCATAGGAATGGAATTTCGATAAATCTTTTCTTAGTGCGTCTCTATGATACAAAATTTATCTTCCCTCCAAGTTTTATCAACGACTGTTAATTGGTTCCGGAGATTTCGTGAGTTCTGGATTTTAAACATTAATATTAAAGTGTTTTATTCTCATGTTATTGTTTTATAAAGTAAATAGAACATTGGCTTTCAGAAATGTTTAGTTTATGTAGTAAACAAGTTTGATCAAAAGTATACTTCTTAAACTGATAGTGATTTATACACTCATATTATTGAGATAAAATACAGGGTGTTTCTTTAAAAACGCAACGCTATTTACAAGTACACAAAATGAAGGTTTACGATAGCTACAAGTTAATATGTTGGTATCTCTGGTATGTCTGGACATTCTTCTTCCTTAGCTATCAGCTGATGTACATTGTTGCATTGTTGTTCACTTTATTTGAGTTTCGTGCAATGTTATTAAGTTGAGGTTAGAAACTTGGTTTTGAGCAAAGACCAGAGAGTGTTTATTGTGGAGGAATATTTTAAAACAACATCGGTTGTTTTATGTCAAGATGCATTCGAACAGTATTCTGAACCAATTGTATTAACTATATGTCTTGTTACTTGTAATTACATATAGTATTGAAATTCAACCCATTTCAAATCATGGATTACGTTTTAAAAGAAAAATCCTGTATTTAATATATCAAGATAGTGTTTTACTTGATAAACATGTTATACCTGTTGATAACAAATTTAATGTCTGGATAATCAATATGATATTTGCAGAAAACAACGTTGATGTGAATAGATAACACGTTTGCTTTAAATAAATATTAAACTATCTAATTTTATTTGATATCTGTAAATAACATGTTTAATGTTTTAATTATCTTGTAGATAACAGGTGACACTGTTCAGAGAAGAGAGGGGGGTTTGCGGTTTAAGTGTTTGATTGCGGGGAAGTTATCGCCGGAACAGTTGTTTTTCAAGAAGAATAGAAAAATCACTAGTAATAATGATTGTTGAAAGAGTGACTGACACCACTAATAGATTTTGTAAGATCCTTCTCTTGTTGTTATTTTAGAGCTGGATAACTATTTGAAAATATACGTTAACTTCTCTGGCTTAGATGTTATTAGAATGTACATTAAAGACAATTTTTTGTAATAGAGTTTTCATTGTATTGCATCTACGTCAGGTTTTAAGTTTCACTTTAGGTTTTCTTAATAATTTTCCACATTTTTGCTATTAGTAATAAGGTACCACGTAATTTACCACACATATGGTCCTATATCTACACTAATATTACATTTTAGTCTTAAAAGTGATAAGTATGAGATTGTTCTCTCTAAGAAACCTTTGGAACACATTATATTATTTATTTCCCAAAATATTAAATAGCTTAATTGTTGAATGTTACTAAATAAGAGACACTTTGGATGCACGACGGAATATTTTTTTAGTTTTGTTTATGAATTCAGATATATTTTCTAAATATATTCTTCTTCTGGCCCCAACACCTTACAGAAAAAATGGCATAATTAGCGTATGTGTAGGGTAACGGGTGGGGAGGGACGGAGGGCTGCGCACAGAGCTGCGCCCCAGCTATCGACCCGCAGTGAATGCCCAGTCGTGGTACTGTACGATGCGGGGACTGGCCTGGCTTCTCCTACTGACCCTCTGCAGGAATTCTCTTCAGCATGACAACACCTCGGAGACGACCTCGGACCCCACCGAGGTGGACGGCGTCAACCAAACCACGAGCACGCCTCCGCACGTTGTTAAGGACCCGCTCTTTCCGGAGGACCTGTTCACGATGGAACAGCGGCGGAACGGAGCCGTCGTGTTTCACATAATTGGTGTAATATACATGTTTGTTGCTCTGGCCATAGTATGTGACGAGTTTTTCGTGCCATCCCTGGACGTGGTAATCGAGAAGTTAGGTATCGCTGAGGATGTAGCTGGTGCTACCTTCATGGCTGCCGGCGGGTCGGCCCCGGAACTCTTCACCTCTGTCATCGGCGTGTTCGTGTCTTTTGATGACGTTGGTATCGGCACCATCGTCGGCAGCGCCGTCTTCAACATCCTCTTCGTCATTGGAATGTGTGCCCTCTTCTCCCGCACTGTTCTCACGCTCACCTGGTGGCCTCTGTTCCGCGACTGCACGTTCTACTCGGCCTCTCTCATCGTACTTATCTTGTTCTTCCGTGACAACCACATCTACTGGTATGAGGCAGCCATTCTGTTCAGCATATATCTAGCCTATGTCAGTTTCATGAAATGGAACCAGAACATGGAGCGGTTCGTCAAGAAGCACATTTACAAGAACAAGGTCACTCGGGTACGCAGCACTGACCAGCTAATGCCTTCGGTGAGTCACACATATTAGTCGTTTAACAGCACTTTTTACTGCACGAATTGTTCTACGATAGAATAGAAACTGAACTACTCCCCCTAACCAATTTATTTCGAACCAAAGTTTTAAAAATTACGTTTAAACTCAATAAATCACAAACAGGGTTGAAAAGTCGTGTCATTGTATTCGTTAAATCAGATTCAACCCATAAATCAGTGTTGGATAGCTTATTAATAATTACTTATGTCGGATGAGATGTTATAGTAGAATTCGTGGTTCTATTTGGTATGAGTATGGTAAATGGGGTTTACAGAAATCCACTATCATAATATCGTAATATATAATCTAAGGTAACTTAATATATTGATTAACTTAACTCATTGGTACGAATTATACAATCTAGAAGCCTAAGTTTAGCTATTTTTTTTAGCAATAAAATCATTGTATGATAGAAAAATGTAAGAAAATAACGAGGCGGCCAAGTGACTGCAACGCAACTAAATATCATGGAAATGTATACAGTGGAAATGTAATTTTAATTGAAAAATGTACTTTACATTTAACACTAGTCCAACAATATTGAAATAGTTGTTAGAAGAAGCATCTTGATTAGTTCAAGTATTACAGAATTTTAAGTTTATTTCATTTTTAATCAATTCATACTCACTCTTCTGAAACTGACGCACACAACGGTATAGTTACACACAGTGAGCAAAACGTAGGATTTAGTGATTTTAAGGAAATGAGAAAGCAAATCACGTTATTCTGACAGAAATAAAATAACATATTTAGCTTTGAAGTTTATACAAAACTTCACATAATTTCAACGATGAAAGAAACTTTAGTTTTTAGTAACATTACAGCGTTCAACATGTGCATTTTTTTGTTTTAATTCATAAGGTGTTAAAAATTGTAATCTACTAACATTAGATAACTAATCGCATAACTTCAGATAATCCCTCCCCCCCGCCACTGCAAAAAATATTTAGCAAAACATCAACCTGTAAACAGATAAACTTTTAATTAGTTTTCTTTTATATTCAGTCTAAAACACAAGAGAGATTATTTTATATATAGACCAACATTGTTCGTGAACACGTAGGCCTAATTTTATTTTGTATGAAGTATACTGTATTATAATTTATATTTAAAAAACGTTCAATACTTTTAAATGATTAAACCAAGAATGAAAAGAAACTATCATAACAGCTAAAACATTTTATATTCATCTCACGAAACGACTTTATATAATAGTTTCTAAATTTAAATCACTATTGTTTTTATAGATTTACCTTTTGATTTTTTCTTTTTTTTGTTGCAAATTCCAATATAAAGAAAGATTACATTATATACTGAATACATTGTATAAAAATATATTGGCAATAATATTTATTAAAATATGATTATTAGCTGTCCTAAGTTACTATGATTAATACTTTAAATTAAGTTTAAAACCAAACTATTAGAGACAAAATTGATAGTTTTTTTAATTACTTTTAATTTGAGACAAACATTCAATATTGCTATGCTTAATTTTTTTTTTAGTCGTTCATATTCACACAAAAAAAACATAAAAATAATAAAACATTATTATAATTACAATTTGATTTATTGAATACTAATTTTAAACTTAATCTTAACCCTTTAGAATACCTCGGCCCCTAGTTTAGAGTAGTAAAATGTTAAAATAACGGCCTTTCCATACTGAAATAGAAGACAATTTCATAACTGTTTCACTCTTTTCATCTCATACTATTCGATATTTGTCAGCATTTGCACTACTAACAATTTTTTATTTCAAATTCTAGTACTTTTAAAATGGATAACTGTATTCATGTCCTTAAACTAAACGGACCAATAGGCTGTTTAAAAAAAACTATGAACTCATTCATCACGAAATCTCAGGAACCAAGTTCATTTGGAGGGAAGTTGGATTGTGTATCAAGTGTATCAACCCACTAATATATTATTTCTCTAAAATCCATTACTAAGGGGTAGAAACAGCCACTTAATATTTCCTTTTTTCTATAAGACTCACATTGGCATTTTTTATATTTAATAATCTATCTCAAACAAACATAAAAACATGGTAACAAAAAACATAAACATGACACTAAAGCTTGGCTGATTTGGTTGTCATTGTGAAGTGTTCAAGGTAATTTATACTAACTCTGACATTATTGCTTTGTATCCCGCTAAAGTAGACCTAAAGGGTTTTCTAGACTATAAAACGTTGTTTTGTAGGTCAAGGACAGCAGACTGAGATTTTACATTGATGTGATGGTTTACAGATAATCACGGAGGGAAGGGTAAGCAAGCTTAGAGAACTACCCCGTAGTGACGCAAGGCCTGTCGGCTAGTACAATATAATCTTAAAATGTATCTGTAATGGAGACAATCAGAAAATATTTTTCTAAGATAACTTAAATTTGATTGAAACCCCATTTTTATTAGATAATACAGATAGTTAAAAGAGTACAAGGGTGGTTACAAGTAATCGAGGTTACAATAACCTTAGAATGTTTGACAACTTATTACGTCATAATGGCAGTTTGCTGAACAAACAAGCATTAAATGTCATTTAATAGCGCAAGATATTATTGAGCACACGTATTCTGAAATGTAGGTCACTGATGACATGAACTCTCAAAGACATCACATCATCACATTTCTAAGGTCTACATCGATCCCTGTCAAGTCGTCCTAAAGTGAATTCCACAAATCACAACACTTGATAATTTGTGTCAATCAACATCATTGATGTCATCAACATCAGTTGGGTTGGACATAAACTTACTGATTTTTTTCGATTTCAGAATCTAAGCTTGAAATGTAATTTACTACTAAAGACAAAATTCTTCACTAACACGCCGATCGTAGAGATATGCGTGAATATGAGAGAAGAATGAGTGTAGTCATTGTTACTATCTAAGGCCGACTGTTCCTTAGAAAGAATCACTAAGGAATGTTTAGTAGCCCACAGCCTACTGTACTACTAAACATTCCTACTAAGGAACACGGTACTAATGTTTATTAGTAGCCCAACAGCCAGAGCAACTAAGTAACCTACAGCTTCACGTGGAATCCGAAACATATAGTTTTTTATTCTGATTTTGAGCCGATTGACAATCCTGACACTCAGTTCTCTCCCCTAGACAAAATCCGGATACTGACTACCACCCAACATGGACATTCCAGACTTCTATAATAGTACATTGAGTGACGCCGTGTCGGTATTAAGAGGATCGAGCATAGAGCATATCGCCTAAAATCTCCACAACACTTTGTCCCAAGTAGCAGGGCTACAACACTGTGCCACCAGTACTGACTTGGATAACACATGGGATTGGATAAGAACGGGCATTGATTGACTTTTCAACATATTATTTGGAGCATCGCTGCTTTTATCAGTTCCACTATGATTGTTAGTGACATGTAGGTCGTTAAGAAATATCTATACTTTCAAAAGTTTATTAAATGAGATAACAATACATACATATCACATAGTTCTTAACAGTAACAAAATACAAATTAAATTCCATAAGCGTACCGGAAGTATACGCAATTTCTCCAGCTAGCAAGAAGATAACACAGCTTGATTAGATTCATTTAAAGCTTAAAGGCTAAAAACACCGAGAAAATATCAGGAATAAAAATTACCTTGGCTCCACCGAACTGGCTCTAAAATATCCAACGATTTTCTACCATCATTATTTTTCTATTAAAAATGTATAAGATGTTTATAAAAGGTATGCTGGCGTAAAAATTGTCTATTTTTAGTATTGATTTAAATCCGTTGTTAAAATACACAAAATTCAGTTAAAAAAGATTTAATATTTTTCTCATGTTACTTTTGATTAACTAGATATTTGGAGGAAAAGCATATTTTTACACCTTAGAGATTCCATAGAAATTCTATTAAAGATAGTCTTTGAATGAAACATTTTATCTTATTGTAGCCATAAAAAAACACACAGAACAAAAACTATTCTAAATATTTTTTGTTCTCGTGTTTTTAATACTCCATTAATACAACTGACCCACTAATGTTATCGTAATCACAGAAAAATCTGAGGTGTTTAGAGAATGATTTAATCCAGCATTACCGAGGCCAAGGTAGTCCAAGCGTAGTGATGAGGTTGGCACGCGAAGCATGCAGGTGTTTCCCCCTAGTCTGGACTTAAATTCGAACAAAACATCAACACAAATAATTGTTGTGTATATCAGGAATTATAAAAAATGGATTACAAAAATATAGGACGAGCAGTATATTCTGAATTTTAATTTAGATGGCTGATTTGTACAGATAAATCTATAAACAACCCAGTAGCCAGAACAGAGTAGAGATTTATAGTGGAATCCGAACCACAAGTGGTGTATCTTTGATTCAGTTTTACCTCAACGTTCATCACCACTCAATAGACTTACAATAGACATGTCCATGATGACTTTGATGACGATGATATGATGACTATTAAAAGAGGCATATATAATGTTTTAGTACTTATATTACAATTAATTGTAATTATTTTAAAACAACACCTAATTAGCTGGATTACATCACTCATTAATAGTATTAATTTACTTCGTAGTAAGGATTTTTACTTGGTTATTTGATGTCGGAAAGTCATTAAAGGTTAACCATTATCCATGTTAACACTTATGAGGGATCTTAGCCATTTATAGAGGATTAGTTAATCAAATCATTTGCTTCTGTTTGTAATTTACGTTTAACCTTAGTAAACATTTTCTTTATATCAGTAAACAGTTAACCAACTTGATATCATGTATTATTTTGTATCATAATTTTATTTTCTCTGCTAAATTACTTTCCTTGTTATACCTTGACTAGAATTTATCTTGGTTTGAGTAGAATCTTGTAGTTATAAACGAATTACGACTAAAGACTGGCTTAGCGGTACATTCTCTTAAACATAATAGAGTATCATCAGGTATACATGGAGTCACCGCAGCTAAGAGTTAAGGCGGTGGCTGGCCAGGCAGACGGCCCGGGTTCCATTCCTGGTGTAACCAAAACAGATGTTGCCCCTGTGCAGCTCCCGTGGTTCGAAAGTCGAGTTAAGCGGTGGCCCAATGAGCCTACAAAACGAAAATGGACTTGTCATAGCGCGTGGAGAATTGTGTATTAACTTGGCATACGAATTTCATTTAAGATGTGCCCGGAACACCAGTTTACAACCATCCACATCTGTCGGTTAGAGAGTTCCAGAGGACATTCGATTAGAGAATTGTCAATCAAAATTAAAATAAAAATTGAGGTGATTTTTAGTGTCGAATGTGTTTTACTCGGTGGACGAGTTTTTAACCATTCATCGGGGGAGACATCGGCTTAGGGCATCAATTTTTCATTTTTTTTCTTTTGGAACTCTTTTCTGATTATTTGGATATGTTTTTAATCTTTTAGCGTTCTTATTTTATTTTAAATGAACGCAAGAATTTTGTTTGACGCATGCTATGCAACACTTGTAGTGTCCTCCATCAATAAAGAATTTTATTATTAGATCTATTGTTAGAAGGAAAATTTATAATTTCTTGATTTAAGGACAATTTTCAAGTATATTCCTTAAAAGAATAAATTGGAATTTTATAATTGATAAGTAAATGAACATAAGGTAATGTTTGAGAAAAATTCAATATAGAGGACTTGTAAAAAGTATATGCTCAATATAAGGCGAAACTGCTAGTTAAATAGAAAAGACAAATAAATTCCGAGGGATACGACAATCTTAAGATGGTCTAATCTATTAAAACAACTTTAGTGGTTCTCGAGGAAGTAAAAATTACAATATTGTTTTGTTAGAATACTCTTGGGGAAATTTTAGATGTTTCGTTTATAGTTTTAAATCAAATCAACGAGGGAATGAATGTTATGAACGAAGAGTACAAGTCATGCAACGTGCCTTTCTAAACCTTTTCCTCGTTTGATGTCTGCATGTATTTATAACTAAACAAAAATATATCCTTCTGTTTTATAAAATGGGAATAAGTGTGAGCACCAATAATAAAGGATTCATTAATAACAGTTAGTGCAATTAAATATATAATCTACAGTAGTTAATGAAATAAAACAGTTACATGGCTTGACAAGGGAAATTAGTGAATTCTAGTGAAATGTTTCAAACATATAATTTTAAACTGCCCAAACAGCTACAATTGGAAAACTTAATTTCTTTGTGTAAATACATGTTGTATTACCAAATGTATGATATAATTTTAACGAGAATCCTATACTCAAACCATAATTGAAAAGCCTAGGTTAATTTATTTAATTAAGATTTTAATATATTTCTATTAATATAGACAAATTGTATAATTAAAATACACATGCATAATGTTATACAGAATTGAATAGTACATGACGGAATTACTAGATAGTTTAGGCCTAGCTCCGCATTCCAAATAAAATATTATTTTTATGTCATGAACTATTTTACTACGTGCTGCAAACACAAGTTTTATTTTAATATTAAAAATACAAATAATAACATTTACTCCAAGTAGTTATTTACACGTGATTAATAACATCCAGACAGCATTTGCTACGGAATTATCGAGATATTTCCGATAATTTGACATACTTCATGTGTCAAATTAAACAGATTTGTTTAGAGTTTTAACTCTTTTGTTGACGTTCTCTAAAATAGCAAAAAAATTTAAAAAACTAAATTTTTTTATGTTTATAAGAAAATGTTAAGTTTTTAAAATGATTAATACGCAAATTTGATGCTAAACAAGACCATACTAAACAATACATCACAAAGGTTCTCTGGTAAACGAATCTGTAGTTTTAATATTTCAGAGGATATCAAAATTGATAGTTTATAATAAGTTTTAAAAATAAACTGTTTTTATAAATATTTATTTGGATATAATTCAAAGTAATATTACATAAATAAACAAATTAATATAATAAAATTTAACATTGTTACAAGATTATTATACTTTTCTCGTCATTAAAATAAATTCAACACTAAGTAAAAATGTGCTGCAATGAAAGGAAAGCTTTGAGTTAAATTAATTTTCTGCCCGCCCTTTCTTTTAACAATGGTTTTGGTATTCCGGCTATATGCTATAGATAGGTATGACAATTGTTACACATTATTGTCGTGTCATTGCAAAATAAATATTTGATTGATATGTTTTTTAACAACTATATGAACCAAAATAATAATGTTTTACGTCCACGTACATTTATAATTTCCATCGAATTCGGTCTTTTAATGGTGGTCCTAATCAATATTGCTCTATAATTAATTATAGCCACATTAAATGCCGCAACTGTCACCAACCCAACAAGGGCCTAATTAATTTTCAATCGAAGTCTAACATAAACAAGTGAGGCGTGGAAACCATTATTTTTACAATACATTCAATAAATTCAAAATACTGAAAACAATCCCAAGACCCCAAATACACTGGTACTACAATTTTCTTATATGAAAAACAACGACATGACGGGATAACCACTGCATCGCTTTAACCAATCAAAGGTTTAAAATTACCATTTACAAATAGGCATTGCCAAGTGATCCAAGTTTTTAGTAACTTTTTTATATAATACTAACTTACTAGTGGACACTCTTGCACGTGCTACACTTGTGACACCTTAGCCTTAGACTTCGGTATGTATTTTGATTCAAATAATAGTGCTTTTAAAAGAGCTCTGCAGTCTGAAACGAATAAACGCTTTCGTTTTTACATTCCCTAAGAAAAGATACATATCTTCCCAAAGTATCATGACCATCGGATGAATGAAGTAGTAATATACAGAAAAAGACAGACATTGGATTTTTTCCGTTTTTCCGTTGCGTTTTTCACCACCACTTTTTTTATTTTCGTTAATTCACTACCGCTTGATAAATATTCTATTGCTCTAAAAACTTTTAATTTTTTTAAATCATTTTTTATCGATGTAGCATGATACA
Organism: Stictocephala bisonia; assembly: GCA_035578905.1. Classification (NCBI taxonomy): domain Eukaryota; kingdom Metazoa; phylum Arthropoda; class Insecta; order Hemiptera; family Membracidae; genus Stictocephala; species Stictocephala bisonia. The sequence goes on from JAQJVL010000021.1 coordinate 2,705,832, forward strand.
AGGCATTTAAAATTATTAATTAAAAAAAAAAACTAGAAATAAATGTTTACACCCGTATGGTGAATTTATCAATTAAGAAGGATTAATATATATATATAAAAGGGGGTTTCCGGGTAAATTTAAACCGTTTATTGGTAAATCATTGTTTTAAGAAATTTTCATCAAAAACTATTCCAATTAAATTTGGATTCTACTTCCCCCATTTTACCACTTTCTTAAATATTTTAATTTACATCTTGTCTAGTATGATTCATATTTTTGGTCCACACAAATATAATATTGTCAAGATAAAAATTACTGTTTTACACTATATTTTGTAGTTTCACAGCATATCAGTGCTCTATATATTTTCATGTTTTATTATGAGTCCAATGTATATTTAATCAATTCATTATAATTCAGATCAGGTATACATCTTTTAACCACAGCTCTAAGGTTAGAGGTTACATTGCTGTTTGAGTAGCAGAGATAGGAATTAATGGTAATGTCAACTTGCCGTAAAAAGTAAGTTTCCAGTAAATCATCGGCCCTGTCCCATGAACTGTCTGGTGTATGGTTATTGTAAGTTGGTGAAAGTCACCGGCAGGACATTTGCTATTGATCTGGCAAGTTGTAGGCAGGTAGTTTATTTAGTACTGGCTTACCCCACTGCCTGTGTGTGTTTAGGAACTCCCTCTAACTTCAAACACCCTGCTACTGTGGGGCTGGTGATTGTCTCCATGACGAGTCGCAATGGTTTGTGTTTACGTAAAAATGGATACAACGATTATTGAACATCGTAATCATGCAAATCATGAAACATTTGTTTCTATTGACCTTAACTAATGTACATTAATGAGGATTTTGTACCAAATGATCGTAACATTTCTTCAATTCAACCTAATAGCATTATTTTGATTTTCAGTAAAATTTGTTATATTGGGATGTTTAACCATCATATAGTTGCCTTTCTGTACTGATATAAATATAAATAAATTTTTTTTGGGTTTTTGAGGAAAAATTATATTCAGTTGAAGCATTGAGTACACATCTATAGATGTGATTTCGAAGGCGGCAATTAGTCACGCGGTGGAAGATTCCCTTCTGCCGCTGGAGCCCCCATGTTCTAAATACAACATACAGTTTCATGAAACCTTGATCTTAAACGTAACAACATTGTTTTTATGACATTATTGTTCTGAAGGTATTTTGAGAAGATTATTTTAATTTTAGAAATAATAATATTCATAACTAAAGCAAAGAATTATCAAAATATTATTTATTTGAACACTTCAACACAACTTTATATTTAAATAACTGAATGTGTATTTTTGCAACTTTTACTTTGTGGCTTATAATTTTGCAGAAATTTTAAGATTGCAGAAAAATAATCAGAAATAAGTGTAAACGTCAGAATATTTATTAAATCAATAAAGAAGGGTACACACCCGTGTAAATTTGTTCATATTTTGTATCACTATATAATTAGTTTTTTCTTTGTAAGTAACCTGACTAAGAAAACTATTAAATAATTAAAATATATTAATTCAAAAACTCGTCATAGGCAGTCTATCATTAAGTATCTCTGTATAGAAGATATCTTGATAGTTTAATTTGCAAGTACCCTGGTTTCGTGGGAAAATGTTGATATGTTTAAAACCACGAGATTCGCACAAAATGAACAGTATATAAACTGAATGTGACATTATTTAATCTAGTACAGCCAGGTTTAACTAAAAATCAATCTAAAAAATTGGCAAATAGTTTAATAGAGTGTAAACATCAAGTTAATTCAATATTTATGTTCACACAAAAGAAATAAAAATGGTGCTGATAATGTCAAGACTTGTGGAACGCCGCTGTGAAACATTTCCTATCAGAAAATAGCCTACTTCCTAACCACAGCTCTTTGATTGTTAGTTGATGATTAATTTTTATAGTAAAATCACAATAATATTAATTAAAAATAGTGCTGCTATTTAGTAATTTTTGTTCTCAGTTTACTATGTCAACTAAACACGTGTAGTATCTGCGAAGAGTATTGTTAGCAGGTGTTCTGTATTTATAGAATGTCTAATTTTATTCTCTGTGATGGCCCCAACAGAAGACCATCACAGAGAATGAACTGTTCTAGTTTTTCTTGAAGTAAGTTCTCTGTGGCAATGAGTGCTTTTACAACAAATATCGTCCCGAATGAAATTCAATTTAGACTAAAAAATTTAATAACATCACTGTTTTACCGACATATTGCAACTCGTTAATAGAGATATTCGCATGAATTTTATACTGCTGACATGAAATTTGCTATGTTTATTCTTCAATAAAATTATTATCTGTGATATATACAGTATCCAAAACGTCCAGTTAAGAAGCACAGTTTGTCTCACCTGCTTAGTCGAGCAATTTATATGTTATAGTCTAGTTGATCCGACGGTTTCACTTAACGAAAAACACCAAATACATGGGTTTATATTTGAAATATTCGGTTCGCAATAGTGATCATATCGTTACACTTGAAGTGTCATTTGATATGTGAAAAGCTTTTATTGTGGGTCATAAGATGACTTTTGTTTGACATTGAATATTTTAGTAATGTAGTTGCCATTATTAAATACGTGAAACTTTAAATCTATTTCTTGACGATTTTAAATTAAATAACTCATTATGTCAACTTATAGTCTACTAGACTGCACAGTGTCAACTATAACCCATTACAACAATGACCATAATCCGCTTGACGAAGAACAGCATGCTTTAGGCCGCTAATGATAAGATTGCATGCCTACTATTGGGCTATCGACTTTTTGACGGTAGCTTGGCCGTTCCCCCCCAATTCCAAATTCCTGAAAGGTGCAAAGATAAAAATTCATGGTCACATCAGGAATCGAACTCAGGCAAACAAGCCGCTCACTAAATCCTTATCTACAGCCGCTCCAGGTAAGACACTGCTTTGCCAACCAACTAATATAACTTTTCCCCCTGCCACTTCCATGGTTTGGAAGTCACGCTAAGTCTTCAGTCCTAAAAAGAGATCTTATTTCACTAGATGAAGTTAGGCCTAAGAATCCCCCACTAACGACTCACGAATTCTAACTTCATCTCCACCAGACTTTAGAAGTCTACTAAAACAGTAGTTTGTGCCATGTTAGCTGGGTGATTTTAATCAGATATATTTATTTTTTTGCCTTTGTACATTTTTATGATAAGTAACTCACTTACGGTAAACTTAACCATTTTACGAACACTAAAAACTACTATCTTTTTTCTAGATGAAAAATAAATTAGAGATACGAAATAATTATTACGTTATTAATTTTATTGATAATATGCTTCATGATTAATCAATACCAAATGCATCATGAAAAACATACCTAAACTAAAATGTACGTTTTCAGTTATAATTTTGAACAAACCTTTTTTATAGTTGAGGCTGCTTTCACCGAAATGGAACATAGAACCTTTTTCTTACGCGTCTTTATTATATTGTGTGGTAAGAAAAGAGATTTCCCAGGTAAGTTTGAATGTGAAACTTTCGTGACCTTTGTACTTCATTCACATTGGTTTTACATTTTTGGAATACTAATAAGCTTGCGTGTTCTGTACACCTACCTACCTATTCGTGCCGTCCTATGTTCACGTGGAAAAGCATTTCACCCTAAATTTCCTTGTAAAGTCTGTGTAAAGTTAAATTGATCACTAATATAAACTCGAAACTGAAGAATTATTATTCAAATCACCTGTCGAAGAATTATAGGGTGTTTTTTTAATGCAACCCTATTTGCAAGTACAGAAAATTAAGGTTTAAGATAATTACAATTTCATAGGTTGGTAGCCCTGGGTTCTCTTCTTCTTTTGCTATCAGCTGATTTACTTTGTTGCACTGTTGTTCACTTTATTTGGGTTTCGTGCAATGACATTAAGTCGAGGTTAGAAACATGGTTTTGAGCAAAGACCAGAGAGTGTTTGATGTAGTAGGAATATTTTCAAACAAAATCGTTTGTTTAATGTCAATATGCTTTCGGACAGTATTCTGAAGCCATTGTATTAACTATATGTCTTGTTAATTGTACGTACAGTATTGTATTGAAATTCAACCCATTTCAAATCATGTGTTGCGTTTTAAAAGAAACTCCTTGTAATTTAATGAAGAAACATAATTATTTTGTGTTCTATATTAATTTTATTAAACTCATATTTATAAAGTAAATGAATTGCTTGTTTACTCATGTGTAGTGTTATTGGGCCAGGGGAATCAAGCTGATCAGTGATTGTTTTTATTGGATTAGGTCTAGAAACCAAATTGAGGCCAAGCAGTTTTAATTTGTTGATCATTTTATTGGCCTTGGACAAGGATCTGCACGTATGTAAACAAAGCCTGTTCTTGTAAGTCATAAAGTATGTGTGGAATTATATATTTAATTGAAAAACCTAAGTACAAAAATTGCAAAACTATCTATTTTACACAATATAACTTAGTTGAATGTATATCCAAAACCATTTTTATGATGTACATACCTTTATTAGTTCGTTATCAGCAAAGTAAATATATACTGAAATTTGTTCATCGTAAATTTTTATTCAGACATGCTGGTTGCAGAAAATATAGACTATTTTTAATTAAAATCGAACATAACAATTCGTTTAAACTTAACTACCTCCTCTGGGATTAAACGTTTTAATGGGATTAAAGTTTAACGAAATAAAGATTTTAAAGTTGAAATCATTTGGGTTTTGAGCCATTTTATATCTTTATTCAATACCTGTTGTAATCTGTATTCAGTGCCAACGTTGCCCATCTGACAGACTCTGCTATTTTCTTCCCAAGTCAATGTCGACTCACCCTGAAGAAGTACGTTGAAATACGGATGAAACGTTAGTAAGTAATGGTTGAAACCAAGAAGGTTGGTTTTAATTAAGGAAACAATTGTGAAAGTTTAAATAAAGTGTAAGACCTCTTGCTCCAGGGTTAACCAAAGACGGTAGGTATATCGACGAGTAGACTGTGACGTCACATTGGTGATCTCAGCTTATTTTTTTATGAAATACTGGTAACTAAATCTACCAATTATATAGAAACATTCAGCTAGACAGTAAGCAAGTTTTTTTTATCACATATCAGCTGGAATTGTAATTAAGAGAACTAGAATGTGTTTTTATTTGAGCCATTTTGCCCTCAATGAGACAATGGGACGTCATGGGAGATGCGCGTGATATCTACCATCTTTTTTTATAGGTACCGTGGTTCTGAAGTAAAGCTTACCGTGGTACTTGACTGAGCGTGAGGGGAATAATACTAGGAGTAGAGGGGAGTGCAGTCCCACCGATGTTGTAAGGACGGAACTATGTTCTAGTTACCGTGGTTTCAATTACCCCTCCATTATCTGACTGATCTCTTAGTTCCTTTTTTTCCGTTGAGCTGCACTTACACCACCTATATGTGTACAGATGTATTTCTTTTTGTCTCATTGTAATTTGTTTACATTAGTTTTTACGGCCAATCGGAATGGTCGTTATCATTATTTATTTGAACTAAAATCTCTTATTAACTAGAATCTACATTTTCCGGTGACAACCGCGTCTAGGTACTATCTACAATATTTACAAGATAGCCAGACGTTTCACCCATACTGTGATGTGGCATCCTCAGTGGTTTCTCTGAGACAGTGGTTTCATTGAGTCTCATAGAAACCACTGAGGATGCCACATCACAGTATGGGCGAAACGTCTGGTCATCTTGTAAATATTGTAGATAGTACCTTGACGCGGTTGTCACCGGAAAATTTAGATTCTAGTTATGACACTGGCCGCTTAAGCCCAAGTTCTAAGATAAAATCTCTTATTGCTAAAATAAACATAACTTATGCTGTAAAATATAATCAATAAATCTATAAGCTAATAAATCAAAAATAACTTTAAACGTGCTATTGTTGGAATAATCAATAAAAGCAACTAAAGTAAAAAAAGCCAGTCGACGATCACATAAAATAAAACGAATTTTTAAATTGCACAAGTGGGTAAAAAAACAATACATATTAAGTCAGGCTGTATTGTATCAGATTATTTTATTTTCTATCTTTTTGCTTTCTCCTATATGCGTTAGCATAGTGAAAGTGTTGTGATCGTCCAACAATTGTTGGTCTGAAAATCTAATTTTTAAAATTTGTATGGCAAAAAACTTACAAAAATGGAATTTTCCCAAAAATGGCTCTAAAAAGTTTGATTACATTTTCAGAAAAGATGTTAATTACAATTTTAAGTATTTTAGTAAAAACCGCATGTCTCAAACTTAATAAGTTTTTTAGTTATAACATTTTTTACGGCCAAAAACGTTTTAAAATATTTTTTCCAAGCTTATTCTAACGATTTGTTAAAATTTTCAGTACAGATGCAAATTAAAATCAAAAATATTTTAATTACCACCGCACCAAGTTGGGCTTGAGGCCGAAGGCCGGAAGCCTCAACTCAAGTTGTTGAAGGTTGTTTATATGAAATCTGGCTAAGTGATTAATTGAACATCTGTTTTTGAAGATACTTTTACCCATACTTTTATTTAAATAAAATAACCGTTTTGTTTGTGCATTCCTCAGAAATGAAATTAGTTGAACAATTATTTTTATTTACGTGTATTTTGATATCTTTTAATTTTTATTTTTTAAACAATCTGACATAACAAAGGGAAAGGGAGAAAGTTTGTGCCAGTTACCTGATACCATTTATTATTTTCCATGTAGCAAACGCTGGCTGGCGGCTCCTCCCACTCCTTGAATGACAGTCCCCTGCGCATCACCTTACAAGTTATAAATGCCGTAACAAACCTAATCACAACGCACTTTTGCGCTCACGTGTTTCAAGCGGAAGAAACCTGTTAATTTTCACAAAGTGATCATATTAAAAATCGTTTAAACAACCAAGAGTTAGCTTATTTCATCAATTTGTTGTATTACCGAATGCAATACGCACAATAAAGATTAACCTAAACCCCTTCAGAAGGACAGGTACTGTGCCAGTGTTGAATATGAGTATATTTTTGAATTGAAAATAAAAATTAAAGGATGTAAAAAAAAAAGAAACAGATCTTCAATGAATTCAATTTCAAACGAAACACCTTATTTACTTTTATTTAGATAAAAGTATGTAAAAAATATCCTCTAAAACAGCTGTTCAATTTATCACATAGCCAGATTCTATGTAAATAACCTTCGACAACTTAAGTTATGGTTTCTGGCCCATCTTAGTGGGCGGCGACTAAAATATTTTTAGCTGTAATGTGCATCTTTACTGAAAATTTAATAAAAATAGTTACAGTAAAGCTAGAAGAAATTTAATTTTTTAATGTTTTTCCCGAAAAAATGTATAACTAAAAAACAATTAAAGTTAGCTACATTTGCATTTTATGAAAACATTTAAAATTGTAATTCACGTATTTCTTGAAAATGTTATCAAAATCGTTAACTCTGTTTTGAGAAAAAATCCATTTTGTAGTGCATAAAAAACAGAAATTTAAAAAAAGGGAAAAACTGTGTGGAGATATTGACTAAATACACCTACATACTAAATTTCATAAAAATCTATCCATCCATTTGATCTCCAGCGAAGTGCACAGACACACAGTCACCAAAACCTTTTCTCAAAAAAAAAAAAAAAAAACTTTTGTGACTATTTTTATGACGAACATTTGTCGCTTGCCAATCTTGTCTAAGGACTCTTGACAGTTCTTTAAATTTGTGCGTGTGTGTATTTTAACCCTCAGAATTTACTACACATCAACAACTACGAGTATTTCAGATGTTTGGAACTAATCTTAATAAAATCGATTAGCTTGTTAAATGTGATTTTCATGGCAGAACCTCTACAGTATATAAGCTGAGGGTTGCATGTCTGACCTTTCCATAAATTGGTGCTTTATGATGTCGATACAGAACGCCAGAGACTTAAAACAGATTACTATTACTTAGTATTATTATAGATATTGTAATATTTAACTGAAATGTAAAAAAAACTTAAAAACATTATTAAGGAATTTAAAAAAATCCATTGAAAAGGGTTTATTATTCTAAGTGATTACAAAAAAAATACACTTTGAATATTTATGCTATTGTTATATTTTTATTTGGGGTATTTCTATTGTAAACTTATTTATCTAACAACTTACTTTTAACAAAATTTACAACTTTATAGACAGTATTTTATTTTTTAACAGAGCAAGCGAAACAGCATAAATTGTTCTTCGACAATTTTTAAACCCTTGTTCAAATAACATTAGGTATATTCACACTGAATTCAGTCCAATGAAAGCCAACGTCAAATATGACGAGCTAATTAAACAAGTGATATAAAAACACCTTAAAATGTATGTATACAATACAAGTAAACGTCAAATAACACAAATTTATTACAATATAAGTACAAAATGCACAAATATATTACAATGCACGAATAGTATGGTGATCGATTTCGGTGAACCACGCTATCCATACTATTCGTGCATTTTGTACTTGTATTGTAGTATATTTGTGCATTTTGTGCTTATATTGTAATAAATTTGTGTTGTGTGACGTTTACTTGTATTGCATATGCACCAACACGTATTATGCTAATTAAATAACTATTTTTAAAATGTATGTACAAATATTTTACAACCTAATAAAAAATACCACAATTCAATTGAAACAGACTGGGATTCAAAAGTGTACATTTTTAAAGATCGCCTTTCATGCTCTGCAGAGAGCTCCGACTCTGACAACGTGGAAGTTGACAATAGAAACTGCCTCGTCTATCTATCAGCCGAATTCTATAGTAAACTATAAAACAAAACAGACCCATGTGTTATTCCACGGTTTTAAATACGTCTCAATAGATATGATGTGAGTTTTTCTTTTGTTAGCTCAAATAATAAAGACGAATATAAATTTTAAGAACTATATTTTTACTTTTTTTCTGAGTATAACTGTAGTTGTTTATGTTATCATTTCCTGCTGAAAAAATTTTGTTTTATATGGCAAAATAAACTTAATTTTTGTAAAATTAATATTAAATGCAACGTGAATTGAGAGTCTCATTTACTTTTAGTTATTTGGAACTAAAATAAATAAATAAAATGATTGTTGTTGAACATAAACCACTTTTCACTCTTTGATAAAAAACAAGTTCATTTAAAATTTAAGTTTTTGTATTTAAGATTTATGATTAATTTCAATCATATAAGACTTATGTACCTTTTACATGTAGACACTTTGATCCCAATTTCTAAAGGAAATGTCTGGCTGTCAATAATGTTTTTGTTGTTGTTACATTTTTCGCGGGAATTCTTTTAAACAAAATATTGTTTTACTGTTAGCGTTTTACTCTATCAGATGTGAGAGCATTGAATTCATGATTTTTTAAAATTAAAATTTGGATATGCATAAATGTAAAATTTTACTATCAAACCCAGTGGAATCTAAACATCACTAAGAAAATAATTTGATTTAGTAGAAAAAATTGACAAGCAGATATAATTCACTTAATTTTAATTGATTTTCGGAATGTTTTCTGGTTACTGTACTTAACATATTATTTACATAACAAAATTGTTTCTTTCTTGAATTAAAATCTATTCGAGGGCTTTATAATTTTTGCCGAAAAATGTACACAATAAGTTTACATTTCGATTTTATGAATAAAATTGTGGTCCTATTCTTGAAATGTATGGCAACATGTAATTGATTTTGAGAAAATCCACTTGTTAGTGCATAAAATAAGAATTTGCACAAAAGGTTTGCAATTGTGGATATCTGACTAATATAGCATCTAATACAAATTCAAAAATCTATCTTCCAAATTTGATCCATAAGTGTGAAAGTAAGCATAATTTCTCAAAAAAAAAAAAAAATTTTGTGATGTTTTATGAGAAATTCGATCAATCTGTGCCTAATGGACTCTTGATTGTTCTTTACAATATTGCCGTCTGTGTATGATGATTTCTCACCTCAATACGGTATTTCAATGTGAACAAATTAATACAAATCATTAGCTTGTATGTGATTCGGCGTTCAATATATGCTAGGTTGCATGTCTAACCTTATAATTTGTGTTATTGTGTTGTAATACGCGTAGATTATGATTGATATCACTTAGTATTATTTAGATTTGTAATATTTAACTGAATGTAAAAAATTAAACTGTTTAGGAATTTAAAATCATTGAGGATTCTATGTTAAATCCTTGATATTAGCATTTAATTTTATTTGGGTAATTCTATTGTACAACTTATCTAAAACTTATTTAACAAATTACAATTTATAGACAATTTTATTTTTTAACAGAGAAGCTAACAGCAAAATGTTCTCCGAGCAATTTTAAACCCTTGTTCAAATAACATAGGTATATTCACACTGAATTCATTCCAATGAAAGCCAACGTCAATATACGACGCTAATTAAACAAGTGATATAAAAACACCTTAAAATGTATGTATACAATCAAGTAAACGTCAATAGACACAAATTTATTACAATATAAGTACAATGCACAATTATTTCAATGCACGATAGATGGTGATCGATTTCGGTAACCACGCTATCCATACTATTCGTGCATTTTGTACTCTGTTTGTAGTATATTTGTCATTTGTGTCTTTATTGTAATAAATCTTGTGTTGTGTGACGTTACTTGTATTGCATTCACCAACACGTATTATGCTAATTAATAACTATTTCTCTAAATTCATGTCCAATTCTCTTACACCTTAAATCCACATTCCCCATCTGAACACTGATCTCATTCATTCTAATCCCTTCTCATCTCTCAGCTCTCGATCTCTGACTCTGAGTTTGCAATGACTCTCGTCTACTATCACCGATTCTATCGTCTTCAACGACCCATTGTTTATTCTCACGGTTTCTTAATCTTCTCTGTATATTGATCTTTCTTCTTCGTTACTCAAATCGAATATCAATTCTTAGACTTTCTCTTCTCTTTTTTCTGAGTTACTTCATTGCTCTTACTGTTCTATCATTTCCTCTGCAATTTTGTTCTCTTCATGCAATAACTTCTTTTTGCTAATTATATTAAATGCACTCGAATTAGTCCTCATTCTCTCTCTCTTCTCATTCTCTCATATATCTCGATCTTCTTCTGCATAACCCTCTTCTCACTCTCTCTCAAAAAACTCTCATTAAAATTACTCTCTTCTCTCTCTCTCTCTCTTCTATCTCTCTCTTCTCTCATGTCCTTTCTCTCTCACTCTCTCATCCCATCTTTCTCATCTCTCTCTCTGTCTCTCTTTCTCTCTCTCTCATCTCTCTTTCTCTATCTCTTTCTTACTCTTTTCTCTTCTTACTCTATCATTCTCTAATCTCTCGATCTCTCTTCTAACATCTAATCTCTGCGTCTCATCTTCATCTTCTACTATCACCTCAGTATCTCATCCTATCTCTCTATCTTCATATCTCTCATATATTCCTTATCTTCTATCTTTCTCGAATGCTCTCTCTCTGTCTCTCTACTTCATCTCTCTTCTCAATTTTCTCTTCTCCTTAATCTAAACTCTACTCTCGTCTCTTCATCTCTGCTCCATATCTCTGTCTCATCTCTCATCTACTCTGCTCTACTCAGATTCTCTCTCTCTTATCTCTTCTAGATCATCACTAATTCTCTCTCGATTCCACGTTTCTTTCTTCTCATCTCTCTCATACTCATCTACAACTCACTCACTCTCTCCAATTCTACCACTCAATCTGATCTCATCCTCTCAATCACGATGACTCATCTCTCGTCGTCATCAATCTCTCCTATCTTCTGACTTCTCTCTCTCACTACCTCTCTTTCTGATTCTTCTCTCCTCAATCTTTTCTCATCTCTCAAACTCTCTCTTGTAGCGTTCAATCTTACTCTCTCATCTTCTCAGGTGTCTATTCTCTCTCTCTAATCTCTCTTGTCGTATCTCAGTAATCATCATCCCTCTAATTTTCTCTATTCATCATTCCTTCTATCTCTCTCTCTCTCTCTCTCTCTCTCTCTCTCTCTCTCTCTCTCTCTCTCTCTCTCTCTCTCTCTCTCTCTCTCTCTCTCTCTCTCTCTCTCTCTCTCTCTCTCTCTCTCTCTCTCTCTCTCTCTCTCTCTCTCTCTCTCTCTCTCTCTCTCTCTCTCTCTCTCTCTCTCTCTCTCTCTCTCTCTCTCTCTCTCTCTCTCTCTCTCTCTCTCTCTTATGATGTATACCAAGCCCTCGATTCATTTTATATTAAACCTCTTTATGCAATGGTCGTATAAGCGATCAGTTCAAGTGTCAAGTGCGTGTGCCGGGTACCGTTCTTCTGTGTGTTGGACTATGTTGGAAGGACTCTTGAAACCTCAAAAAAACGAGCCATCGGATCGGCCGGGTCTATTGAACTTTACGCCAAAAGCAAGGTTGTGAGTATCACCGTATGCAAGGTAATTGGTCTTTCAATCTTAATCCAATCCATTATTTCATTACCGAATATAGAAAATTAGTCGAAATGAATTTTTATAATTTCTAAATGTTACTTATAATTAATGTATGATCCAAGTTTTTGATGACTGGTCAATTTAACTTCTTAAATTGATTAAACTTAAATTTAAGTTTTACTTTTAACAATGACTATAGAAACAGACAGACAAAAACAATGTACTTGCTATAGACGCCCGCCTGCGCTGATATATAACGGTGAATGGTTTAAAATAAGCGCTCATAGGACTGTTTTGGGTAGCTATTAGTCACTTCAGAGTGTGGCTGAACAATTGAGAGAGGGAGGGAAACAACTGGCACTAACTGTGAAGATTGTATGAGTAGACAGTCTTTATGTTTTTATAGTAATCCTTTTTACATAACTTGTAATAATTGTGCATTATATAATTTAAATCTCTTAGTGTTGTTTAAAAAATATTTCATAAAATATTAAAGATGTTATAACACATAAGGTATCATTTATATGTATATTTCTCTTTTCGATCTATTTTTTTACATTCATCTTGTGATGTAACTTCAATACATTGTTGTTTGAAAGTTATTTATTAGCATTGGATTGTTCATGATTGGTTGAACTATATTTGGAGATTTCCAATGCTTCAAGTGTTTTAAGGAACAAACAAATTTTTTTGCTAAACTACCTTAGGCTACATTTAAAAATATTTTTTCTGTTTTTTCCTTAACCCATGCTAATTAAAGAAAACATTAAACAGCTACATAGACTACGATTGACTGTTCAGAAATTCAAGTACTCTTAAAACTACTACAATTGTACAGAAAATAAAACACAATATACGAAATAAAAAGTATGAAAATATTTAACAAAACACAGAGCAGGTTTTTTAAATAGAAAAAATATTCCAACTTATCCAACCAGCTTTCAACTCCACCAGGACGGGGTGTTTGCTTGAGTTAGTATGGGTTAAGGGGAAAAACTAGCTTTAAATGTATGCTAAGGTAGTAAGTGACACCTGAAGACAACAGGAGTGTGTTATACCTGTCGAAACACTGTTTGTTTCTTATAACACAGGAAGCGTTGGAAATGTCCAAATATTATCGTTCAAACATTGTATCACGCTGACGAGGATTTCCTGCAAGGCCTCAACACAGTCTAATAATTAATTGGCTGCCAGCCAATAAACAAATGAACATCCTAATTGTTGTCATCAGAGCTAACAGCGTCTCGTTGGATGTGACGTATACATCCGCCTCTGAAAACACCGAGGAATGACAACAAACTAACAAAGCTATTCAATTGAAAGCTATAGTCTCAATAGTGGTAGATGGTTAGATTGCTAACATAAATACGAATATACATATAAAATACCCTTTCGTGGGAAACCCACATTGAGAAACTCCGCGAAAAATTAAATTCTTCCACATTTGCCATTCGTGTACTGAAGCCACACTGTAGTGTAAAGACTCTTAGTTGTTTACACGGAATATTGAAAGAGTCTCATACGTTAAGGTTAGGGTTGCCATACATCCGTATTTTGTGCGGATGGTTTTTATTTTACGTTCTGTGTCCGTGTCCGTACCTAACAAAGCAAAAACCTGATAGATGTCCGTATTTTTGGTTGCTTTAGTATTAAAAATATATATAAAAAAATAATATTATAAAAAAGACATGTATTAGTATTACTTTGGGCAGTTGTGAATCCACAATTAATTGTGAGATGTTGTGTGTCGTATGATAGCTCACATACTATAAACTATTGTACTATCACACACTTCCCTTACCTTGAAACAATTATTTTTTAAAAATCTTGAACTTGGCCAAAAATAAGTATGAAAGAGTGTTGGAGTTTGCTCTTTCTCTAACCTTTTTGGCACCAGTTGAACGAGATTTTCACTAATAAAAAATGTCTGGACCTGATCGGAATATATTTTTAGTGGAGAAGTTCGACGCTATTCAGAGCATCAATGTTGACAGTGACATGTCATGCACTGAATCTTTTGAAGGCATTAAAAACAATGTATAATTGAGAAAATATATACCTTGTTCAATCACTTTATTTCATATACACGACATGTTTCGATCCTTAGATCATCTTCAGGTGTAAAATGTAACAAATCTTGAAGGTAATAATAAAATTTAAATTAATTAAAAGTTAACAAATTGAAAATACATAAAAACTGTTTTGGTTAGTCTAATTGTTTTTTAACAATTAGACTAACCAAATTTAAATTAATTAAAAGTTAACAAATTGAAAATACATAAAAACTGTTTTGGTTAGTCTAATTGTTAAAAAACAATTAGACTAACCAAAACAGTTTTTATGTATTTTCAATTTGTTAACTTTTAATTAATTTAAATTTTATTATTACCTTCAAGATTTGTTACATTTTACACCTGAAGATGATCTAAGGATCGAAACATGTCGTGTATATGAAATAAAGTGATTGAACAAGGTATATATTTTCTCAATTATATATTATTTTCAATCCAGGGTCAATATGATTATCATAAAAACAATGGTTCTTTACTTAAAAAAGTAATCTCTCTAGACAAATATTATTGGTTTCAGCCTTCAGCCAGTACAACTAGTACATATGATAGGCATCAAATTGAAAATGTTTAGGCAAACATTTTAAATTTTATGAGAAAGAGATTTATGGCAAACTTAACTTAAACTTTAAGAACTATTTTTAAAAGTATACAATAATTGTTTGTTAGTATTGTATAGCTCAGAAATCTTAAAATAAATCATAGTTGAAATATTAATATTAAATATCACAATGCCGTTATTATAATTTTCCAAATTTAACCACCCAAATCGCACATCATAAAAGATAGTTTACAAAATTCGTTGGTCCAAGCCGTTGGACAAAATCCAAACACTTAAGCCGTTGGTCCCCAAGTTAAGTGTTAGAGAGGGCTTAAGCCCTAACTTCACCTGTTAAAATAAGACGATCTTTAACTTTTAGTATTGGTCTGATTTTAAGCTAATTGACAAATCGAAAATATATTTCGGATATGGTGGACAGCTGCGTATTAAATAAGTAGTCTGGACCAAGGCAAACATAGAAAAAAATCCACTTTGCACCAATCTTGAACTAAGTGGCATTATGATCAGCTGTTACTATTCTGGAATTAGCCCCTACAGTCTTAACACTCTGAGTTTCCAAACCTAACCCCACCTACCTCCAGATACAGTCATGGTTCATTTAGATAGGTACAAAAATACCTTAGGAGGTAAGCAGTGTCACTGGTGTACTTTCGGAGTCCGGGGTTAAATGCTTTTTTAACCAGTGAAGGAAGTCGGAGTTCTCTAGTCACGTAAAAAATCACATTTCAGTGATGTAGAATATATAATTGTTTTCCCCTTTTTTACGATATCATGGAGAAAACTATAGATTTTTACTCCATATATACAAGTACTACTCCATATACAAGAAGTACTCCATATATGGAGTACTACGAAGTGTTACGCCAATGACTAACACTTCGTATACAAGCGTATTAGTCATTTATCAAGTATATTTTCCAAAGTGATACTAACAATAGATCTTTGGTTTAAGACATAATAATGATTTACATGTTTAAACATTCTAACTAGTTAAAGTATGGGCTAATTTACTTTAAGTTAATATTCTTAAATTATTTCTGCAAAAAAAAAAAACAAAGAGGGACGAGTTTGGCTCATAGCTATAATATTCCATTGTCAAAGTATGGACTTTATTTGGGAGTTTTTACACTAAGAATACTATCTCAAAAAAATAGAATTTCATGTAAAAGTTTTTATTTATAGTGATCAATTTATAATTCTTGTAAAATTTGCTATAATCGGTGTGAATACGGAGATTGTTACTAAAGGGTGTCTCAACCTAAGTTGAGGCAAGCTACCTGACCGGAGGGGTAGACCAGGATAATGGCCGGGCCGACCCGGCGAGTAAATCCCATTAGTCACGCGTCGCCGAATGCACCGCCTAAACACGGATATGTAAGGGATAAATTTAAAAAGTAAATAAATGCGTTTTCTTATAAAAAGCGTTTTACTGTATTTTTAGTCATCAAAAAACAAACAATTGTGTGTTTGTCCCATGTTAATCGGACGACTATCAGTGTTAAAGCTAATGGTATATTTTTTCAATATATCATCGTTAAAAATTACATCTTTTATTTTTAAAATGTAAATGTATCTATGTTGCTTTATATGATGGTAATAGATAGTGTAATGAATTTGCCATTTAATGTGTGACAAACCTTCTCCCTGCGTTTAGGAACTTAAGTGATTAAGATCGTTTTGCAGGCTTGAGGCATTAACAGTTTTGGTCAATAAGTGCTTCGTCACATTTTTATTTTATTTTTAAATTTTATTATTTTTGTATTTTATAGTTTTTGTTTATTTTTATTTTTAGTTATATGAAACGTTCATTAGTTAGTCTGAGAACATCGGCCAGATTTCCTCTTCTACCATTCGACTGTTGTTTGTTTTCGAGAAATTACATAGAGTGACTTGGCCGTAGTGATGCAACAACAAGGAGGTCGTTTATTGTAAACTATCTACAAGTTCCACTTGCACACAGTGCACCTTTACAGTTTCCTCACTGCTCCAACAACTTTTCAATGTTTTCGAAGGAGACAGTTTGATATGTTATTTATTCAAACTTTAATTTCCTTCAAATAGAACCGTTATAAAAAATCATTTAAATCAGGTCTGAACTTTATTCTTATACTTCTGCCCATATGCATTTAAAATAAATATTATAATATCATACACGTGGAAAAAATGGAAACTTTCAACACGTATTTTCCAAAGATCCTTGTAATTAAAATTATTTTATTAGGTCCTGAACATTTTTCAGAAAAGGTTTACACCGTCAAACTGAATAATATGTTCATGCTTTAAACAATTAGTACCGACTCGGAACTCCTTTAGTCTTTGTCGGATTATTATCTGATACTTCATTTGTATCGCTTTTAATATTTGAATTTTAATCAAACTGGTCCTGGCTTAGTAAAGGTTTCTTAAACACCTCATGGCCGTCCCTGAAAACTGAAAGTCGTTATACTCTCAAAAAATTTCTTGAAACATATAGTACAAGATTTCATTTCTATTAGTGATAGTCCACACAGTCTCAAGCGCCATATTTTTTTTATATAACACTCTACACAAATTATACACAAGTATTAGATGAATTTTCATCCGCTATCGTTACCTTTGAGAACTATTTTCTTTCATATAACGTCGATGGAGTGAGTCTCGCCGATGATTCTTTAAGTCTCTGTACATTTAGCGACTGGTTCCAAAACGTCAATCGTCGTGCGATTTGGTATTAGCAGAGGTCTCGAAAAGCTGACATCATGATGTGTCATAAATTCAAAAATTTTTATCCATTTTTAAAGAAGAAATATGGCTATGATTTCAAGATGTGATGATTATCCGATGATCATCCGTTACAAATAGTTCCATTCCCCATGAAAGTCGTCTTTTACAATACAAATGAACGTCGTCCGGTGATCTATCACTATCCATCTCATTATTACCGTTATGAACTGCAACTTGCTCATAGCTGGTAAAACTACGTCCGATCAATTCAATTTTTTAAAGAATGGATTACAACGTCGGAGGTCTATTCTGTTAAACAGTCATAGTTATAGTATTTCGTATTACCAATTTTTAGGAATTATTTTATATTCATTCTTATTTTTGGTTCGCTAGTTCTTTTTACGGTCTATGATTTTACTTCATTTACGATCTCCCTTCCTTATATGATCCATCATGTCGTACTCTGTATGTCCTAGTTAAAACGCTGTTCCGTCGCAACTTTGTATGAAGAGACTCAGCTAACAAGCTTTCCAACATGTTAAATCAATCTAATCTGTCGTATTACCTAAAGTTATCACTTGTCCCTATTGGTTATTAATACTTCGAGAACAGTGAACCTATACCGTGAATACCTCATTCATCTCACCATACGCTAAAGATTACACAATAATACTTGTCGTGCGTATTTAAAGCTCTACATTTACATAAATGATCTTCTTCTGTTTAAAATGGAGGAAGCCGAAATTTCACTCCAAAAATTATATCTACTCCAAAAATTAGATCTATACTGATTACTTTGTCGAAAAAATAACAAAGCCAAAATCATAAAATATACGGCCTTTCCTGGATAAAAGTGAAATATCACTAAACATATAATAACAACTTATGTTAGCGTTATAAATATTTCTTAAATTCAACACTCATTTCCATCATACCTACATTTTAACAATGTTATTAAATTTAAACACATTGATCACAAACTGGTACAAATGATTATAACCTGCGAAACCCTTGTAAAGTATTTGAAAGCGATATAAAGGCCACGATATCAATTCTAGGATAACGAAATACCACAGTGGACCGAAAAATAGATTGGAATACAGTTTTAAGAATACAAATATTTACAAGCTATGATATACGAAAAATATGGTATGAATTATAAAAATCCAAATTTTAGTAATGTAATTAAAGCAAATAACAATATGTGAATCTATTTAACAATGATATAAAACACAAATTGATATCTATATCTTTAAACTACTGAAGTCCATTTAGCAAATAAGATAAAAAACAATGTTTATTTAAAATTTACTTAAAATACATAAAACAATATTCAGTAAACCTTTTTATAAAGAAAAACGCATTTATTACATTTTCAAATTTATCCCTTACATTTCCGTGCTTAGGTGGTGCATTTGGCGACGCGTGACTAGAGGGATTTACTCGCCGGGCCGGGCCGGCCATTATCCTGGTCTACCCCTCCGGTCAGGTAGCTTGCCTCAACTTAGGTTGAGACACCGTTTAGATTTTGTAAAGGACGATATGGTTATGACATTACATGAATGTAATCAATCTTTTTAATGTATTTAAAATTAGTTGTTTTTCTTAAGAGTAGAATTTGTCGTTAAAACTGTGTCTTAATTTTATGAACTAATTAAAAAAATCTCTCAATAATGTTTTGCAAAATTTCACATTAAAAAGGAATATTTTATACTGAATCTAACTATTGTATTTCTATTCAGGAAATTTTTTTATTTGCATTTTCTTGTTTAGAATGCTAAATAATGTAGATTTATTATATACTAGCTGAATCCGGCTAAGCTTCGCTGTTGCTTAGTTATCAGACTAACTATTAGGGATATATTGACATAAGTTGTTAGACAAATATAAACTTAAAGTTTCTTTTATAAATAACTAATTCGTTGTCACAGTAATAAACTTGCTGGAGATGATTTGGATATAATATTCACATAAATCAGCTGGTCACAGTCGCACTTTTTCAGCACTGACATTTATTTTCATTTGTGAAATGTAGGTAGGTCGGGAAATGCTTGAAATACCCTATTCCCGTTTACAATAAATTTTAGAATCTGAACACATAAAAATACTCTAGTAAATATAGTGATTCGTTTCAGGGTGTATTCTAGTTAAAGATAACGGTAAAAGTTAATTGAAGTTATCCTGTTCACAAAAAACATGCATACGAATTGTATGTATTTGTTTTTAAATGATAGAAAATATTGTTTGAGTGCAAGAGCACGACCATTGGCCTGTATTGCTTGATGCAACTCAACAAGGGAGGTGTCGTCTTATTTACATCCCTTCTCTCACACCAACTTGCATAAACAAGGAATTGGCAAACCTTTTACTTTACCTTCACCGGTTCCAATATCATACTTTGTGGTTTTGACAGTATATTTTTACAATGGAAAGAATAGTTTCATGTATGGTTATTTATTAAATCTTTAAATATTACCTTAATAATAAAACCGTTAAAAAAAATATTTTAAAGTACGGTCTCTGATTACTTTATACATGACGTCATAAAGTCTATATTCCCTCCTCATATATATATATATATATATATATATATATATATATATATATATATATATATATATATATATATATATATATATATATATATATATATATATGTATATATATATACATACACGGTGGACAAAATATGGAAATACTTTTACAACAACGTTATTTTTTCCAAAGATACTTTGATAATTACATTATTTTTATTAATTGTGTTCCATAAAGTATAATTTGTTATCAGAATAGTTTACTTAAAACCGTTAAATAATGGAGAAATAATATTGTTCAAATTAGTTACGTTGAAATTCAAATGACCGCTACTCTGGAAAGGATAAACCTTTCGAAGCCCGGTTTGCGGCAATTGATTTCTCTTGAATAGACGTTTCATTTGATATCTTGGTCTTTTAATATATTAATTTGATATTTTAATCAAACTTGGCCTAGGCTTACGTTAAAGGTTTTTGTTCAACTCCTCCATGGGCCGTCCCCCTGAAAAGCTGAAATGTCGTTAATGGCTTCAAAAAGTATGTTCTTTGTAAGCATTATCATGTGTAAGATTTCAATTTTATTAAGTGAAGCCATTCAACAGTTGTGATAGCGTTTCCATATTTTTCCACCCTGTGTATATAAACAAACATACATACACAAAATATATACACAAGAGTTGGAAGATGTTAATTTTCTCCGGGCTACGCTATAACCTTATTAGGAACTATTTTCTTCAGTATAACGTTACGTTTAATGGTAATTTAGTGAAAGTAATAGCAGATTTTGTATTACTTTAAGTACCTCTGTATACAGGTAGCGACTGGACTACGCGATTTAGATACGTCAATCCATCGTTAGACCTTTGGGTGATTAGCAGTAGGTTTGAAAAAAAGGACATGACAGATACATGAAAGTTCATAAATTCAAAACACATAATATTTTTTATTTTTTTATTTATTTATTTATTCATAAGACGCCGATCGTCAAGATATGGGCGAATATGGATTTCGAATGAGTGTGATGAGTGTAGATGAGCGAATGTAGTCATTGTTACAAACTAAGGTCGACTATTCCTTAGAAAGTGTCATTAATTAATAGCCCAATGACAAATGAACAGCCGGTGATTATCAGCTGATCCTTCTCAAAATGTATTGACCCTGATTGGGATCGAACTGACAACCTTTAGCACATAAAGCTGGAATTGAACCAACTACGCTACCGACCAATTTGCAAGTGTTTAAAGAACTGGGATTTACAAAACACGCTCTTTTATGTGGTATGGTTTCAGTCCAGTTTGTTAAGTTGAAAAAAGAAAAACAAACAAGACACAAACACGAAAGTTCATAGTAATTTCAAAACACGTATATACAAGTTTTTAAGGAATTACTTATATATAAGTCCAGTTCTTATTTGTGTTTCGTAGTTCTTGTTTGTGTCATATGCATTTTTTAACTTCATTAATACGAAGCCTAACCAATCAAGTACAATGGATAATGTATTGGTGAATCCTGTCAGTTGTGTACTCGTGATATATTCCATCAAGTATATACAACAGAAAATGGTAGTCAGGGTCCGAATGTTGTGTATGAAAGAGAACTGAGTACCAGGCTTGTCAAATGGCTGAAAATCAGACCTCGTAAATCTGGTTCGCATTCCACGTAAAGCTGTAGGTCACTTAGTCGGCCTAGCTATTGGTCTATTCAATAGCTCTTTCCGAGGAACAGTTGACCTTAGTTAGTAACCGTGAATACACTCATTCATCTACACTCATTCGCCGTTGATATTTACCCATTTATCTATGATCGGCGTTTCATTAATGAATATGTCTTACTAATTCATACTAAATGGATTCTTCGTTCTGTTCTAGCAGTATATTTGTCTGCAGGTTTTTTCATTATTTTCGAGGCCTTTTTTCAAATTTTCACTACACTAAAATCTACATCTAACTCCAAAACATTAAGCACCTTACTAGATTTACTTTTTTGTCAGAAAAAATAAACAAAAAAGGCTACAGAGAAAGATACAAAGAATATGATAGTACGTGCCTTACGCTCTAGATAAAAACGTGATCTACCATTTATACACAAACATTTATAAATAAACAAACATTTTTGATGTTAGGTTACTAAATGATTTGGACCCTTTCCGTTAAATTCAATACCACTACTTTTTCCGTTATTTCACTACCACTACTTTTTTATCACAATTATGGTTAGGTTAGGTTAGGTTAGGTTATGTGGGGTTAGATGGCTACTAAGGTTGATCACAAACTGGTACAGTAATGATTGACTTACCGCCGAATGTGCTCTCCGTGTGTAAGTTCTTGGAAAGCGATGAGTTAAGGCCAGCGATATCAGATTCCTAGTGGATAAGGAATACCACAGTGGACGTAAAAATGATTGGGAATCAGTTTTTAGAGCAATAAAATATTTATCAAGCGGTAGTGAATTGACGGAAAAAAAGTAGTGGTAGTGAATTAACGTAAAAGATCCAATAATTTTAGTTAATGTAATTCAAAGCAATGAACTTATGAGTATTGTGATCTATGGTTAAAACAGCTAAATTGTTACTCGTATATCTATTATAAACTACTGATTCATTTAGCAAATAAGTACACAAAACATATTTTATTTAAAATTCACTTAAAAATACATATAAACAAAATTTGCAGTAGAACCTATTTTGACATTTTCTTGAACGCCTTGTTCTTCACTTGACAAAATACTCATTCATCTTATCTGTATCGAACGGTTATGCCGTGGCAATAAACTGATGGCTGTGATACATGCCTACAGCTGAGACGGGAAAAGGCTGCATCGCACGCGACCTGATCAATACTGTGACGTAACACTTTTGATTCCCGTTCATCATTCGGGGACATTTAAATATAACCCTTGTAGTCTGCCATTGTAACGGGTGTATTGATCAGTTTAATCAACTGGTGGGGGGCAAAGTTATAACCAACTACGAGTGTTTTTGTTTATTGGATTACTATTGTTGTACAAGAACGATGAATAAATATTACTGCCATAACTTAGTAGGTTTAAAAACAAGTGAACGTAATCCAACACAGTTCTTTTAACAATGTAAGGACAAAGTCCTTATGCATTATACGTGAAGCAATATTTTTTTAACACAACTCTTCCTTTATTTCTTAATTAATTTTTACGATCGAGGTATTAAAAATGTGTACCCCTATTCGCAGTTGTGAAATAAGGTCTCCATTTTCAATAATTTCACCCTGAAGGGCACAGGAACCCCTCAAAGTTAATTTTTCGGCCATAAGAATAACATAGAGAGATCTCAATTAGTCAAAAAGTAACAGCTGTTCAAATATAAGTAATGATGTTTACGACATTTAAAGACGTAATGATGTTTACAATATAAATCACGATGTTTATAATACTAAACAGGTAATAGATCTTTCTTAATATCAGTAAAAACATAGGGTATTTATATTTGCTATAAAGAACTAAGTGTTTAGGACATGTACTTATAAGAACTTTTTTCGTACTATTTATGTACGTAACCATATCTCGAAGTTTTGAAAGGCTTTTTTATGAACAACCTTTAAAATTTATTTTATAAAAAATTACAAATTCTTATAGGTTTTTGTCTTTTCCTCGTGTACCCGGAATATTGCTTCGATTATTAAACCTTATCATAAATGATTTGTTAAAATGTTGTAAAAATGTCACCGTTGTTATTAAATTAGTAATTTTATTATGTTAATTGTATTTATTTATTATGTGCTGTTAAATACTTGTCACTAGGTATATAGGTATATGAATTTCATTACAAAATGCCTGTTTATGTTTATAACAACTTTATAAATCCGTTGATAGTCCTGTTTTGTTTTTCAAACGTGATTTTTATGATTAAATATTTTATATTTATGTATGCTGCAGGATTAAGAAATAATACTTCTAATAGCATTACGTCTTTGTTGAAAATACAGTAAAATATTTTTAATTTACTTAATAAATATATTAAAATATAATTGACTTTACTAAAGTTACATTTCCCCTTGAAAGTAGGAAAAAATTGGCCGAACATTCTTTTTATAATTATTCAATAGTCATTGTTCAAATCCATCCCGTCATGTAGAAATAAACAAAAGGTATGTGTTATTGTTACGAATAAATTTGAAAAATTTTATATATAACTTAAACCTGTCTTTATTTTACTCTGTAGCTTCAACGATCGGCACGATATAGAGTAAAAGTAAAAACCGTCTCTGTCTGACAATATTGTTACCCTGTGTTGTAGCAAGTGATGAATCAGTTTGAAGTTCATTGAAAAATGAATACACCAAACCCCCCCCCATCAGACTCATTATGACATATTATGTAATAATTCTGTCAACCTTTGTTTGTCACTAATATGCGCTAATCTAATAATTTTGTTTTATTAGCCTCCAGAACTATTATATTATAGAAATAATACTGGTTTAAATTACCTTTTTCTGTCGTATAAAAAAAGTATATTTCAAAGCATATAAAGCTTCATCATCAGGCTTCCAAAAACGTCACTATTTAAAACACTAAACAATAAAATTATAAAACACTCAAACATTTAAACACATTAAAACACGAGTACATACAATACATTTGCCAGCCGACGATAGACACCAACTGATCAGTAGGCTGGCAAATGTATTGTATGTACTCGTGTTTTGATGTGTTTAAATGTTTTGTAATTTTAGTGTTTAATGTTTCAAACAGTCACGTTTTTGGAATCCTGATTATGAAGATTTATATGCTTTGAAATGTACATAGCAGTAATGTAATTGAAGAACTGTTACAACAGAAAAATGTAATTTAAACCAGTATTATTTCTATAATCTAATAACACTCATCACACCTTTTCACGTTCCAAATTCCACGTATATAAAGTGAAAGAGAAAGTACACTCATTGTTAAAGTATAAGCTTGTTTTAATAATTGAATTACTTAATATAAGTTACTGGAATGCATCCAAATTCGAATGATGCTCATTTTAGATCCGATCCATGTAATGGAAATTCTATATTGTTTATTTATTAAATGTCCCGACTTGACTTAAGAGCACTCTTACAGTAAATGCTGGAACTAACAGGAGTTTAGGAATGTTGCAACCAAAGGCGTGATGATATAAATCAGTCACGACCATAGCAATGCCTTTACATTACATTTTGTTTTTGCCGTTTCACTTCTCTAATCGACATTTTAGCCGTTTCACTTCTCTAAATAAACTTTTTTTATATCCTATTTGTTTGATATTGTGAATTTGTATTATGATCGTATCGTCTTTTAATTTTTGTGTCTCGTTGTTTAAAGATTATTCTTATAGCGTTATTTTATATTGTTTTATGTTTTTAACCTATGAAACATGTTCAAGTGTATTTTCACATCAATAAGTAGTCATTGTGTCGTACGTCAAACGCAGTATTGTTGGCAACACTGCATGTCAGAGCTACACTCAAATACCACTATGCGCGCTCATGTCAGGTTTGGACATTCATTAAATAATGAAAAATTATTTGTCCATGGAAGGACCTAACCAATGGTATATGTCCGTATGATGGAAAAAAGATCCATAAATGCATCTGCTGGGAACAGAAATTATATAATATTTTAAGTAAAAAGAGTTTTATGTACTTAATTGATCTATACTACAGAATGGTAATCGTCAGTGAAAGTTGAAAAACAACGATAATAAACTTGTAAAAAGAAATTGAAATCAGAGATACGGACATTTTCAGGAATAGAGTAAATAAGTGGGAACGTACCAGAGCAAGCATAACAAAAACAATATCGACCAAAATGGGCAGAAGAATAAAAGAGCTTTCTCGCAACGCATTAAGGCGTAGTGGGCAAACAAGAAAAACAAAAAAATAATCGATTTACTCTGTTCATCGTCTTCCAGTGTCCATTACATCATATTACTTTTATTATTAAATATAATATATGTATATGTGTTTGTTATATATGCATTCATTATTTTACATAGTCCACCCATTACCGATATTAAATAACTGGTAGAGTACGAGAAGAGTAACACTAAATAACTGGTAGAGTACGAGAAGAGTAACACTAAATAACTGGTAGAGTACGAGAAGAGTAACACTAAATAACTGGTAGAGTACGAGAAGAGTAACACTAAATAACTGGTAGAGTACGAGAAGAGTAACACTTAATAACTGGTAGAGTACGAGAAGAGTAACACTAAATAACTGGTAGAGTACGAGAAGAGTAACACTAAATAACTGGTAGAGTACGAGAAGAGTAACACTAAATAATTTTAAAATTGTAGAAACAACAAAATATAATTTGGCGTATTCTACTTTATTTATTTTAAAGATGTATAATTTATACTTTGTCTTAAAAAGTACAGAAGTATCGGTTATACAAAAAAATATTTAGTGATGTTGATATTGTTATATGAGATATTGAACCTATATCTATTCTAAACATTTTATAATTTGAAGTGTATTTTCATTTTTAATAAGCATATACTCTTTAGTAGGGCCATTGCTGAATACACTATGAATTTCATTTTTTTATATGAATTGATACAATTTGAAAAAAAAGTCACATACAGTATAATTGCGTTGACGAGGGAAGAAAATCTCTTTCTGATGATGTGTAATGAAACAGAAAAAGACTTAATACTAGGTCTCCTTTAAAGTCTCAAACAGTTTCCTTTGGACCAGAATATGCATGGTGGTAATTAGAAAAACTTGTGGGGTTGGTGAATAAAATCAGAAATGTCAGAGAAGTCTAGTGGTGGGAATCGACTGAATCGACTGAGAGACCTTTGTTTTCCGCTAATCAGTTCAGCTGGCGAGAATGTGAGAGAGGTACTTGGCCGCGACGTTTCTACGTCATTACATCCTTTCAGGCACTTTTAATGAGACAGCATCTCATTTAGAGACGTCTCATTCACAAAGCTTCTGAAATTAGTCGATAGAAATGATATTACGACGTGATGTCCTTTGGAATAGAAATTACATTTTTTTAAATACCACTTTTCTAAGCATTATTATTATTATTAATTATTATTCATCTCTAAGACGCCGATCGAAGAGATATGGGTGAATATCAGTGGTGAATGAGTGTGATGAGTGTATATGAACAAGTGTAGTCATTGTTACTATCTGAGTTCGACTTAGCTCAGAAAGGACTATTAATTAATGGCCCAATAGCCAGGGCAACTATGGGACCTACAGCTTTACATGGAATCCGAACCACGTTTTTATTGGTCTGATTTTCAGCTAACTGACAAGCCTGACGCTTAGTTCTCTTCCCTACACAACATCTGAACCTTGACTACCATCCAACATGGACATCCCAGACTTATCTAATAGTGACCACGTCGATGGCAACCATTGAGCGGACGCCATGTCGGTATTAAGAGGACCGAGCATGGAACCTACCACATACAATCACCCAAATACGTTGTCTGCAAGTAGCTGGGTTACAGCACTGGGCCACCAGTGCCGACTTATTAAATTACAGTACGATGACAGTAATCCGAATACTTGTTTGTAAGGGCCTTTCCGGACTATCAAGGTTTGATAAATCATTGCTAATTGTTCCATAAAAATCACCATTTAATGAAATAATAACTAAACTCTAATCTTTTATAAATATAACAATAAGCCAGATAAGTACAATAAATTTTTTTTAAACTTATGAGTTCACTTTAAAAAAAATGTTTACATCTTTAAACATTTTTTTTAACATAAAGCAAGTAAAAATAAAACAATTAAACTAATTAAATTTATCTAATTACTAAAGTAATCTGTAATAATTTTAAAGTTGTTTTTCACGCTTATATGACATTCTGATGAGTACTAGAACAACAGTGCGTATTCAAAACTAACAAGTCGAGATGTGCAGCAAAACAGCTGTTTTATCGAGTGACAAAACTATGTGATATGGTGGTGTTTAACAAGTACCTGTACCGTAGTGCATATAAGTGAAATATCATTCAAGCTACTACTTGATATCTTCCTACTAATTATGACAAGAGGCTATACAGACACCTTCAATCCCTAGTTTTATCAGAGAAGATATATTTTTTAAATAAACACATTTTGCTGTCAAAAACCTGTCCGACAACAAACGGTGATAAATCATTTAATAAAGTAAACCAACTACAAACTACCATAAGCGAAAAACCTTATATAACAATAGCCTAGCCTATTATTATCTTTCAACAACACATACTGTGTTACGGCTTACTTTAATCGTTTAATTCATTTTTTTTTGGTTTCTAATTTTTTACATAAAACTGTCAAATAGTTATTATTAATTGGAAAATCATCACAAGACCTAGCCTACTAAATCTCTAATGACATCATTATCATATCCATTTATAATCAACAAATAAATTGATTTATTATGCGTGTGCCTAAATGGATGAAATATTGTTGTAAGTGTATGGAGACCAATCTTATTAAAACCTAAAATAGCTTCAATAGAACAAAAACTAATGTCAACAATTTGGTTTAACCCTTTCTTAGTAGTTGAAAAGAAGTTGACAATCTAGTTCTGAGAACTTAAAATTTATATGCCTTCCATTGAATTGATAGAAAATTTGTTAAATTAACTGATAATGATGTCATTAGAGATTTAGTAGGCTAGGTCTTGTGATGATTTTCCAATTAATAATAATTATTTGACAGTTTTATGTAAAAACATTAGAAACCAAAAAAAATGAATCAAACGATTGTAAGCCGTAACACAGTATGTGTTGTTGAAAGATAATAATAGGCTAGGCTATTGTTATATAAGGTTTTTCGCTTATGGTAGTTTTTAGTTCGTTTATTTTTTGTTAAATTTGTTATTTAAGATTAAAATTTAAAAACTTACAAAATGTGATGTCATTTTAATGGAGTCTTCGTCATTATAGAAGCCTGCTCAAGCAAAACATTTTCTCATCTTTTCAACTTATCTTCCTTAATCACATCCTCATTCAGCATTGTTGAGGTAGACGAACACTCTTGTCATAATGGGGACTCTTGTCACTCTACGTCACTTATCGGAGGGAATTGACCCGGGAAGGAAAATTAGCTAAAAAAATTTCAAGGTGAAGTCTAGGAAAATTATGGTCTATGTATTTTTGGAAGTAAAGATAGCGATTTGAGGATTCTTATATCGTTCTATAAAAAGATTTCATAACGATACAACTTTCCAATAAAAACCCAAGTTGTAGCTAGTTTTGTATGAAAAGAAACTTGATAAAGACTTAGTTTATACTATCCAATACCTCATGTTTTAGTCAAGAGCATATAAACAATTATAATACTATTTTATTAAAGACCAATAAAGCAGTATGGGTGACTCGAAACACACACACACACACACACACACACACACACACACACACACACACACACACACACACACACACACACACACACACACACACACACACACACACACACACACACACACACACACACACACACACACACACACACACACACACACACACACACACACACACACACACACACACACACACACACACACACACACACACACACACACACACACACACACACACACACACACACACACACACACACACACACACACACACACACACACACACACACACACACACACACACACACACACACACACACACACACACACACACACACACACACACACACACACACACACACACACACACACACACACACACACAAACACACACACACACACACACACACACACACACACACACACACACACACACACACACACACACACACACACAAACACACACACACACACACACACACACACACACACACACACACACACACACACACACACACACATATATATATATATATATATATACAATCAATTCATATAGAGGCATCGAAATCTGATACTATTATGACTAGTATACTCCCTTCTTGCATACAAGGAGACATAACGGTCAACGAAAATTATGAAGCGGAAGACAAAAAGAATAACGGAAAATAACAAGGGAAATTCACTGTGTTAGACAAACTCACGTTGACTATAGACAATCGAACAAAATAATCGAACTATTATGGAAAATAGTTGTCAGTTTATATTCTAGGAAAATACAAATGACATTCTTTGGTCCTTTAAAAAAGTCTGTCAGAAAAAATATCAGAATAAAATAAAATCTTCTCTAAAATAAACCGACGCCCTGAAAAATTGAACTCCAAAAATACTTTAAGAAGTAGAAAAAAATTGCAGACAGTAACAACTTCAGACAAAAATTGACTAAAAGGATATAACGTTAGATCAAGCAAAGCTGAGACAGTACAGAACTAAAGGAGGATTTCATTTTCATGAAAAATTACGTAATATAGGTGAGTTTACTGAAAAAAAAAAAACAAACAGGAAAAAATAGGAAAAAAATAATAATAAATAAATGAATACAAAAACATTATTCACCATGCGTACCACGGTAGAATATACTACTTATAAAACAAAATAATAATTTTAAGCTAAATTGAAAAAAATAATACCTTATGTCAAAATTGTTACGTCGGTAAAACTGTAAAATTTTGAAATAGTATTACACATTTACATTTGGTAGACCAAATTAGTACGTTGAACACATTTATTATGCCTCACGGTAACTAGAATAATACGGTAGGGTTCACGCGCATGGTGCGCAGTAAATCTTGGTGTCAATGACGTCACACAGACGTATCAGCTGGTTCATCGGTTAAACTGAATGTAGTAATAATCAGTAACTGCTTTTCTTAAATCACTGTTTTCATTAACGACTAGGCTTTAACCGGTTAATAACTATTACTAAAACACTAAAAATACTTATAATAATACTATTTTATATTATTATTACTGAAATTTGGCCAAATTAAATAAAATTAGAACATTTTCAGACAAATATATCAAAATATATAAAAAAATCAATATAACTGTAATAATTCAAGACTAAATTATATTTATTAGGTTCAATATAAACAGCTGTTTCAATACTTGACAGTTGTTATTTATTGATACATTTCCAAATAAAAACTAAACGACCATATTTTAATTGGATTAATTGGACAAACCGATGGAGCCACCTTTTAATATTAACCAACCGTTAAACAAACATCAATAATGTATACTCATTAATAATATTATCATTGAAAGTATTTGTATGACATTAATAATAGTTATTAACGGGTATTATGTTAATGGTTAATGAAAACAGTGATTTAAGAAAAGCAGTTACTGATTATTACTACATTCAGTTTAACCGATGAACCAGCTGATATGTCTGTGTGACGTCATTGACACCAAGATTTACTGCGCACCATGCGCGTGAACCCTACCGTATTATTCTAGTTACCGTGATTATGCCTATTAAAAATGAGTATCTTCGTTTCATTGTTGAACGTAGTGAAATAACAATGTTCCAACTGTAATAAATCTACCATTCACCTTAGTGAATTGTTTGAAACGAAGTATCGAGGAATTTTAGCAATATTACTAGTGTAAAATAAACAAGGGGACACCCCTGCACGCTTCGCGTGCCAATCCCATCACTCGCTGCACTCGCGA